>VZTA01024611.1:0-53955 GCA_013398855.1 Mohoua ochrocephala
GTTTGTTTTCAAACCAGTACACCTGCATTCTGCAGAAAATTAAAAAAGTCAAGTGCACAAGGTCAGTGTAAACATGTTCTTTAATATCACTGAAGATAAATTTAGCAATCCAAGTCGTAGGTGGGTTTCAAATAAATAATAATTTTGAGAAAGTGTTTACATGTCAAGGGAGCTCTCAAGGCAGCAGAGCACAGTTTGTAATTCCTCCCTGCTAACAGCCCCTCACCAAGAGAATGTACAGTAGGCAGTGCACACTGGAAAAACAATCACAACACGAGGGCACACTCGCCAGCTTCCGTGGAACCTCTGGAGAGGGTTTCAGAAAGGGGGGAGAAGCAAATGGAGACATGCACTGCCCTTTAAAGCACCACTCTTTCTCCACAGCCTTTTTACCAACATAACACAAATGGCAACAGGTTCACGTTTGCTTCCAAAATTCACTCTCGGCTCAAAGATTACCAGAGCAGTGCTCTGACAGAGAGAATTGTTTCTCAAACTGACACTGCAGCACAATGCATCACCCCCCTCCCAGCTGGGCTCTGCTCCTTCTCTAACCTTGAAATTCCTCTCCAATCACTGCAAAAGTAACACAGAAAGCTTAAAGACAGGTAAGAATTGTTATTCCTTGGTGATCCTGGCCCAGTGTACTGAAATGGAGCAAGACACGACAGGTCTCAAGGTGTAGGGTTACCCAGGAAAACATGTGGTGTCCTATGTCACTCAGATAAAACCTTCCAAAAGTCAAAATACTTCCTCAAAGTGTAGATTCGTCTTTGTTAAACAATTATTCTGCTGTGAAAATGTGCCTGACGTGAAATCTCTCACATCAGAACAGGAAGATTTAACAATCCAGAAAGAACAAGGAAAAAAAAAATCAATTTTAAATATGCCACAAAAATATTTGCAAGAGTTACTGCAAAATTGTTTTCTTTCACTATCATCAAAATATTTTCTCTCTGTAGCTACAGGCTGGGCAGTCTTCCACTCTCTGTCCTCTAGTTCAACATGCAAGAGGTCTGTGGTGAGCACTGCAGAACTCACCAGAGAATTGCTTCTTCTCCATTTCTAACACACCTGAAAAAGGTTCTGGTTCATTTTTCAAAAAAAATGTGCTGTGTAATACTGCTGTGTGTGCTGTGTACCTACTGAATAAATATTGCAGGAGTTGAAGGATTGTTCCACTGCTAGCTGGGCTTTGGCAAAACAGGAGTGGGGCTGACGTACACTGGATACTTCACACCTTTGAGTGGGGGACGCTGCAACATTTAACAGACACGGAATAAAATAAATCTTAGATCTAAAACTGTCAGTACACAGGATTCCCAAGTTGTTCTGAACACGGGAGCAGGGTGATCAATTTTCCAGGAAAGCCACATAGTCAGTCAATCTGGCCAGCTGCTGTTCATTGGGAATTGGTGGGACCGGAGCAGATTCTATAAAGATAAAACAAATGGATCATTAATGAAATTTAAAATGCAAATCCATCAGCAATACCATCCATCACAACAGCAAGGGAAAGAATTTAAATGCATCTGACTTTCAACAGCCTTCTGGAGGCAGATCTTAACTGTATCTCCTAGCTGATTTTTTTTTACACCATTCTTCTGTTATCTGCACCATTGCAGCAGTCCAGGAGTTACCAACCACAAAAACTGCTGCGACAAGTTCCACTTGTCAACAGCCTCCAGAATTTCTCTGCACACACGGGAGTCTGAATAACGAGGGCTGGCAGTATTCTGACTTGAGAAAAAAAAACCTCCTGGCGCTCTCTGGTTGCTCCTTTCCTTGCCAGCTGCCCTTCTGAAGACCCCAAACAAATCTAGTGGGTGACCTGAGCAACAGAACACGCAGGACTTCAGCTATGGAAGTGGGAACCTCAGGAATCTCAGGCACTTCTTAAAACAGGAGGGAGTGAGAAGACAGAGGGAGAAGCAAGTTCATACAGCACCAGATTGGGGTGGGCTGTTGGTTTTTTGTTTTGGAGGGGCCAGTGAGAACATTCACTTCCCTAGGACTCAATTCCCACTCCGTGGTGCTGGTGACACTGTTTATGCAAGTTTAGCTAAATCCATTATACATAAACAAAAATACCTGATGAAGGGATAAATCTGTTAAAGGAAGCTTCCAGCACACCTGGGGAAAAAAAAAACGTAAGAAACTAGCCCAGTGGAACAGATTTAAGCAGTTCTATGCAGCAAACCACAGATCAAAAGGTAATTAAAATTAAACCTGTTTATTTGTCACACCTTACTTTGTAACTAAAAAGCAGGATACCCAAGGCTTAGCTGCTTCAAAAGAGCCTCCTGCCTCCTTTTTTTTTTTTGCCTGAACAGTAATTCTTGCACTCACTTTTGGAGAAAAAACCCACATGTAAGTAATTCCCAGGTTTTTTAAGCTCTGCCTATTTTGCAAGCAGTCCATAAAAACCCCACCTGATCATACATAAAATCTCAGGGCTCTGGATGGCTTTGGTGCCCTTAGGGGTAAATTTCAACACCTGGCACCTGTTTATTATGGGCTTTGAACACCCAAAAACTCTGCCTGTACAAACAGTGTCATTTCATCTAACAGATCTTGCCCTTCTGGATATGCTGTAATTTGGCTCCTTCTGCCAGAGCTGCACAGAACAGTTTAAGAGCAGTTGTTTCATCCTGCTTTTATAGCTTAATATTTATTTTTGCCTCAGCCAGATACAGCTTTAGAACAAAGGAAAAAAAGAAAAAAAAAAAAAAAAGCCAAGTATTTCTGCAGACCAAGCTTTGCAGGAACAGATATTCTGTTATCAACACCATGAAAAGTGAAGAAAAGATCCAGAAGATTTAAATTTTAAAAGCAAAGGAAGTTGTACCAACAACTGGACCTCCTCAGAACACAAAGATTCACTAAATCCCTGCCTAAAAAGAAGTTCTGATTCTCCTGAAGAAAAAAAACAACAAAACAGCTCAGGTTCAAGATGGTCTGTTTTTTACTCATCTTTGTGAGATTGAGACCTGTCATTTGAGGTCATCCAGTTTATGTTCCACTGAGGCAGAGCCAGCAGCAGAGGAGGAGAGGGAGCAATCCCAGCATATCCTGCCTGCTTCTGTTTAAACAGGTTTATGTGAGGATGTAGCTTAATCCAAACTACCTGTGAGTCCAAACCAAACCCACTGCTTTGTACTCCCTCACGTTTCATACGTGCCCTGTGTTCATAAGCAGCATGAGTGTCCAAAAAATATCTAACAGAATCCTGTGCAAAGCCGTAATGAAAAACTTAACGCCTAATTCCTAGAAAATGCTGGATGTTTGGATGAAATAACAGCTCCACCTACCTGGCTTTTTGGGCATCACCATGCGAGTTGCAAAGTCTGCTTGCCAGCCCTGTTCTAGCACACCTGGAAAGGCATTTGAGCATTTGTAAGATATAGAAGGGGAGAATAAACAATGATAACTAGTGGCAAATAACTTTAAAAAAAAAAAAATCAAAGCATTATCCAGAACCAAGATTTTTTTCCTCTAATAACTGACCAATCACTTAACAGCTTCAGAATTTGTAGATTCATTTTTAGTAATTATCACTCTCTGATCTCATCATCAGTATAAAAATTACTCAGGGAATAATGCCAAGTACCTTTCACAGCTTCTTCTACAGGAAGGCCAACAAAGGCTGCAAAATCATCTGCAACTATTGATGTGTAGGCCTGGGAAACCAGTCCAAAGGCTCGTCTCCTGGTTGCATCTGGGGAGAGAGAAACATGGGACACCAGAGACTCATCTCCATAGCTGGGAAACCTGAGAACATTTCCTCAATTCCACTGCCTTTGGAAAATCACTACCAGCCTTCGGAAGTGCCCCCCTCCCTTCCCACCGTTCACAGGCAGCAGCAAGAGACAACAACTTGTTCTCTGCCAGGACAAAACCCCTCCCTGAGGGGTTCAGGGCTCGCACTGAACCTCCAAATGCAGCTTGCAGCATCCTGGGCTCTCCCACCAGTACCCAGAACACTTCAGGGAGCTCTGCATCCGATGGCATTCTCTGTTTGCAATCAGGTAACAATGAATGGCATCTAAAAATCAGCTGTTTCTACAGCTACAGAGAGTTTGTTACTGCAAAAAACCTCTTTTTAGCAGCCTGCACTGCCCTCTAGTAGCAAGGATTTGCATGTTACCATTCCACAGGATAGAAAACGTTTGTCTGAAGTCAACGTTTCACAGAAGAGCCTTCCCGTAGGTGCTGCAAGGTTCTGAAATGCCAAGCCAAGCTCCCTGAATCGCTGGTCAGGAGTCTGGGTAACCAATGGTCTGTTTTGCTCTTACAGACCAAACCACGTGGTTTATGAAATTCCAGTGTCAGAGAATACACAGAAACAAAATCCCACTAAAACCAATTCATTTCTTTCCACGAGGTTTTGTAATGAGCTTTTTATTTACACCTGATACAAAAACTCGGCAACAGTTTTCCTGACCACTTCTGATTTTCCACAGTCAGCAATTTGTCTGTTTGTGCTGGAGCAGCCAGAAACAACTCCAGGCAGTTCCCTGCTCCCCACACAAGCTCGGTGTGTACCTCTGAGCGCTTCCATGATGGGCTGGATAGTCTCGGACCACTGATGTGCACTGATTGCTGTGTAGATTCCTGGGAAGTCCCTCTGCCAGATTCTTTGTCCCACAGACCAAACTGCACCGAGTTCAGCATTTGCCTGTTGTGACCAAAAAAACCCCAAAACCCCAAAGCATTAATCCAGAAGAATATTCTCTATGCTGCCATATGTACAAACCCATTCCCACCACCAGGCTTTTCAGAGAACACTGCTGTCCAACAAATACAGCAGCTTTCTGAGTTAGGTTTGGCCCAGTGCTTACGGATTTGATAGCAGGAGGGATCCTTTTCCAGAGATAACGCGCGTTATTCCTAAAAAAAAGGAAAAATAACTGAGTTAAAAACGCTTCTCAGTCACCAAAGGCTGCAGAGAGGAACCACAGCGTTTGTTCAGATGCTGTAATGAGCAGTCTCAGTGCTTTAAAACATTCCTTCCAGGAAGGAGTATTTGACACTGAAGTGGAAGAACAGAGCTGCTCCCCAGCAGACAACACAACAAACAGTTCATGAACTGCCTCGGTTAACACCAGCTGGGGAAAGCCATTTCTCACCAAAACGCCAAATTTAATGCCTCAAGTTCCCCCAGGGACATGGAACAACCCCCCAGGATCTCTGCTGCCTGCAGATTGAGCTCCTTCAAGCCAGCAGCATCCCTCATTTTTTAACACGGGACAGTCCAGAGTTATCCTGCTGGAATTTAAACACGAGGAGCAGCCCCGAACTCAACCCAACCCAACCCAAAACCGGCCCTGAACAGCTCCAAACCAAAACACTGGAACGTTTAACACTTCCCAGCGGGGCCAATTTCACCACTTGAGGAGCTTTGTTCCTAAATCTCCCCACAGCTCGAAAGGGTGGGGAAGAGCAGGCAAAGGAGAACAGTTTTCCTGTCAGATGAAGCGGTGAAAGAGACTTAATCCCAGGAATAATAATAATAAAAATAATATTATTTCTCTGTAAACACAGCATTTTGTGACTCACACCACCCCACTCCCCCCACGCTGGTGACAGAGCCAGGGTCACAGAGCGACAGGAGCCACTTACATGTCATTGTGCAGCAGGTACAGAGCCAGGAGCTGCCCATACACGAGGGGCGTGGCGATGCCTCCGGGGGCCTACAAACAAGCACAGACTCCCGGGTCACGGATTTTGGGAGGGGGTGTGACACAGAACGCGGCAGGAAGCCAAGTTTTATGTAAAATGAACACTCCCACAGGGCCGATTTTTAGGTTTTTTTTTTCAAAGGCTGCATCTTCCACGGCTCTTTCCTCGTGCTCACCAGAGCGGCAGCTGTTGGCTTCGCAGCTCCTCGCAAGCAGCTGGCTCGAAAATGAAATTAAATCACCCCCCGACTTCGTTTTCCTTCAGGCCACCCCGCCACAGCAAAGCCTCTCCGCCCCTCCCAAAAAACCCCGAGCCCAGCTCCAGCCGAGCTCACGGATCGCACGAGGAGGAGACGAACGGGTTGGAAAGAAGCTGCGAGATTTTGAAAGTCCGCGGTAATTTAGAACCCAGAAAGATTTCCGATAAGGCTTTCAGGCGTTTTACCGAGGGAACACTGAGCACTCGCGGGAAGCCAGTTCAGGCAGCAATACCTAAAATCGGGATCACGGGAGTTCCTGAGGAGGAAAATTCACAGCCTGCCCTGCTCTGGCATCGCTGCGGTGGGACGCACGAGCTCCGCGCTTAGAAAAGCGCCGGGGACCCGTGGATGTCACCTGGGCCGAGCTTTTACCGTCACCGCGGTGCCAAATATTTCCCAAAATATTTTCCCAAATATTTTCCTGCAGCCAGGCCTGGACACCCAGCGAACAACAGAACGTGAAACAGCACGGAGGGAGCTGCCAGTGGGAGCTGCCTCAATAAACCTCGATCTAAGGGTGAACCCCCAAGCCTGGCTCAGAGCTCCACTTCCCTTATCAATATTTTCCTTTTACTCAGCCACGAGCAGGACGGAAACACACCATCTACCCCCTCATACTCCCTCTGAAACGACGTGAATAATTACGAGGAAATACTCATTTATCATCTGGCGGGCTGCGAGTTTCTGACGGGCTCTCTGGCGAGCCCGAGGGGCAAGTTCAAACATTGAACCCTCCCCCGCTCACGCCCACGCCCACGGACCCTCCCCACCACGCACACGCACACGCAGACCCCCCCCGCCCCGCGGCACCTCCAGCTCCTGCGTCTCGCACTGCTCCAGGAGCCGCCTGAAGCTCACGGAGCTCTCGGCCATCACCGCCACCGGCATCTTCCCCTCACGGCGCCGCCCGCCCGCATCAGGCGCCCGCGCTCTGACGTCACTTCCGTCGCCAGCCCCCCTCCAGCACCTTCCGTCCGCCTCTCTGTGCTCCTGGAGGACCGCGGGGGGGGCGGGCCTGGTCGGGGGCGTGGCCAAGGGCAGGGGGCGTGGCCAAGGCCCGTGAGGGGCCGAGAGCGGCGCGCGGTTTTTGAGGGTCGCGATGATCAAAGCCCTTTTAAATCCCGTTTTTTCTGTGTAATAAGGAAGATTTCCGCGTCCTAAAAAAGATCTGCGTGTGTCTGGCGTGCAATACGGAGATCCACGCTCGGTTTTCTCTCTGCATTTGTCGCATATTACGGGATGCGTGAGCCGGGCACCCTCCATCCCTTATTGTACATTACGAGTACGCAAAGGATATTCTTGAGGGATAGGAAGTGCTTTTCCAGCTCTGTTCCTGTTTCTGGTGGGTTTTAAAAGTAGTTTTACGGTTGGATTTCGTTATCTTTGTTCCCTATGAAATCCCCTGCTTGCAGAGCAAACCGCGATGCTGGAGACGGGTCACAGGATCATGGAATATCCTGAGCTGGAAGGGACCCACAAGGATCATCAAGTCCAACCCCTGGCCCTGCACCGACACCCCAGCAATCCCACCCTGTGCACCCCTGAGAGCGTTGTCCAAACATTCCTGGAGCTCTGGCAGCCTTGGGAATGTTGCCATTCCCCGGGGAGCCTGGTCAGAGCTCACCCCATTCCCGATATCCAGCCTGAACCTCCCCTGACACAGCTCCAACAGATACACCATAAATATTCGATATATCTGCAGCGAAGCGTCTGTATCTGTGCTTCTGCCCCTTAAAAGAGCCCACGACGTGCTGAAATGGCATTTAACAGCACAGGCGCTCTTCCAGAGGAGGAACCACCCCTCGTCCGTGGCATTCCCACGGCTCCCCATCCCCAGCGAGGTCCCATCCAGCGCCAGGACCCCCGTCCCTGCCCACCTTCCCACAGAATGAGGCTCAGGAGCCGTGTTCACAGCTTGGAGCGGGGTTGGATGCGTTTGCAGCCCAGTTTGAGGCGTAGGAAGTGATGGGGAAGGGCAAGATCGTCTCCAAATCTATGCAATTACCGGGGCCGCAGATGGAAATTGATATTTTTAGGGTAAAATTAACCCGAGGGGCTCATTTTCTGCAAAACTTTGCTTGCTGATGCGACGAATTTGCTTTCCACCACCATCCTCCACCCCATATTCCTCGAACAAAGCCTGACCCCAGCGCTTCCCACCATCTTCCATCCCCAGCACTGCCCTAAAAAATCATTCCCAAATTCACTTATTCTTCGTGTGGGGTTTCCCCAAGCCGTGCTCAAGAGCTGCACCACCTCAATGCAAAATTCGTGCGCTCTCCACACTTTCGGGGTGAAAAAAGGAAGAGTGGTGTAAATCCTGATCCCTTCGCCATGGAGTCCCCATGCTCCGGGAGAGGTCTCGGCTCTGGAAAAATAAAACTAAAGTGTGTTCGCGCTCGCTTTGGGATTTGCCCGAGGCGCAGCATCTTGGAAGGAGGGCTCCAGGCGGTGGCACTGCTGCTCCGCCGGCTCAGGCATCACTTTTCCCAGGGAAACAACCTCTCATCCCGCTCCCGTCCCCGCCAGCCGCATCGATCCCGACGGCCCTTTGTTGCCGCCAGCTCTGTGCCAGCGTCGCTTTGACATTCGGACATCTGAGAGGAGCACTGTCCTCACCTTTTGCTCCCATTCCCAATTATCTCGTGTTTTCGGGGAGGCGAGGAGGGGAGCAAAGCGGGCGGCAGCTTGTGATGATGCCGGCGGGAGACCTTCCCTCGGGGTTGGGGTCACAGCATCCTGGATTGCCACCGGGAACGCGCTGATTTGGGAAGGGTTCGTCTCTTGGCGGGGGGGTCACGGCGCTGCAATGCCGCATCCCGATGCCATCCTCCTTCCTGGTGGGTCCAGCTGGGAAGGCACGAGCCGGTCCCTGGCACCGCTGGTTGTGTTGGGCCTGGGTGGAATCGCAGCCCCTGACTTTGCTCCTGCTCCCTGCCGGGAGATCATTTCATTTGGGAGGGGGGGAAAAAACCCCTGTAAAAACGGAATAGAGGAGAGGTTTCCTCGAGAGGGCACTAGCTGCAAGAGAAACTGCCTAAAAATCCAAGGAAGCTGGACATCCAAACGTGCCACTGTCCTTTCCACCCGAGAGACTCTTTCTATTTGGGGGAAATTCGGCTTTTTTAAATTATTATTTCGTTTTGCTTTTCATCTTGCTTTTGGAACAGCAGAGGAAGTGTCGCTTCCCTGTGTGCTGAGCTGAGCTTCAAATCCAAAATCCCAAATCCACCAGCCCCTCTCTGGAAGCAATTCCTTGGCATGTGCTACATCCTCCATCTCTGTTTCCCCCCTCCTTTTCCAACATGCCAGAAGGGAATACACTTCTTTTCGAGGGACCAAGATAAAATACAGCAAATTTGTTGTATTTTCAGGGTTGTTATGAATCTGGGAGGTTTGGAGGATGTTCCTGGGGTTGTTTGGAGCTTGGCCTCAGCACGGTGGCATCATCCAGGACCTCAGGACAGTGATGGAGACTGCCCAAGCCAGCATCCCAGAAAACCACAGGGTCATTTATTTCACTCAGGAGCTTCTCCTCAATTCAGACACCAAAGGAAGAGGCCAGACTCATAAAACAGCTGAGCACGTTGGAAAATCTATCCCACTGGCAAAGCTAACCACGTTAAATTAACGGGAAGGCTCCTTGACTTGACAGCATCCTGATTTTTCTTTGGCCCACAGGCTTGAAAAGCACTTAAAGACGTGGCCGCCAGCTGCTGCAGAAGTGTAAAGTAAATTTAATGTGATTTTTATTCAGCTCCTGGTGATGATGGCAGGAAAATCTCAGCAACTCGTTTGTGCCTCGCATGAATTTTAAAGCAGGGAGGGAAATGGATCCCAGTTCTGCCATCCTGGACAGTCCCGAGTAGCTTTCAAAGCCATACCAAGGCATCTGCAAGAAAAATTAGCAGAGATTTCGTGACGGGGCTTCATTTTCCCAGTCGTTTCCATGTGCTGCTGCCTGTGATCTAGAGGTACCCTCTGGAAAGATGATTGCAAGTGGTTTCCCTTTCTCATCTGCTTCCAAAGCTTTGTAGGGGAACAAAAGACTCACGATGGGGAAATTAAGATGCAGCAGGGCGATATGGAACAATGGGACAGTCATTTAATGTGAAAGTTAAAGAAAACGGTGCTAAAGGGTCAAGCTGAACCTCTCCACACCCTTCCCATTCCCTCAACAGCCTGATTGGCGTTAGCTGGGCCGGTCTGAGCAAAGGCTGGATCCAAACACGTTGTTTCCTTCCACGACATCAAAGGGGAGAATGCCTCATTTCTAGGAGCTGCGCCCGTGAAAGGAAACGGCCAGCGGCCGATGGGAAATTATCATTGCTTTTTTCCCCAAACAACCTCTTTAATCTATTGCATTTCCACAGGGGCGTTGGTTTAAACTCCCATAAACAAGGAGCTATCTGGGATACTTGGGATATTGCTTTCCCCCCCTGTTTTTATTTTTTTGCTGTCCTCATCCTTGATTTTTTTAACTCAAACCTGAGGTCTCACTTCTACAGGTTTATTCTCCAGCACAGTGGTATGAATATTTGGCCTAGCATGCCCAGAGAAGCTGTGGCTGCCCCTGGATCCCTGGAAGTGTCCAAGGCCAGGTTGGACAGGGTTTGGAGCAACCTGGGACAGTGGAAGGTGTCTCTGCCCATGGCAGCGGGTGGAACTGGATGAGTTTTAAGGTCCCTTCCAAACTATTCTATAATTCTGTGATTCTATGAAGTAAAGGTAAAAAACCCCTAAATCAGAGAGGCCGAGCAGCTTGGAGGATGTGTAGGAGACCCCAAAGTGACCAGAGTGGCAGGAGGTGCCCAGGGTTGTCCACCCAGCCGTCCTTGCCCATGGGGCTCTGTGTCCTTCTGCCGCTGCTCCGGAGCAAATCTCCCCTGGAGCTGAGATTTGGGGGTGGCCGAGCTCCTTTCTGTCCACCCTGGACACCTCCATCCCCTTCCTCTTGTCTTCCCTGTGAGTAACCAGGAGCGGTGGCTTCTGCCAGAGGCTCTGGAAGCAAAGGCTGCCCTTTCTTAACCTGCCAAGGGGATAAGAGACCCTCTGTGTATTTAACCTAAACTTTGTTTTTATGACTTTCTAGGCTTGTCTGTGCATTTTCCTGTTTTTGCTTTGTTCTCCGGGATCCTCAGCCAAGTTTCTGTCCCCTCCCTGGCTCCTGGGCCAGCAGTTCTTGCTCTCCACATATTTTAATCCTCTGTGGCAAAGAGCTTCGGTGCCTTTGAGCAACGTAACAGCTCTTCTCTTGGCTGCTCCCCCACCACGCTCTTCCCTCGCTTGGAAATCTCGGAAAGCCCCCGAATTGTGGGGGATAAAGAGAGGGTGGGGATTCCTGGTCCCTTGTAGGGTGTTTGGGGGGGGATCAAGCATCCAGCATGGGATATTTTTGGATGTGGAGTGGGACAATCCCAGGTCAAGCATGGGGTGATTGGGGGATGGAGGGTCCCTGCTCCAGCTGAGGCATTTGAGGAATGGAGCAGGAGGTTCCCTGGTCCAGCAGGGATCTTGGAGGGTATGAACTGGGGAGGGTCCCTAGTGCAGTAGGGAGCATTTGGGGGATGGAGCGAGTGATCCTTGGTCCAGCTGGGGCGTTTGCAGGATGGAGCATCCCTGCGCAGGAGCCCCTCTCCAGCCAATGCCCTTTTCAGCAGGATGGGATGCACGGGGCTCACACGGGCTTCCTCCTTCGGCCTCCCGGTTTGTGCTGGGGCTGGCAGGGGGAACGCCTCTCCCGTGCGAGGGAGGGAGATGCTCCTGCAGAAACCTCCCTGCGCGGCTCAGCATCCCTCCTTTTACCAGGAGCGTGATGCACCGCCGTGTCTCCCGGGGCACGCTTTTAAATCCGCTAATCTCCCGTCGTGGCACGCGTGTTAAAAAACACCTGTCCCCCGCCAAAGCCACCGGGACAGCGGGCGAGTGTTCGGGCGAGTGCAATAAAAGCCGCAATTAGAAAGGCGGGCTTTGATCTCCGGGAGGGAAGGAGTTCAGGCAGCTGTGCCGAGACCTCTCCCGCAGCCACTCTCCTACTTCAGTAAGAGCCGAACAAAGAGGATCTTGTGTCCGCGGCGCCTCGTTACGGTCCTTCTCCCCAGCCCGCGGCCACCTGTCCCTCCCCGCCGCCCCACCGCGGTCCCGTCCCTGTCGCCGGGGTCCCTTCCCGGTCCCTTCCCCAGCGCTGCCGGCGAGGGGCACGAATCGGATTTCACGGCCCCGACGCTTGCGGGGAGCTGCCGGGCTTTGCTCTCCATCACTCAAAGTCCCCGTGGCAGTGGCCTCTTTGTTCCGCCAGCCCTGCCCGCCAACAGCTGGGCTCTCCATCCAGCTGTGCCGGGATGCAGCACGGGACCCCCTGTGCGCGGCCCTGGGGACTCCAAAGAGGGGACACTTCCAGTTCTGCGTGAGGTGAGGAATCCCTGCTCCATCCTACCTGCATCCCACACAAGGATCCCGGCCCGGAAGAGGCTGAGGATCGTAGCCAGGTGGGGTTGGCCTCCTCTCCAGTGACAAGACAAGAGGAAATGGCCTCCAGCTGTTCCAGAGGAGGTTCAGGCTGGACATCAGGAAGAATTTCTCAATGGAAAGGGGGGTCAGGCATTGGAAGGAGCTGCCCAGGGAGGTTTGGAGTGCCCATCCCTGGAGGTGTCCAAGGAAGGCCTGGACGTGGCACTCAGTGCTCTGGGCTGGGTGACAAGGTGGGGATCGGTCACAGCTTGGACTTTTCCAGCCTGAATGATTCTGTGAAGCTCCTTCTGAGGAGATGCTTTGGTGAGACTGGAAGAGGAAATGTGTTGCTTGTTTGCTCTTTGATTTCCAAGAGTCAGCTCAAATCTGCATGGTATAAGCCAGAAAATTCCAGAATAACTTCCAGGGGCCATAGGAATCAGTTACACCAGCCCCTGGATCCCTCTGGGTTTGGAGGGAGCCAGTGCGATGCTGCACCCCACAGTTTGCTGTAAATTTCCATAGGATCCTAGAATCCTAAAAGGGTCTTTGTCAGCAGGATGGTGAGGGGGGAAGTACTTCTTAAAACAAAGTTTAAAACCCCTTCCGGATTTTTGCCACACTTTCCCCATAATTCCCGGAATAAGGCGGGTCTGAAAAGGAAGAGAGGTGGATATAAAACAAGGTGGGGAGGGGGTTGGGGACCAAGTAGGAAAAGCAATCAAGGATGCCACACGGAATGAATATTTCATGGCACAGGCAGGCACACCCCAGGCTATCCAAGCCCTTGGGATGGAGAAGTCGCTTCCCATTGCTTGGTGGCTTCCAGAGTTGGGAGGAGAGGGTGTTCCCAGTGCCCCACTCCCCAAGGCAATGTCTCAAAGAGCCCACACCCCTCGAGGACCATAATTCTGCAGAATCTTTGCTTCCAGCCTAGTTGTGCTTGGTGTGAGGTCCTGTTGTTCCTGCTATTCCAGACTATGCTGATCAGGAGAGGATCTTGCCCTGTTTCCTTGCTGGTGGGGGACTGTCAGCTCCAGGGAAAGGTTGAGATGGGGATCAAACAAGTGGCAGGGGAAGGCTTGTGGCCACCAGGATCTGGCAGCTCCCCCTCCACCCTCTCATGGCTCACAGTTTGGTCCCCAAAGTTTGCTCCAGGCAACATTTCCCAGGTAAAAACCCCAAATCCATTCTCTTTTTCTCCCCTTTTATTTCCATGGAAAAACCCAAAAGAAAGGAAATCCAAGAAAGAAAGGCAAAGACGCCTTCCACTAATGGGAAAAAACATGTTTTTCACCATGATCCAACTGGATTTTCAGTGGGCTCCTGGGTGCAGAAGGGTGGGATCTCTTCCTGACACATCCCAGCCATCCTCCCGTGCCTGGGGCGATGCTCCTCACTGGCTGTGGGAGGAGAGCAAAAGTTTTTCATTAGAGAAGTTTCGGATTCACAACAAACTTCATACATTTTTAAACTATTTTGTATCCCAGGGAAGGAAAACTCGCTCTGAAAGAGGTTTTGTTTAGCTGAAAAGCAACTTTTCCATCAACCACAGCAGATCTTTGCCTGTTAAGAGGGATGAGGTGTGAGACAAAAATCTTCCTGACCTGCTCAGCTCTGTGGGGCTGTGTTTTGTGTGCTGAGCTGGGAATTTTCCCTTGTTTTCTGCAATATCTCTTACAATATCTCAGGCAAGTGCAAATCTGCCCCTTGAAGCTAGAAAGATTGTGGATGTACCTTTATCTCTGGCCCAATCAGGTTTCATTCCTTATTAATTTCTCCTGGGAAGGATGGGATAGCCAGTTGGCCCTGGGTGAGACCACGATTGTATGTAAAAGGACGTTTTCTCAGGAAAGAAAAGATGAAGGAGAGCAAAAGGCAAAGGTACAGACACAGAGCCCGTGAGCTGTCCAGACCCTCTGGCAGAACCAGGATGTGGTTCTATGAGCATGGAGTGCCAGGGCAAGGGGGAATGGCTTCCCACTGCCTGAGGGCAGGGCTAGATGGGATATTGGGAAGGAATTCTTCCCTGAGAGGGTGGGGAGGCCCTGGCACAGGATGCCCAGAGAAGCTGTGGCTGCCCCTGGATCCCTGGCAGTGTCCAAGGTCAGGTTGGACAGGGCTTGGAGCAGCCTGGGATAGTGGAAGGTGTCCCTGCCCATGGCAGGGGGGAAACTGGATGATCATTAAGGTCCTTTCCAATCTAAACCAGTCTGGGATCCTATGAACTTGCTGGAACAGTGGGAACACCCCTGGATGCAGGAGCATCCTTGGTGCTGACAACGCACGGCCATCCCTCCGCTTCTTTCTGACATTTTCTCCAGATCTTAGGTTTTTTTTTTTTGCAGGATTCTGTGGCATTGGATGTGCCATAAATTTAATAATCAATAATCAATTTAATGATCTCCAGAGCCCGCCCATTCTGCGCAGTTCCTAACATGAACTGAGCGTCATCAGATGCATCCATGGACTAAGATGAGGCTGAGGAGCAAAGGGATTTAGAAGGAGATTAAATAAAGGCCCAAGGGTGGGTTTCTCATCATTAGACAGATGTGAGCCTGCTGTGGGCGCAGGACACCTCACAGGAGCTGTTTGCAGACAAGGGGCAGTGTGAGTTATTCCCCTTGCACATCTGCCTGTGTCTCAGGAAGGATAACACTGGGCAGAGCCAGCTGGAAAAGAATCCCTGGAACACTGGGATTGCTTGCCAGGCAATTAGGATCGCTCGTACACACTGTCCACATTTACAGATGAATCCCCACCCTGCTCTCCTCCCTCATCACACCCTTTCCTTCGCAGTTCCTGGCACTTTAATGCTCTCAACAGGGATTTTTTTTTCATCAAAAGCTGAACTGAAACTGCCCTGCAAGCGCTTCCATCCTTTCCAGAGGGCTGGGGAAGGGGGACACGGCAGCCCCACTGCTTAGAGGGTCCCCTCCGGGAGCTCCTCTCCAGGGGGATATTTTGGGATGCACCCAGCACCTCCATATTTCACGTCCCTATTTAATTTAAGCAGCAGAGCTGTTTATTCTGTAAGAACACTGTGCTTTTATTAGCCAGTTATTTACAGTACGAGGCATTCCCCACCTCAGGAATGCTGGAGACCATAGGACAAGGCTATTTCTTTCAGAGTCTAGTCCAATTTACACTAACCACGGAGCAGGGATCCCTAAAAAGGCTGGGGAGCAGAGCAGAACCAGCAAGAGGGCTCCGACAACACAGCCTTTGTAAGGTCCTGTGCTTCCCTCCCTGTGAACATGGGCTGGGAGCAAATCTGATCTGGGGGGGGTCTTTTTTTTAGGGAGCATCCCATGGGTGGCAGCCAGCTGGGAGGCACAGAGCCAACCATAGTCCCCGTCACCTTCTTCCCGTGGGGTGTGCAGAGCTGGGGGCAAAGAGGTGCGGGTACCTCTCAGTAATGGGCATCCCTCAGGAGGGATCTGGGTGAAGGCACATGGAAAACCTTGGCTTGGGGTTGGAAAAAAAGGGTTGATCCCACGTTTGGGTTGGTTTGGCACTGCAGGACACCAGGTTGTGCCTCAGTTTCCCCCTCTGCAAACGTTCCTGCTTCGCACAGAGCTCTGCAGACAAAAATCCTCACCCCCACCATCAGCTCCGTCGGAAACTTCCTACTGTTTCATCCCGTCCACGAAGACTCGTAATTTTCTTTTATGAGGACAAAGCAAGATTTAGGAATTGTTTTACAAGATGCGTTTCCCTCTGCGGCACCCCAAAGGTCTCCTAGGGAACCCTGGAACACCAAACATATGGATGCAGCGACGAACAATAAGAAACAACAGTACTTTCATTGTTTTGCGGCCTTTTATAATCCATCCAACGATTTTTAAATAAACTGGATGGAAAATAATGGAAATTCCAGGCCCTGGAACCCATTACTCCCACATGCCAAGCCTGATGCCTCTAGATGCAACAAGGACCCCAAAGTTAATGAAATTCCTGCCTGAACAAACTTTTATCCTGCTGTTTAGGAAAATGACTCGTGCATCATAAAAGCAACATCACTCAAGCTGTTAAAATGTCGTCTGTGGGAAGGAAGGCAAAGGAGCAGGCGGAACGTATTTGTTGAATTACACAGAACCAGCAATATATATTTAAAATATGTCCAATATATGTTTAAAATTTGTCTTGATTAGGTTACTGGAGGTCGTTGGGTTGAAAGCACGAGGGTGAACTGATCAACAGCTGTGCCGGCACTTGAGGTCTCCAATTCAAATTTATCTCCAAATTTTCAGTGATTTTCATACAAAACATCCATCCATCACCCCACCACGCCTGGAAAGGCTCCATTCCTAGAGCAGTTCTCTGGAAAAAACCATCCCGTTGACATCCCAGTGAATAAATGACCGCATCACTTCAAAGCCCCCAAAGGAGCACTTTTTTTTTTTTTGGAAGAACACATTTCAGATGACAGCATCCACCTCGTTTCTAAAATTCCTGATGATCTTCCCATTCTGATGAAAGACCTGATTTGCACGAGAGGAACTTTTGCAGAGAAAAAAGCTCTTCCAGCCGGCCCTAATTAAGTTTCGCTTTGTCCGGATGAAGCACATTTCTAGAGCTGGGTTTTCACAGCCCTTGCATCTGCTCCAGCTTCCCCCTGAAAAGGGCTGGAAAACACCCTTGGAAGGCTGGAGTGCACTGATGGCTTTTGGAAGCCCTCACAGGGAATACGTATTGATTATTGCCATTGCATCCTGCTCTTTTCTCCACCTCTGGAAGTGGCCAAGGCCAGGTTGGACAGGGCTTGGAGCAACCTGGTCTAGTGGAAGGTGCCCCTGCCCATGGAAGAAGATGAGCTTTGAGGTCCCTTCCAACCCAAACCATTCTGGGATGCTATTGCATAACCCAAACAGGTTTTCCAAAGGATTCATTGGCACAACAGGCCTTCACCTTCAGGGAAAGGACACGGCAGGAGATGGAAATCACCTGGATTTAAGCACATGCCCAACCCTTAATGAAGCACAAGGGGATGTTTGCCCCTTTGCAAACACCCCCAAAACCTGGCTGTCACCCACCCTTCTCCCTTCCCTGCGAAACCTCTGTGAGTTTTGGGAAGAAAACCATTTTCCCTGGAGAATGCCAGTCTGCCCATGAGCAAAAAGGCACAGAAAGTATTTTGGACTGAAGGTTTCTTGGAAGAAATCGCTATTTCTCCCACTGCTCCACTGACATAAGCCTGGAGGGTTTGCTGCTTATTTTCCCCCACTGAATTTCATTGGAGTTGTCACTTCCAAGCCCGTGCCTCGGAAGATTCCAGCACTGCACAACCCCAGAGCCAGCTCCATCCCAGTGCTGGGTTATTGAGGCCCCTGGGTGCCCCGGCAATCCCCCATTACTCTTCACGCCCATCCTACAGCTCGAAAAATACGAGCTGCTAAACACAGGCAGATGGAAAAACACCAGGAGGAGAGTGGTCACTTGATGTCTTTAACACCTGCAGAGGCCTCAGCCTGGAGGCCGGGTGGGGGCATGGACACCTCGTGCCATTCCCAGGCGGAGGGAGGATGGAGTGTGCCTGAGATCCCGGCACAGCCATCTCCCGACAAGTCCTGCTCCCTGCGCAGGTGTCTCTCCAGCACATCATAATTTCAGCCACGGGCTTAAGGCATGGGCAGGTCTTTTTACCGTCTTCTCCATCACCTCTGAAACTACCTGAAGCTGACATGGAGCAGAGCTCTTGGGAGAATAATCTTAAAAGGCACAGGAAGGTCTCTCAGATGACGGGGGATCACAGAATCCCAGAATGGTTTGGGTTGGAGGGACCTTAAATCTCATCCAGTTCTATCCACTGCCATGGGCAGGGACACTTTCCACTATCCCCGGTTGCTCCAAGCCCCCATGTCCAACCTGGCCTTGGGCATTTCCAGGGATCCAGGGGCAGCCACAGCTTCTCTGGGCACCCTGTGCCAGGGCCTCCCCACCCTCATGGGGAAAAATTTCTTCCCAATATTTACCCTAAACTTTCCCTTATCATCATCATCATCATCAGCTGCAGCAGCAGCAGAGGCAGCATCTCCCTCGCCTCCTCTGCGGGTGGAAACTGGCACAAACTCATTGATTTTGAGGGAGCCCTTGGCTCTGGATGCACTTCCATAATCTGTTCTGTAGTTTAAAAAAAGAGATAAAATGATGAATGACACCCAAAGTTTTCCAGCCAGCCAGGGTGGATTACTCACAGGCACTGTGACCTTGAAAATAATTTCCAGATAAATTCTTTAAACAAATCTTTAGGGGAGGTGAGGGGGTGGAATAAACTGAGGTTAAAATTAACATTTCCAAACTTTTACATTTCTTTCCAGCAGGAAAGGAGAGATCAGTCCCACATGTCTCCTGAAATAACAGAATCCTGGAACAGTTTGGTTTGGAAGGGACCTTAAAGCTCGTCCACTTCCAACACCCTGCCGTGTGCAGGGACACCCGGGTGATGACTGTGATGACAACGGGGCTGCTCCAGTGGGACCAGCAGCAGCCCGGGTACAAGTCTGAGAGACAGCTCACCCAGCTGGGGTTCCTCACACCCCAAAACCTCATTTGCCTCAAACAAGGACCTTGGTTTTGCAGGGGACCAGCAGTGCCTCAGTTGTGACTCCTCCAGGAGGAAGTTGCTCGTTCCTCTGCGTTTATCCACCAAAGTTTATCCAGGTTTATTAAGCCCTCAGGAGCTCAGCCTGCAGACACGGGCTGGGTTAGGCTCAGTCCAAGCCCAAGGCTGATTTAGACACAGGTCAGGAATCCCCAGGAGGGAAAGGCAGAAAATGGGGATTTGTTTAGGTATCAATGAAAAATCCCCGATGGTGCTGCCTCTCCCTTCCCTCCAGGCTGCGTCAGGCTCTGAGCATTGCAGGAATGTCCCAGATTGCACCAACCACGGGATGTTTTGACCCTGATGTCAGTCCACGGTGTAAAGACAGGGCTGACACTGATGCCTCTGACCAGCTGCCCCCAGGAAAGCTGCCAAGAGCTCAGCAGAAGAAAATGTTCCATCTCAGTTTGAGGAATCAAGGGATTTCGACTCGGTGTTCACAGGAGTGAGGAGCCCTCACCTCACCCCGAAATCCACCACCTTCTCCATCAGGGGAGAGGGAGGAAATGTGGTGAGTCCTTAACAGGGCTGACACAGCAGCTCCTTTGCAAGATGGGGGGACAGACCCAAATCCTCCCGCTGTAGTCTTGGATCTCCATGCGAACGGGGGCACATCCACACAGTGCTTGAGTCCCGGTGAGGAGTGTCCTTTGGGGTGACATGTCCCTGGCATCCTCTTTGCACCACGGAGTGGTCCTGCTGTCCCCAGACCTGTTCTGCTCCATATTGGCGCCAAGGGACAACGCTCCCCCTTCTCTACCTCATAGGTACCCCAAGTCCACCTTAAACTCTGACCCTGCATAGGTGAGAAACACCACAAAGCAAACGGCTGAAACAGTTGGATAAAAGTCTTCACAGCCATGTGCAAATAAAACCCCAGAACCTTTCCCCACTCCAAGCTGCCTCCTAAGGTTCCTCTGAGTCTCCCCTCCCTGTCCCTGAGCGCTGCCGACCTGAACAGACCCCATCCTTGGGTTTCTTTTCCCTGCTTCTCCTCGGCACTTAATGAGCATAAATAAAACCTGGAGTTCTCCCCTGCTGTTTCCCTTCTCATCCTGTACTGGAAAGGCAAACAGAGCCCCTTTTTGTCTGCCCAGCTCTCCTTTTCCATGCAGAGCTGACCTCCAGCCCCAGCCAGACAGGCAGAAGAGAAGGATCTGACTCCACAGGGCTTTGCGAGCCGTTGTCTCACGAGGGGTTGTTTTGCCTCGTTCCCTTTTCCAAACAGGGAGCACACGTGGCATTCCATGAAACAGATGGCTGGCCCCGAGCTCGGACCACTCCGTCCCCACTGTCCCCTCAGCACGTGGGCTTGTGGTTCACGACCTCGCAGATGGTCTGGGTAAACACGGCCTGGGGAGAACGGGAGGGAGGGACGGAGCGATGGGTATATGGAGGGATGGATGCAGTAAAGGCCTCACGTGTGGTGGCTGAGCACTTGGAAATCTGCGAATCTGAGGGGGGAAAAGTGTTTCACGTCACCAGGTGAAGCATCCAGCCACCACCACGCTGCAGCTTTATTTTATGTGAAGGTAAGAGCTTCAGGCGGGATGTTCTACACCTGCACTGAAAGCATCACCAGCGCCCAAGCACTGGAAGTGTCTCCAGAAATGGCAGAGGAGGAGGAGGTGAAGGTACTTGTGGTGGTCCCAGAAGGCATCAGGTTCATGGATGGGGACCTCCTCTGGTTTTCTCCTCTGTTCTCCCGTCACTGCTGAGCTTGTTCTGCTGTAGCAATCCCACTGCAGCCAGGCACAGATCCATCCTCAGGCCAGATGTCCAGGGCTTCCCAGCCTGACCCTCTCCGGGCTGGCTCCGGGGCAGGTGTGCTGGGACAAAACCACTGACCTACGTTTTCCCAGTAGCCCACCCCCAGGCCCCGGGAGGCAGGAGCTGACATTCCCTGAACAGCATGTTCCCTGGGTCAGAGCCATCCCCAGTTTGTCCCAGTCTGGCCCAGATTCCTGAGGCAGGCCCAGGAAGCAGCTGAGCGGGATTGTTTCCAGACCGGTGCAGCTGGGGAAGATTTACTTTGCTAAGCTGCTACTGTCCCAAGGTTGAGGAAGGCACACTTGGTACATTCGCCCCTGTGTGAGCTGTGCTGGTGGAACTCAGGATGGGCCAAGAATTCCAGAAAATCCGGGAGAAAACGCATTTTTTGGTTAGCGAGGCTCAAAAAGAGGCGCTGCCCCATTGCCCCGAGGGCTGCTGCATCACCCACACCCATCACCCGCATCCCAGCGCAATCCCAGCACCCGGCACAGCCACCCATGGACCCACCCCAGCCCCCTGGGAAGGGGACACTCACGGGAGCAGCCTCCCGGGTGGGATTTCAGCCCCTGGCACCAGCCCGCGGGTTCAAATCACGCATCGGGATTTAATCAGCGTAACTCGATCCCAGCGCACCGGGAAGCAGCATCCCCTCCCTTCCCCACGAGCGATCCACAGGGAGCAAACCACGCCGCACTCCGGGACAGCCCTTTGGTGGCTGCAGCATCGCCCGGCGCTCACAGCTGACCCTGGCTCTGCTGAGACCCCGCAGAGTCATTGCACTCCCGACACTGGCAAGGACATCGATTTGTTTGCTTGGGGCTTCCTTATCTGCCGCAGGCAGCAGGAAGCTCCCGGTGCCAGGGCTGCTATCCCAGCCCTTCCAGGTCGTTTTTAATGTGCCTCAGGGAGTGCTGGACTGGCTCACCCTTAACCCTCCCACAAGATCTACCCTTTTGCTTCAAGATTTTATTGTATTTCACAAAAATCCCGGAATGGTTTGTGTTTGAGAGGACCTTAAAGATCATCTCATTCCCACCCACTCACCTTCCACTACCCCAAGTTGCTCCAAGCCCTGTCCAACCTGTTCATTCATTCCCTTGTTTTCCTCTCACTTCCTGCTGCCTCATGTGATGAGGCTCCAGCACTGCCCTTACCAACACGATCATTAGGAAGCCTTTTATTTGGTAAGAATTTAGAAATATTGAGCATTTTTTGCCACTGCCGTTTCGGTACATAATATTCCCTTTTTGACTATATTCATTGAAAATAATAAAAAAAAAAGAGTCAGAATCTGGCACTGAGGATGGGTGGCAGACAACATCTGTCCCCAGCCCTCGATCCAGCTGCGGCAGCTGACAGAACATCCCAGTCCTGGGGGAAAAGGGGTTGCAGGAACTGGCCAGGGCCTGTGACTTCAGAAACAACTTGAGAAACTCCTGCAAATAAAATCCTGGGAAGAAGGCTGCCACTGAGTCAGCCCTGGCAGAGAAGAATCTACCTTCGAATGGGGCTTTTCCCCCTGTGTTTTCCTTCTGCCATCCTCCTCCTAATCTGACAGCAATTAAAAGCCCTGAAAAATGGATGGGAACGATTTGGAAGAGCTCTCAGATTTGCTCTCATTAGCACTGCGGGCTGTTTTTTCAGCTGCTAATTGACAGCTGCCTTCCACATGCACTGTCAAAATCTAAAAAGCCCCAAGGCATTAAAGCAGGGAGATTTTAGCTGGGGCTGTCTCGTCAGGAGCACGAGAAAGGGGACAGTCCCACGAGCCCACCATGGCCACCCTGATGTCAGGCAGCTCCAATTCTGGGGACGCTGTGCCCTGGCAAAGCAGAGAGATGGGGTGTACATGAGGACTTGGGACATGCCAGGTCCTCCCACCATGGCTCCAGGCATTTCCCTGGCTGCCCTGGGGCAGTCAGGACAAGATTTACCCCCTGACAAGGGCTGTGACCACTCTCCAAACTTGTCCTGCCTTAGGGAAGCCATGGGAGTCCCCTCTGTGCCAGAGGTTTCCACCTACAAAATGTCCCAGGGAGTCGTTAAGGTTGGAGAAGACCTCCAGGACATCAAGTCCAGCCTTTGGCCGAACCCCAGCGTTCCCAGTAAACCATCCCACTGAGTGCCATATCCACTCAGTTCCTTGAACACTTCCAGGAACGGTAACTTCACGGCTTCCTCGAGCAGTTCCAGTGCTCAGCCACTCTTTCAGTGAAGAAATTGTTCCTAATACCCAACCTGGACCTCCACGGTGCAGTTTGAAACCCTTTCCCCTTGACTGATCACGGATGTCTTTAATCCACCGGTGTGTGCTGCCTGCAGGTGTCACAGATGTGCTTCCCTCTTCCAAGAAAAACATTGGACGACGCTGGATAGAGCCAGGAGATGAACTGCCATAAATTTTCGGACCTGACAGGGAGATGGAGGCACCTGGATGGATTTCCAGACATGGGGACACCACGCAGTGAGAGAGTGGGTGGCCATGTGAGATGTTTGCTCCGTGGATTCACACAGGAACAGCCTTGGAAGCCAGGAAGTGGGAAAACGACCGCGTGCCAAGGTGGGAATTTCACTAATGGGCTGCTTAAACCGGTGATTGATGAGGTGTTGGCTTTCCTTCCCTGGCACCCAGCTCAGACTTATCGCAGAACATTTTCACGGAACGGGCTGAAGATGTTCCCACTTTTCAATGTGGGAGCCCACGTCTTGAAGCTCCCGGACAGCTGAGCTTGGATTTCCTTCCTTGGAGACAAGGGTAGCCCAACTATTGGGCATCTGGGAATTGGGCTCTGGCTTTGCTCCTACCTGAGCTGCACAAGTTCACATTTTGGGCAGCCAACACATTTTGAGCAGATTTCCTCCTGGAAAAGTCAGGTTTTCAGGTGCTAGGGGAACATAACTTTTCTTCACCAGAAACTGTGGTGGCACCACACACAGAAAATCAGGTGCTCAACACTCGGACACCTAAAATAGGCTTTTTTTTCACCCACTTGGAGCGATGCAGGTTATTTTTCAGCACTCCCTTCTTCGGGGCTGTGCTCTGCCAGTGGGTGGGAAGAGCCCATGAGCCCAGCACACGGAGCTGGCTGTGATTTACGGAGAGCCCGTGGAATGTAGATCTCCCATCATTTCAAGCAGGATTATTTTTTACTGTTGCTCCACACTGTAAATTTGTCTCTGCGTGACATAATTAACAGCATCGCCTCGCAGGGCTGGGGTGATTTACAGGAGTGGAAATAGCTGCAGGAAGGTCATGGCAGGGGAATTTGGGGAGAGGTGGGGGGGAGGCAGGAGAACAGCCTGGACCACACTGGTGGGTGCCCGTGTGGTGCCCCCCACCCTGTGCCCCAACAGGGAGGAGAGGGCTTGGGAGACATGGATGTGGCTCCTGCTGGCTGAACATGAGCCAGGTGGGCCCAGGTGGCCAAGAAAGCCAATGGCACCTGGCTTGTACCAGCAGTAGCGTGGCTACAGGAGCACGGCAGTGACTGTCCCCCTGTGCTGGGCACTGGTGAGGCCACACCTCGAATCCTGGATTCAGTTTTGGCCCCTCACTACAAGGAGGACATTGAGGGGCTGGAGCGTGTCCAAGGAAGGGAATGGAGCTGGGGAAGGGGCTGGAGCCCCAGGAGGGGCTGAGGGAGCTGGGAAAGGGCTCGGCCTGGAGCAAAGGAGGCTCAGGGGGGACCTTGTGGCTCTGCACAAGTCCCTGACAGGAGGGGGCAGCGGGAGGAGGGTGGAGGGTGTTGGGCTCTTCTCTCAGGGAATGAGGGACAGGACAAGGGGAAATGGCCTCAAGCTGTGCCAGGGGAGGCTCAGGTTGGACATCAGGAGGAATTTCTCAATGGAAAGGGTGGTCAGGCATTGGAAGGGGCTTCGGAGGCTGTGGTGGAGTCCCCATCCCTGGAGGTGTCCAAGGAATGCCTGGATGTGGCACTCAGTGCTCTGGGCTGAGTGACAAGGTGGGCATCGGGCACAGCTTGGACTCGATGGCCTGGGAGTCCTTTTCCAAGGTAAAAGGTTCTGTGATTCTGTGTGATTCTGCCACCTCAACTCATTGTTTCATGGTAGTCATCAGATGGAGAGACTCCTGCACTAAAGAAATCATTCCCTGGGCATACAGGAATAACGATGGTGTCCCCGAAACAAGAGCAGGGAGTTGTCCAAAACATAAATAACCACTGAGTCTGTTCATGGCTCTGTTTCTATTAAAGATAAATATTCAAGAGATCAAGTTCTGCACTTGACTTAGCTGAGCTGCATCCCTGACATCTCCACATAGGCTCATACCTAAATAACTGAGCTTAAAATTGGGAGTTCTCCCCAAAAATATCTCCATTTGGCAAATGCAAGCAATCCCTGAAAACTCTGAGTTTTCTGCAGGCCACCATTTTGGAGACTCCATTTTCCCTTGGGACCAAACAGCAAAAAGCCCCTCAAAAGCCAAATGATAATTTCAGTTCAGCTTCTTTGGGATGAAAACCCTGCAGTTTGGGAAGTGGAGCTGAGATCCATTCAGCATTCACCAGAATCTGCAGAAATGTTGCTGTGGTGCCATCCATGGGCTGGGTTCATCTCCTGTGATAAATTCCACAGCCTTGTTTACCTTAAAGGTCCTTGCGAATCAGGAGAAACATGGCCTGTCCCAGGAATTTGAGGAATAGGGTATATTTAGTCAGATTTGCACCCCCTTGTCTGCTACAACAACCTTAGGCACCCAATTCCCTAACTGCTAAATTATATGGAAGGATATAAAGAAGCTGTGGCTGCCCCTGGATCCCTGGAAGTGTTCCAGGCCAGGTTGGATGGGGCTTGGAGCAACCTGGGGTAATGGAAGGTGTCCTTCAAGTTCCACCCCACTCCCATCCCTGTCCACATGGATGAGGTCAAGGAATGTAGGACACGAATTCCTGGCCATCTGGGTGTACTGGTGTAACTTCCCACAAGGACAATTTTATTCTGGTTTACAAACCCCTATTTTCATGCGGATGATCTCAAGTTTGTAGGAGCTGAAAATAAATCTCTATTTCCATCCTGGAATGAGCATCCCCCTCTGGGACTCCACTCGCAGGAGCGGTCTGGGTTGGCTACAGCTGAACAGGGAAGAGATGTCTACTTTGGGGGAGGAAAACACGTTTCATAGCCCAGCGAGCACCCCTGGGTGCCCAGCACCAAAATGAGGGAATATTCCACCTCAGGGTGTTCTAATCACTGCTGGTTTCCCTGTCACACTCAGGTCTAACTCTCTAAAAGGCAGGGAAAGTGCTCTCCATCCCAGTTTATATCCCAAATGCAGGAGAGAGAAGCCCTGAATGCTCTTGTTCTAAATCCCTCTCCAGCTCTCCTGGAGCCCCTTTAGGCACTGGAAGGGGCTTTAAGGTCTCCCTCCTCATCTTCACCAGCTCTCCCAGCCTGGCTCCAGAGCAGAGGGGCTCCAGCCCTCAGAACCTTTCCATGGCCTCCTTTGGACTCGTGGCTTTTTGGTGCTTTTTGGTGCTTTTTAGTGTTCTCCACCACGGAACAAAGTCTTTCCATGGCCACCAAGAGACTGGTGTGCGGATAAATCTCAACATATGTTTTTGCAGGAATCAAACCACTGCAGCTGGATGGTTGGCTCTGCTTGCACAGATTTCCTCTCCAAATGGGAAATGCTTGGGAAGAGGAGAACTGGAAGGGAAGGCAAAAGGCAACCCCCGCTTCCCTGCGTTCTGAATCTTCCCTGCAGAAAAAGCAGAATTTCCCCAGGACAGACATTTCTGACCAGGAAAACGAGCATTTCCCATGGAAATTTCCATGAAAACGTCCCAAGTTTTCTGGTGTGCACTACTGGAAGAGCCGTTGTGTAAGAGAGTGATGCGTTTTCTCTGGTTCAAGTAGGTCCGTGGGCAGCAGGAGAGGCCTGGGCTCCGACTGTGACTCCGAAGTGGGGTGACCTTGGACAGCCACATTCCCATCTGCGAGATGAGGATAAGAAAGTGTCATACAAGAACTCGCTGGGTTATTAATAGAGGCCTCTGGCTGAGACTGCAACACAGCCCAAGGGCTTGAGAAGCCCATTTATTCTTTACAATTCAAAGCAGACAAGTGACTCAGATTTCCTTGACACTTTCGAGCGCAAAAGTCAGGGAAAAGCGCTCTCCAAAGCATTTGTCCAGAGGGAAAGGAGTGTATGAATACGTGATTTTCCGTTTTTTTCCAAATACAAACGGAAGCAAATTACCAATGAAGCTGAAATGTTTGGGTTGGTCTGACTTTTGCGCTAAAATAAGTCAAGATAGAAATCTGAACATCAACTGCTCTGCATGTTGCAGTTACGGTAGAAAAAAACAGGTGAGGCAGGGAAAAATTGGGCTCTATGGGATGGGAATGTTTCCCTAATTTCCTGTTGGAACTGCAGGCAAAAGTCATTGCGTTCTCCCAAAATGTTTGGATTCATTCAATGGATGCAGTAGTAGCAGCAGTGTGCATTTGGTTTAAGGATCTTGCAGATATGGAGGAGTTTCTCCAGCACTGGTGTTAAATTAATTCCAGGAAAACTGGGAAAACCCTGGATAGAAAAGAGGTGACAAATACGCCACGGAAAGGCCGTGGCAGGGTTTCATCTGGGATGAGGACCAGAGCAGGGCAGGGAACAGGGGAACACCACCCATGCATCTCATGCCAGGGGGCTCCTCTGCGATGGGATACTCTAATGAGGATTTCTAATTGTGCATTCCTAATTGAGGGCAGCCAGAGGGAGCGGGGAGTGTTCAAGGTGTGGTAGCAAAGCCATGGGAAAAGGGAGGCTGCATTTTGGGGAAGGGGATGAAAGCAAAGCCAAAGTGACATCAACAATTCTTGGTGTTTTATCTGTATCCTGATAATTCTCGATCCTGTTTTAGGGCAGGGGAATTGTCTAATCTCCCTTTCCAGCCCTGTTTTTAAGGGATACATCTTGTTTTCATTCTGGCTTTGACAAAATCTGATGCAGCTCCTCGACTTCATTAAAAGGACATTTGGAAACAAACAAACGAAAGGCTCGACCAGAATCTTTGCAAGCGGATTTTTTATGTTTTTTTTTTCCCTCTTGGAAAGTTTTCATTTGGACAAAGGGGAGTTTACCACAGGGGTTTAAAAAAAAAAAAGGCAATAATCATTCCCTTGGAAAACAAGAATTATTCCCTTGGAAAACAAGAATCATCCTGTGGAGAGCATTCGAGCGCTCCTTGTTTTCCTCGGATTTGTGTTTACTGCAATCTCAGAGGCAGCAGGAACGCAGTGTTACAATTCCAAGGATTATAATTCCAAACCACTGGTGTGGTGACTCCTTGTCTCATCCCTTATCTCTCACGGTTACAGCCATGAAGAGGATCAGAAACACATCCCCCACCTTTTGCTGGTGTGCTCAGCAGACGTGCTGCTCTTCCCTCATGCAAACCCCACAACTCCCTGGAATTCCAGGTGAACGTTTCCTCCCAGCCAGAACAGGCAGGGGTGATAACTGGCCCTCACCTGAGATCATTTTTCTCCTTCAGGCCATTGGACTGATGTCCTGGAAACCCTAAAAAAGGACACGGGAGAGGAGGAGCAGAGCGAGAGCTCCGTTTCCCAGCGTTGGAGGAGCCAAACTGGGATGGATTCCTTTCGCTTGGACGCAACGTAATTAAAAGGAATTTGTGAGGGAGAGACGCACGGGGAAATTCCCAACAACATGAAAGGGAGGAAGGGATGGCTCATAAAAGAGTGATTCCCTCTGTTTTTCTTGGCAGCCCAGCCAAGCTCCCTCAACGCGAGGTTGGAAGAGGACTCCACGCTGAGCAGAGGACAATGACGAGCAGGTGTTGTGGAAAATGACCCTTCCCTGAGCGAACGGATTTGATATTTCTGCCATCTCCCTGCGTTCTTCGTCTGCTCCTTAAACCTGCTCTCCACGAGCAGATGTGGCCTCGGCCTCGAGCCCGACAGACGCCGGGCTCAGCTGCTGGGTTTGTGCAGCACTTTGGGGTCTCAGGTACCTCCACCCACCACGGCTTGGCCAAGGTGCCTGGGACATCTTTCCCTTGCTCCAGGCAAGGGAAGCTTTGCATCTGAGTCTGCACCAAAACCAGTGATTTGTGCACAAAAATGAGATGGGTTGAGCGTGAGCTCCCCCGCTCTCGTAAACACCTCAAAGCTTACAGGAGTTGTTGTTGTTGTGCTGAATAGGGGCTGTACCAGCACCAAAAATCATAAATTATCAGAGAACCACAGAATGGTTGGGGCTGGAAGGGACCTTAAAGGTCACCTTGTTCCCCCCCTGCCACGGGCAAGGACACCTTCCACTATCCCAGGGTGCTCCAAATCCTGTCCAACCTGGCCTTGGACACCTCCAGGGATCCAGGGGCAGCCACAGCTTCTCTGGGCACCCTGTGCCAGGGCCTCCCCACCCTCCCAGGGAACAATTCCTTCCCAATATCCCATCTAGCCCTGCCCTCTGGCAGTGGGAAGCCATTCCCCCTTGTCCTGTCACTCCAGCCCTTGTCCAAAATCCCTCTCCAGCTCTCCTGGAGCCCTTTTAGGTACTGAAAGGCTGAAAAATGTGGAACTACTCTTAGGCTTAATTTGACTTAACTCCAATGTGGATGTATCTTAGACTCAAGTTTTAGCATTCAGTATCAACATGAAATACGTTTTAGAATCAGCAAAACCAGGAGCAGGGGGATTCTTGCAGAGTTATGCAAAGCTGACTTCTAATGAATGGACATCTTCCTAATATCATTCATTTTTCTCTTATTTCCTTGATTTAAAGTAAAAATACCAAAAATCCAACAGCAACTGGGATATAGAAAAAGGACAACCAGCCAAAACGAGCAAGTCTGGCTCAGATTCACGACACTACTCTCTTTTCCAACACTTTCTCCTGAAAACCACAAATTAGCACAACAAGACTTGAAAACAGGCTCCACAGATGGATCCTGGTGGCAGAGATATTCCTGCAGCCTTGGGGGGAGCTTTGCAGCAGGATCTGGAGCAGAGCAACCCAGCAGGGCTGATTTCTTCACTCCCAGAGCTTGGGGACTTTTGCTTCCAGCTTTTCTCCACCCCTGTGGCAGGTCTGCCCAAGGAAATAACTAAAACCAGAGGGAGAAATCTTCCCTCCTCCTTCGCTGGGTTTTGTTCCACTGCTGAATAGACAAGGAAAAAAAACAAAAAACCAGAATTTCTCTTATTTTTATTGAATCTGAAGTTGCCTTTTGGATGTCCTTGCCTGCTGCGGTGCTCCTGGGAAATGGATACAAAGCCTTTGGACTGAAAGAGAAGCCCTCGGTTGAAGGCCCTGGCATGGGCTATTAAAAATAGGAGTTTTGTGACATCTGAGTGAAAATTACCTGGAAAAAACCAGGGTTAATGGGGGAAAAAAAATGGGAATGGGCTTGAATAAACCCTGCATTGCTCTAGGACCAGGTTTCTCCAAAGCCCCCAGGACTGGCCTAAGCCTGCTGCAGTCAGTGACAGCACAGCTCGCAGCGTCTCTGGGCACAGAGTCAAGCCAAGGCTGAATCCTTCACTTCTCATTTTCCTGGGTTGGGTTTCCATCCACTTCCTCCTCAGCCTGGGCTGTTTATTGCTTTCCTGCAGCCCGTGGAGGATTCCTCGTGCATGTGCAACATCCCTCATCCCGCAGCGGAGCAGCGGAAATAGCGAGGATAAAAAACCCCTACGACCACTGAACCCAACAGCAAAGCCCTTCTTGGAGAACATTGGCTGATCTGCTGAAATCAAAACATTCCCCAAGGTGGGAGGAGGAAACTTTGACAGCCCAGGCAGGTTCCTGCCCAGCAGCCAAGGAGGGGAGATGCCAAACTCCCCTTCTGGGAACCCCACATGTGTTGAGCTCAACCAAGGAGGGACTGCCCCAGATCTGGGCACTGCAAAGCAATTTGAACTCTTTTTTTTTTTTTTTTCCAAGTACTGTGCCTCAAATTTGATTCTGGTTTGGGTTCAGCTGCCAACCTGATCCTCTGAGAGTTCAGTTTTCGTTTAAGGGGGGAAAACCCGGTGGTTCAGTCTAGATTTGATTGACTGACTCATTGCAGCAATTTCAATCGTATGTGGACAGGAAATCACAGAGAAGCAGAGCTGGGTATTTCCCACCACGACTGTGCCAGGCTCACAACCCCTCCTGCCTTGGGTGCTTTTGGAGGAAACAGCCCCAGTGCTGCCTAAATTTATTTGACACAGGCTTAGATCACGCTGAAGTCGGGTTTAAGCGTGGGCTTAAGTGCATTTGGGTTAAAACACCGACCAAAAAAGACACTGTGCGAGGACTACGCACTCCAGGTCCCGTCAGTCCTGGGAGTTTATGTGCTGACAAAGGTTAAATAGATGGAAAACAAACCATCAGGCCATTGAAGATGGAACAAAACAATGAAAACACCCAGAAACAAGAGCAGGAAAAATTTGGACAGGAACCACAAAGTTAATTGCAACCAGCTTGGCTAAAGCACCAAGATGAAGTGAATTAATTAATTTTTTTTTTTCCCTGTAAAAAGCAACAAATGTTCTGAATTTGCTTTTAGCTGGAATGGGCAAGAATCGTTTGCAGGTTTAAAGCAATGAGATGGTTTCAGTCTGACTAATCATTTTAAAAAATAACATGGCAAATATTGCTCAGATCAGCTAAAAGGCTGTAGCAGACAAAGCTGAAATCAATCTGTCAGGAGTGGTCTCTTTGGCTCCAAGAACTCATGGAAAAGAGGAAATTTGGAGCAAAAGCTGAATTATTAGCCCAAGGTAAGTGGTTAATGAGTGCTAAATATACATGTCAGTGAAAGATATACAAACCCAAAGTGGCACTTCTCTTCTCAGGGATGATGTAGGGCATGAACAGCCATAAATGAAATCCATAAAGTGGCCCTTGGGGATAGATTTGCCACTTAAAGAACAGCAAACCGGAGTTGGGATCCCATCATTTTTCCGATTCTCCCCTTCCCTGCACCCACAGGTGCCAGGTTAGCCCAGTCCTACACCCACCCCAACTGAGACCCACTTTTGATGGCTTCTCTGCTCCTCTCCTGAGTTTCACGAGGGGCGAGAGTTGGAAACACCCTATCCCATGGTCAGATATCCCCTCTGCCACAACCCCAGCTGCTTTGAACTGTGATTTATTTGCAGAGGAGGATGGGGGATGCCTCGGTCCCGGTGTTCAAAGCCGAGCTGCCAATTGTTCCAGCTCGCTTTGCCCGTCAGACTAAACAGGTTAGGGCTTGGCTGACAGCCATCACCCCTCCAGGTGATCCATCATCATCTGGGACCCCTGGGAATACAGGTTCTCCCCATCTGGAGCCCCGTGCAGGGGAAGGGGGAGAAGGAGCCCAGGCGTTGTTTACTTTGGATGTCGTGTCCTGGCCGTAAATAAGGCCCAGAAGCTGCACGTGTCCGCACTGAGCCAGTGCTGGATGGCAGCAAAACACATGATCTCAGAGCTGGGGGGTGGCTCTGCTGCTTCCCGGGGGCTGGAGGTGGGGACAATCCCCCCAGGACCTCCAGGGACATAAAACCCACAGTCACAAGAGCCTGGCAGGCACAGGGTCAAACACAGATTGAAAGGGGCTGGATTTTAGGACAGGGATTTCTGCCTGTGCTGTCTGATGGAAAGTGAAAACGGTTTTGCCAGAGAGCAAAACCCACACAGGATGCTCTCACAGCTCAGGGAAGGGATTTTAAGCCTTCCAGGCCTTGGGATGTTCACTTCAAGGATGACAGACTGTACTGCCTGCCCCTGTAGAAACAGAAAGGGAATGGGACCCCAAAGAGGGTAAAACAACATTTACAGGCAGAAAATGGTGGCAGTGAAATGATTCCAGCAATGAAATGGCTGGGCCAGGTTCTTGATTCCAGCGGTGAAATGATTCCACTGAAATGATTCTCCTTTCAAAGAGAAGTGCCCAGCTACTTCCATTTCCAGTTTGGGTTCATGCTGGAGCACAGTATCTCGAATTGCCTGAGATTTTTGGAATATATTATTAACTGTAGTAAACAAGCTGGGAACCAGATCTGCCCAAAACGGGGTTTTCCAGCTCAGTTCTGAATCCGATTTTTGAGCTATTTCAAAACTCGTGCAAGCATTCCAACTAAAAAAAAGAAAAAAAAAATTGAAATTTGAAAAGTTATCCAAGCCAGAATATTTTCAAATAAAATCTGAACATCAGGCCCCCAAACCAGAGAGGGTGAGAGCGGGTCCCGCTGAGCACTGCTCACCCACCTGTGCGAGTGCACAGCATTTTGAGATTTGCCAGCTCATCCCAAAACCTTAACCTGGCTAGAAGAGGAAGTCTCCAAATAAATGCTTCCTTCCCAAAGCTGCCACTTCTGGAAAATGTTACGGAAAAGCCTTCCCACACCTTCCCTGGACTTGTAACTCATGGAAAGGTTTTTACCAATTCAATCAGTCCATACTTTCCTGCTCTGCCTTGCAGGCTGATGTCAGGTTCTGCCTGGGAGGTGGGGAGCAAGACAGGAAGCACCCTGAGAGAGAAGGCAAGGAAAGAGTGAGAGAAGGGAAATGTTATCCCAGGTTGGAGCTGCCCATGGGATTGGTGTCTGGGTAGGAGTCAAGGAGGTTCAGCACACAAGTAGCCAACGGCCTTTCCTTTAAGGGGTGTCTGTGGTCCCATATCTTCCCAAGGGATCCCAGAACCTCCTGGGATGCCAGAATAGGACCCCAGGGAATGGCTGGAGCTGGGCATGGTTGAGGCTGCATATCAGGAAAAGGTTCTTCCCCCAGAGGGTGCTGGGGCACTGAACAGGCTCCCCAGGGAATGGTCACGGCCCCAGGCTGCCAGAGCCCAAGGAGCATTTGGACAACGCTCTCAGGGATGCACAGGGTGGGATTGGTGGGATTGGGGTGTCTGTGCAGGGCCAGGGGTTGGACTGAATGATCCTTGTGAGTCCCTTCCAGCTCAGGACATTCTATAATTCCATGATTCTCATTCTTCATCCATCAAGCAGAGGGAGGCATGCATGGGAACCAGCAGAGGCAAGGGAAGAAATCAAGCAGACCTTTCATCTTTGGAGAGGACGAATTTCCTCCTCAGCCTTAATTTGGCCCCTGAGCCGTTTTGGTGGAGGCTGCCATCACAAACAAAGTGCTCTGTTTTGCTGACCAGGATCCAAGGGAGAGCTGAAATCCCCTTCCTAGCAGGCCCGAGTTTCTCCCTTCCTGAAAAGAGGAGGAGAAAAGGAAAGGAGCCCAAGGGCAGCCCACGACAAACTGAGTCTCCTCCGTCTCTCCTCCAAACCCTCTGGAGATGTTATTTCATCCTCGTTGGGATACAGAAATAATATTTACCCCAGCTGCAGCCAATATCCAGCATCTGCAGCGCAGTGCTGTGGATCTGGCACATCTGGATGCTCGGGATGACGGAGGGGAGTTCAAACGCAGCCCTGGAACACGAGTCCAGCAGGAACTGCTGGCCAGCATCCAAGGAAAATGGCCAGGACACGGAGTGAAGGTGGTGGCCAGTGGCTCATCCCACTACGCTCAGACCACACGTGCCAAAGCAAACGGGGAGCTTTGACCCTGGCTGAGATTCCCAGCACAACCCTCCTCAAGCGAGCCACAGCCAATCTCAAATTATCCCCAAATACCAATAAAGTCCAGGAGATGGGAAAGCCCCAGGAAAGGATGCTCCATGCTGAGTGTTAGACAGTTGCAGCCCGGTTTGTAACCCCTCCTTCCCGAGTATGCTCTTATTTTCTGCAGCAGATTTGAAAAGAATAAGACCCTTAAGATGAGAAATGCTACACAACTCTGAAAATGTGGTTCGTTTGGGGTTTTTTGCCTCCAGGAAATGAGAGGCATTTGTGGGGCTGGGGGAAGAAATCACATGTTTAGGCTACTGCTCTGAGTCCCAGCTGGTCTCATCAGGAAGATTTCTACTGGGAAATGATGTTCTGTGGAGTTACCTTAATCTTTGAGAGCATTGTGTCAGACGAGCTTGATTTTATCCAACTACTCTGTCTTTTTCACTTAAGTTTTGCACAAGCTTAGGTAACTCAAATTAACATCAAAAATGTCATTCGGACAATTTTTATCAGTGAATTTATTTTTTTTTTTAAAAATCACTTTTTGGTCAAATCTCATTTTTGACATGTAAGGGAAACAAATTTTCCTTTAAATTCCTTTTCGAATTATGAAAATTTTCACAGATGACAACATCTGGTTCCCACATGGATGGGATTCTTACCAGGATGAAGCCTCCCGTTTGGTGTCTCCTCAGATCACACAGGATGAATTCAAATTGGCCTGGATGGAAATGGCCCATGAAGGATAAGGACTGGATGGGAGGAAAAGCAAGAAGGCAACCAACAGAGCACAGAGTTGGCAGAGCTGGTGGATTCCATCGGGAGGTCAGTGTTAGGTCTGGTATTTTTGTCCATCTTTATTAATGCCATGAAAATGCAACGTAATACGTCAATAAAACAAGGTTTGGGGAAGAGAAAAGCAAACAACCCAGCAAAGCTGACAGCAAAAAAAAAATATATATAATAGTATTTCCATGAGGTTACTGCTTGGACAACACCTGAAACAGCACTGAGCCTTCTGGGCACCCAACATTTTAATTTGGAGGGAGTTCATAGAAGAGTGACAGAGATAGTGGAGAGGGAAGTGTTGAACTTGGCTCCGGGAAAAGTTGGACAGAGCAACAGGCTGGGAGTGCTTAAAGAAAATAAACACCCAGGGAGAAATCCTGACCTTGCTGGAGCTGATGTCAAGACTTCCATCGACTTCAGCAGGGCCGGGATTTCACACCGAGAAAGGGGGATTTAGTGGCGGAGAAGGCTGGATGAGGAAACCACGGGATGGAAACAGAGGAAAGGAGTTCAACATCAAGGGGAGACAAGGCAAGAAATCTCAGTTTTGCCTAAAAGCAGCAAAATCCGGAGTGCCAGCTACTGCATGGGAGAGCCAACTGCACTTTTGTAACCCTCTAATTAAAGCAAGGTTAAATAAAACAAGTGTTACATATTCAGCTCTGATGGGAGGAGAAAATTGGATGTAACAAATCCACCCCCTGCAGCCAAACTCCCAACTGGAGCATCTCCCCACTTCAAGCACAGATGGTTTTATATGGGAAATGTAAATAAGAAGTTACCATCTGGTTAATAAAAAACCATCTCTGCTGCATTTGACTGCGTGTCCCCATATGTAAACATTTAAAAATACTTTTTTTTTTCCCCCCAGTGTTTTAAGGTTTTCCTTGAGAATGCCCATGGAGAAAGAATTCCCGTAGACATCAAATGTGATAAACCACAAAAATGTCCCATGTTTGTCCTATAAATTTTAAATTTGTATTGAATTTCACTGCTATCTGGGTGGAAATATAACCAGGTTCTACTGCTCAGTATCTGGTGAAATCAAGACTTGGAGAAGCTGAGTTCTGAAATCCATGGCGTTTGTAAAAAAATCAGGCATAAGGCAGCCTACTTCCAGAAAAATTGTTGGAAAATTCTGCTTGGGAGATGGAATCTGCTTGTGGATTTGTGTTGAAATTGTCGACCTGTTGTTTGTTATAAAGGGAAAGACATTCCTGAGGGAGTGGAAACACTGGGTTTGGGTTGATTTTTTTTCCCAAAAGGCCTTTTCCTTCCCAAACTGGTGTATTATCAAAATAAAACTCCAGAGGACTAAATAATACTAATATCAAAAGGGAATTGTGTACTCCAGGTGGCAGAGAAAGTTTAATCACTTATTTCAAGGAAAGGTTTTTTTGTCTTTCTCCTTTTCCTGCAAAGACACCGAGGAAAACTCCAGTCGGGCTTGGCCACCTACCCAGGTGTCCCACCCCATCCATCTCTCCAGTGAACAGCACCTCTGCCAACACCTCCTACAGTTTTCCCCGTCCAGAGGGGGTTTTACTCGTAATTAATATTAAACTGAGTGATGAATTATAAAAAGAATCATTTAAATCAAGGAACACAGGCACGACCCAACACCCTCTGAGCCCAGAGGGGAGTTTAAGTGACTACAGACTAAACTTTGAGGCAGAGATAAGAGAACACATCCCCGAAGCCCCACTCTGAGCACACCGTGGGACAAGCTGCCAAATTTTCTCTTTCTAAAGGGGCTGAGTTAGCAGCAGGGCTGCCAGGGCTCCAAGGAAGGGACAACAACATCGCTCGGAGTCTCTGTGTGCGCACGGAGAGGAGACGCCTCAGCGCCAACATCAAGAACCTGCCAGTTTCCTGAGATAAATAATTAGAGTTGCCCTCCTGGATGTGTGCTCTGGAAGCAGGATCAGCACTGGATATTCATCACGGTCGTAAAAATATCCTCTGGTTTCATTTCCTTTCCAAACAAACTGTTTTCGAGCCAAGATCAGCGCCCTGGCATCGCTCCGCTGCTTTTAGCTACAAGCTCTTCATGTGCTCAAGAGCCTCTGAGGAGGATCTCAGGCCTCGTGGCCAGGGGTTGGTCACCCCTGCTCCAGGCTGACCCTGGAGAGCTTCCATGAAACCACAGCACTCCAATGCCCCAGCTGGTGTTTTCATCCTCTCCTTTCCGTAAAAAACCACGGAATCCCAGAATGGTTTGGGTTGAGAGGGACCTTAAAGATCACCCAGTTCCTCCCACCTGCCAGGGACAGGGACACCTTCCGCTCAACCAGGTTGCTCAGAGCTCCATCCAACCCAGCCTTGAGCATTTCCAGGGATGGGGCAGCCACAACTTCTTTGGGCAAACTCATTCCACCTTCGCAGCCAGGAATTTTCTCCTAATATCCAACCTAACCCTGCCCTCTGTCAGTTTGAAGCCATTCCCCCTTGTCCTGTCCCTCTCCATCTGCATTTATCCTCCATTTAGACATCAGAGCTTGGAAAGGAGATCCCTAAGGAATCCAACACCACCATCCTTCCATCTGGGCACGCAGTTGGCTGAGAGCAGCAGGAAAGAATCCAAGAACTCACCATTTGCCTGGAAGCATGGCCGGTGTCCAGCTCAAGTCCAGCAAACCTGAATTTTTGGCTGGACCTCAAAGAACCACTGCAGTGTCACTGGACCAGGTGAAACACTCCTGGCTTCTTGCTGCTTTTAATCACCCATTTAAAGCTGAGCCACGAGGAGAAAATAAAAAACAAACCCCGAAATTCACCTGGATGGGGCTGCTTTGCCGGTGGAGGGGGTGAAAAATTTTCTGGACCAAACTGCTCGCTGTACATTTACAGAAAGTTTTTGTTGTTCGGTTTAAATTCAGTGGTTATTCCATTTTTATTGAAAGGAAGCTGGGAATGTTTACTGACGCGAACCACACTCGCTTTGTGCTTTTTTACGTGCCAGAAACGTTCCACGGCAGGTGCCCTCTGAAATGTTTTCCTTTTTCCTGCACACTCTTGAGTTTATGTCAAGTCTCCTCATTAAACCAAGAAGTGATTCCTTATCAGCTGCCTGGCCCGCTGCAGTGTTTGCATTACGGAGCAAGATGGATATTACACTCTATTTAATCCTCCAAACTGGGAGAGCTGAGGGGAAGGGCTGGTGCCGAGGGACTGGCATTGTCAGAGCCTGGTCACAGCCAAGGGCACACGCACAGGACCCTCTCCAGGCTTCCCCAAAAGGTGAAAAACTCATTTTTCAGGAGCTCAGCCACACATCGACACCCATCTAGGCTGCCCTTTTCTGAGCAACACAAAGAAATCGGCCCTTGTTTATTATGAAGGGAATTGCATCCCTCTCCCTTTGACAGTTCCCAAGGTTTTCCCTACGTCTCCCCAAGCCACTGTCCCTTTTGCCCCCAGAGCCAGCTCACGTGAGTGGGGAAGCCCAGATGGCTGCACCGAAGGTGTCACCAGTGTTCCAGTCCTTCTCCTCACCAAGCTCCACCAGGATCTTCACGTTCCTCCCCAAGGTCACCCTCTAGAGCTGCTTCTGGCAGGAAGCTGGTGGTGGGGAAGATGACCTGAAGCATCTTCCTGGTTTCTTTCCCATTTCTCCAGCAAATGATGTCCAGATTCCATCTGGCAGGGCGTGGACAGAAATTCCTCATGAAGCAGCTCAGACACCACAGGAACACGGATGGAAAGAAAGACTGGAGCTCTGGGCAGATGAAGAGAAGGAGAGGAAATATAAACAAGAAGAGGAAGACTGGGAAGGGAGAGGAAGAAACCTTCCCCTCCTGAAGTTTTTAGGTGTTGGTGAAAACTACAGCACCTGTGCCCAGAAGGAGAGGACACAGACAACCACCTCCAGCTGTGGAGGGAAAGGAGGGTTTGTGGAGCTTCACCCAGTGAAGGGGGACAAAAAGAGACCTGTTCCTTTGGCCTGGTGGCCAGTGATGGCATTCCTGGTCCCCTGATGTGCTCGTCAGTAGGATGGGTTGGGTTTAAAAATACTTTTGTAGGGTTGAGAGTCAGGACTATGGGGCCTTCTGCTGAATTTATGGGACAGACACCTCAGGGCACGGCGGGCAGAGCTGGGGGAGACTGGTCACCCCCCCAGCACCACCCGGCATCCCACATCCATGGGGATACGCTGGCAAAAGCCGCAGTTAATGTAGACAACAGCTGAAGCCTGTTCCTGGAAACGCAGAGCAGGAGGATCCTCACTAACAACACACAAGAGCCACATGGGGACCACGCACCACCTCAATTTCCTGGAGGAGTTCAAACCAGCCCTCAAGTGTTATTTTAGCACAGTTCCTTGTCTATAAATATTTATAAAACGCTTGCTTGAATACCCCTTAAAAAAAAAAAAAAAAGAAAGTGAAATGAAATAACCTTCCAAACCCCAGCACTGCTTTTTGCATCTTGAGCAAAACATTTTCTTAACCTTTCCTATCTTCAGCCCTTGGGGCTTTCACTGGCTGAGCAAAGCTCTCTCCTCCTGCAGGGCAGCAGGCTGCCTGCTTGGTGGTTCACAAAGTTACAGAGGGCTGCAGGAATGTCAGGATTTGGGAGCGAGTGAAGGTGGAGGGAAGAAGAGAAGCTTTTCAAATTTGTAGTCTTACCACGAGCACTTGGGTTCCATCTGCGAGGGGTCAGTGGGAGAAGATAAAAATTCGTAGATGATTTATTGATGTGAATCATTTTTGATGTGCAAGGCTTGGGGGCCTTGGGCAGGACTAAAGGCGCCCAGGATCACTTCAACCCAGAAGCACCCAGAGTTCGGCCCTCCCAGAGGAGGCAGCAGGGAAAGCACCTGAAAGGAAAAGCTCAGGGAATGACAGTGCACCTCCAGCTGGGAGTGCTGCGGTGAGGAGAGACCTCCTGGGAGGCCCTCAGGATGTGGAAATAGGGATCCGTGTGATGCTCAGGGACGGGCAAAGCTTCCCTTGGAGACTAGGGGTAAGGATCTCTCCTCTTTTCCTCCTGGGTGATCACTGACCCTGGCCTGAGACCGGCTCTTCCAAACCCACCCTCCTCACAAATCATGGGCAGCCTGTGGCCGGTGGGACTCAACGCCTAAACCTGAATCAGCCCGTTTTGAAGTCATTTTCTTGCCTGAGATAATCTAACCCATTTTGTGTGTGCAGCGTTTGCCCCGCTCTGTTCCTAAAATCATCTGGTTTAGCAAATCCCAGGCCGGAGCTGTCACCCTGCCCCCGGCCATCTCTGCTGCCGCACATGAGCGGGGACGGGCTGAAGTGTTCCTGGGGTAAGGGTGACCTACTTTCACGGCCGCACTACAGTTCATTACCAATTCCTAATGATCTCATTGTTCCATTAAATGAAGGTTGCCACCTGTCCCGGAGACTTTAGATCAAGCTGGGATTAACAGATCTGCTGACCCATTTCCCCCTTTTGTAGGACACAGCCCCACGATCAGTAGGGTTGTTTCTTTTGCTTCTCTTCCCAGACCATCCAAGGTCGAGCCTTAGCGGGAATGTGGTGCTGGGTCCCATCAGCAGAGGATGCTGAGCCGTGTGGCTCCCGGTGAAAATCCTGCCCAGTCAGTTTCGGCATCGGATTCCACCTGCCTGGATCCCACCAGGAAAAAAAGGTCCAACCCTACACACTGTGGGAAAAAAAAAGGCAGATGGGAAATGCTGAGGCTGCATTTAGGGCAAATGAAATTCTTCCAGTTCGAAAGAGAGGTTATAAGAGACTCTATTAAGGATCCAGAGGCTGTCTGCAGTTTTGCTGCGGGCAGTCATCCCTACGGCAATAATCTGGGGAGGAAAAAGCCTGGATTAGCACCCGGCAGCCATCCCGGCTCACAGACCCTCACAGGGATCCGTGTCCGACGGGCTGTCCCGCTGCCAACAGCCCCCAAGGACACAGCCCGGCGGCCCAGAGGGCTGGGGATGGCAGGTTGGAAGCAGAAGGAATAAAACAAATAAAGCAAGAGGGAGAGAGGAATAAATTCCCATGGACAGGCTCAGCGAGCAGCCAAATGACCTCAAGTGCACCGCTCGCTTCCCTCGCCCGCGGAAGGCAGCAGTGCAGCTGCATTTTTCATAAATAGGAACACCCCAGCTTGATGTTTTTTAAAGCTGTCTAGACAGTGGAGCGAGACCTTATTTCAAGTCACATAATCACTTTCCCATTTTTCTTCGCAGCAGAGGACGTTTTCCAAGATTAGATAGAAGCTGGTGGAGCAACATGTTATTAACCTTGGGTGTGCCTCCCTGCTTTGGGCTCTCCGTGTCCGAGCTGGAGGTGCCTTTCTGTCTGATCACGTCTCCCCTCCGTTTGTGCCTTCCCCTTGGACAGGAAAGCTCCCAAGGCGGGTGGGATTACACGTGGATCGCAGACAACTGGGAGCACCGAGGGTGCTGCAGCAAAATGCCAGCTCTCTTTGGCAAAAGGAGAATATAATCTTGTGCTTCCTGGCACCGAACAGCGTTAGAGGGAAAAATAAAGTTAAAAAAGCTCGGTGCTGACCTCCTTCGGGCCAGAGTGCCCCAGGTTGTCAAAAGGAGGTGGTCAAACAGCAATGACTCATTCCCACTGCCTGGGGTGAGAACCCCGTGGAGATCACAGAATCCCAGAGTGGTCGGGGTTGGAACATCCTTAAAGTTCATCCCATTCCGACCCTGCCATGGGCAGGGACACCTTCCACTAGCCCAGGTCGCTCCAAGCCCCGTCCAACATGACCTTTTACTGCTTGTTCAGGGCCAAGGACGACGCTTTCTGAGCAGGAATAATCCTCATCCTGTACCTGACACGGACCGTTTTCCCCACGGGATGTGCAGGGATCTGCGCTCAGGTCATCTGGGGGAAGCAGAGTCCGGCATGGCTTGGTGCATTAAATTAAGTCAGCAAAAGCTGATGGCAAATAGACCGTGCCAAATGGGATTATTTCAGTGTGGAGATCTGGGATGAGAGGTTTGCTGCCCTAACAGAGAAGCGCAAGGATAGAATTCCATGGATTTGGGGAGGTGGGCGGGTGTTTCTAGCCGAAGCTCAGGAAACATTGCTTGCCTGGTGTTCCAAGACCCTCTCCCTGAGCACTTCCTGCACAGAGCTACCCATCAGGAGGAAAATACCTGGACTGAGAGCCAGGAGCTGCCCTCACTCCCAGCTCCCTGCAGGCTTGCCACATCTCCCTGGGCTGTTACAGTGATTATCCACGCACAGCAGCAAGGCCAGCCAGGGATCTCTTTTTGCTTCCTTAGCATTTTCCTTTAGAGAATGCAGAACTTGGCTTTGGGAATCATTTCAGCTCGAGAGTATCCAGTATTTCCCTGCTCTCTCAAGTAAGCAGCTAAAATCACCCAGAGCTGCCTTTCCTAAAACAAATGCCCTGCTGCTGTGGCGAATACATGAGCTGCCTGAGATTAATGTCTGGCTTCATAATTTACATATCAAGTACTTTAATGAATTGTTTTCGGTATCATTGTCCTTACCATGAATAAACTTAAAAGTAATGGATTTGTAATTAATTAAAATTTAATTACGATAGTTTGTCATTTTATTATTTGCAATTATTGCCATAAAGGTAATAAAAATCGCAGGATGTCACAACTGAATACAAATCCCTAATCAGGAGCAATCAACTTGCGCCGTAACCTTGAACAAGGGTGATTTTATTAATGCTCCGAGTCTGGAGCCCGAGGTGGCACCTTGAAGGTGGCAAATGCAGCATCCTCGGTCCTGGCTGGGACCACGTGGTGCTTTGGGGGGGTCACAGAATCCCAGAATCAGTTAGGTTGGAAAAGACCTCCAAGGTCGTTGAGTCCGACCTGTGACGGATCCCCACCTCGTCACCCAGCCCAGAGCACTGAGTGCCACGTCCAGGCCTTCCTTGGACATGTCCAGGGGTGGAGAAGAAGCAAAGAAGCTTTCACCCACCTCCCCTGGCCACACTGATCTCCTGGAGCAGTTACCCACCATAACCCTCATCAGCTATTATTTCTTCCAGGTCCTTTGGATGAGTTTTTTATTCCTGTCAGGTTTAAACCCCTGCTTTAAATCCAAGTTCTTGCATCATCTTCTAAGTATTCCATTTCCAGACAACTGGGTTTTAGTATTGTAAATGTCATTCCTTACCCACCCCAGTGTTACCCTTCTGCCCCCTGCAGCAGAAGTCTCTTTTTTATCAAGTTTGAAGGACAAGAAGAGAATTAGGGTTAAATTATCTCTGTTTACTGCTGCTGCTGTCCCAGGACTATTTCCAGGGCTCTCAATCCCCGTATTCACATGCAGTGAATTCTTCCCACTTGAGGGAACAAGATATGCCTCTTCTCATCCCTGCTCCAGCCATACCCACGATTCCCTGGCTTATTTCCTTTGGCTTGGCCCGATAGATTATAAAAACATGTTTGGGAGCAGTTTTCCACCAGCCAGTCTCAAGCCATCTTCCAAAGGCATGAGAACTTCACCCAGAGCAGCAATTAGGCTGTAATTAAGCAGAGACTTTCCCAGTGAATGCCCTCGAGGGACCATGTTCGTGATGTGGGACAGGGTATCCAGGTTGCCTTGCCCCATCCTGCTAAATTTATCCCTTCTCACTGTCCTTTGCCAGTCTTCTCCACAGCCCTCGGTCGGTTTGTTCTCTGCAGTCCCTTAATTGGTTGGGAAGAAGGAATTCCATTTTTGGCTTCATTTCCTAGGGAAAGAACACGAGGATTTGCCTGTCCTCCCTTCATCCCTGAATGGCTTGGCCAACTCCTCGGAAGGCCCAAACAGAAGGAGAGAGGCCTCGATGCCTCTCTGTGCCTACAACTCACATGAAAAAAACCCCAAACCTGGGGGTGACTTCCACCAGGCTGGAGAAACCCAACCCTGGCGGGGACCCCCGGCAGATCCCGCGCCTCGGAGCCGTCACGTTTCCAGTGGAAAACGTCTCTCCTGCTCCTGGTTGGGAACTCAGGCACCACCCCGTAAATCACCGGCCCCGCTATTGCCTCTGCTCCGCCGGCAGACAGTTTGAGGTGAAAAAACACAGTCCTGGAGGCGTCAGCCTCCGTGGGTTATCTTGGGGCAGGGGGAACACCAGGGACGCTCTTTATGGGATGGCAGCTTCCTGGCTCTGAAATTCCCTTCCAGGACACCTGGAGAGGCCTGAACAGCCTTGATTTTTGAGCTGTGCTACAGCAGCTCAAGACCTCTCACGTCTTAGCTCCTCCACCTCAGAGAGGTTTGCAGACAATGCTCGGCTCCAGGCACGCAAAACCTCAAGTGCTGTAGCATGAGACTTCAATGTATACACAAAACCCACAGGATTTGGGGCTAAATTGAGGTGAAAAACAAGCCCACCACAGTCCTGGAGTATTTGCATTTCTCGTAAACATGCTGGCAAAAGCACTTAGCGAATGAATGTTAATTGTTCTGCAGAAATCCCACCCTGTTCAAAGGAGAAGGGGGAAATAAAACCAAAATAAGCCCTAGGTGGATGTTGCCAATTTTCCCTGTGACAACCCCCCCCCCCCCCCCACCAAAAAATAAAATTCAGGTGATCTCATCCCGCATTGATCAGCAGAGACCAAGTAAGAAAATAAAAAGGAAATTACTTCATCTTAAGTGCCTATTAACTGATGTTAAGCGATAAAAAAAAGCTTAATTCGAGAGTAAAAATTCATGTGACAAGCCCAGGGATGCCAGAACAAGCTGGTTGTGGCTGGATCTGTCAAAAGCATGGAGCTGCAAGGCTTTAAACCAATTTAAGTGCCTTCAGTCGGATTTGGGAGACAATTATGCCCCGACCAAACATTTACATAAAAATGGACCTCTGCTTTTGTTGCTTTTCCAGTCCAAGGCTGGCAGAGCATTTTACATGTGGTACAGGGAGGATTTTACACACAGCCCAGCTGCCAGGGGTAGCAGAAATCGATAAAACTTGACAAATTAACAGCAAACAAAGTGGGAGGGGGGAACTCTGAACTTCCTGGTGGCTGTGAGGATGCTGAGCCCCAGCTCCACCCACAGCGGTGCTCTGGTTTTGGGGCTGGTCCTCCCCGCCGCACCTGGTCTGGGTGGGGTGAAACACAGCAGAGCTGCTGGCTGAGAGGCCGAGAGCAGGGATGGATGTGAGAGTTTTCCTTGCCCAGGGCCGGAAGCAGAGCGAGCCCCACGAGCTCCGCACGCATCTCGTGGGACCCAGGGATCGTGGGGATGACTCAGGGAACTCCGGCTCCAGCAACGCCTGAACTCCAGCACTGGTGCAGTTGTTTCCTCTGCAGTTGTTTCTGAATTCTGTCATGTGATGATGCTGAGGGAAAACAAACTGGAATGATCCTCATCAGCCAACGTGTGCTCCAGAACAAGGAGCTGCTCCGGGGGGAGTTCAGGCTTTAACTGCTGAACTTGCTTTGACCTCCTGACTGCACGGACCCGTGACTCCCAGAGCAGCTGAGGATCCCTCCAGCTCTTCTCTTCTCTCCTTGAGCCTTCCTACAAGCTCTCTTTAATTTTTGAAAGCCTCCCTTGGCAAAGGTGACTTCTGCCTATCGTTTGCTTGCCCAGCAGCCCCACGTCACATATTCCGAAGGTGGGAGGGAAACCTCTTCCTCCTTCTTTTTTCCAGGGCTTTCTGTGCCTGTAATATATTAGTTAATCTGTAATATATTAGTTAATCCATTGTTCAAGCCCTGACCTTGGGGCTGTGTCTTGGGCTGACTTTATGCTGTGTGTCCCCTATCGCCGCTCCATGCCCAGCCATGATTCCTGTGCCTTTCTATGCCTTTAAAACTGGGTGTGAGAGAAAGAAAAAGGCCAGAGGAACTTTTCAAAACAGTTTTTGTGTTCAAGGACAGGGAATGAGAGAGCTGCTGCTGCTGCTGCTGCAGAGCAGAGGCACCTTCCTGCTTTCCCCAGCTCTTGGCTCCTTTTCTCAGAGGAGAGAGATGGAGAGTTCAACTCCTTTGTTTCCCTGGGACTTTGGATTTTCTCCTTCTCTTCTGGGCTGTTCAGAGCACCAGAACATCAGAACCTCCCTGGGAGCCCTCACACCCCGGCCCGGAGGGGCCCGAGCCGGCCCAGCTCCGAAGAGGAGAGAGAGAGAGAGACCACACCCACGGAAAGGACTCTCAAATCTTCCCAGGTTTTCTCTCCACAGCGAGAGGTTTTATTATTTAGCATTATTCTTTTCCCCTGTGTTTGTTAAATAAATNTCTGTAGAGGGAATGTTCCTCCCAAAGCACTCCTCTGAATTCTGTCTCAAACCAGGACAGGGCTCTTGTGACATAAACAGGAACTGGGGTGGTGTGACAGCTCCGCCGCTTTCTTCTCCCTGGACTCAGGCTCTCATAAATGGCCCTGTCAAAGCTCTGCCCCGCGGTGCCACAGCATTGATTGTGGTGGGGATGGATGACACCACTTGGCAGGGATGAGGTTTGACTTCGTAGTGGGCAGATGAACACACACATTCATATCTGGCCACCAGAGAATCCCAGTCTGGGTTGGAAAGGACCTTAAAATTCATTTCATTCCACCTTCTCCCATGGGCGGGGACACCTTCCACTATCCCAGGTCGTTCCAAGCCCCATCCACAAGCCAGGGACTCTGTGGCATCATCTCAGGGCATCCTGGAAAATGGAGCCCCTTCTCCTTCCTGAGACAAACCCTCTCTTTCAGACCTTTTTCTTTATATGGAAATACTCATCAAGTTCCCTAACATACGAGCAAACAGGAAATTCCTTATATGCCACTAAAATGGAGTCAAAATCCTTGCTAGACAGACACAAAGGTAAATAAAGATGGAATATGTAAAAACAATCAAAATTACTGCAGATCTCACCAAATAACTCATTCTTTTAAAGTAAAACTGACTTATCTTTCCTAATTTTGCCCTCCATTGTTCCAAGGAAAGCCAAGGAAAGGACTCGTAGACAATCTCCTTGGGGTTTTTTTGAGCAAGTTTTTGTGACCGCTCCCTTTCCGCAACATTTTTGGTTCATCCCCTGTGTCCTTCAGTTTCCAGACAGCAACAGCAGAAAAAGGCCCTGGCACAGGTTGCCCAAAGAAGCTGTGGCTGCCCCTGGATCCCTGGAAGTGTCCAAGGCCAGGCTGGAGCAACCTGGGACAGTGGAAGGTGTCCCTGCCCGTGGAACTGGATGGGCTTTAAGGTCCTGCCAAGGTCAGCAGGGACCTCGCAGCACCATAATCCCACAAACGCTCTCCTCTTTTCTTTCTTTTAGGTCTCCACTGCCAAAATTACGTGAGATTTCCCCTTTCTTTCAGCAGGGAGATCAGAAGACCTGCACAGATTCCCTGGAGAGGGGAGCGATGACTGGTCCATCTCTTCCACCGGGAGCACCAAAGGAGGCACCGAAAGCACGGAAGAAGGTGAATTCCAGAAGCTCCGCTTGCACACGGGGGTCCCACGAGGCAGCACAAGATAAGCAGCCCTGGGAGCATAAATTATGACAGATGATAAGGCAGAATTTCCCCTCTAACAGCTACATATGTTCCTAGGATTGGCTCCAGAGACGCCTGTCATCGGGTGTCAAACAAGAAGCAGCAGAAATCACAGGGAATTAATTCCTCGTCTGTTTTTCTCGCACGCACGTGACACTTTCCCCCTTTGTTTAGACGAAGAGGATGATTTCAGAGCCTAGCAAGCCGTGGTTGGATGGCAGGAGCTGGGATCGGGACGGGTGCCTGGCCCCCCGTGCTCAGTCTCAGCAGGCGGCAGGAGCTCCACTGCTGCAGCAGAAACGAGGGCTGGCTTCGCCTCCAGAAATCAGGCAAACGACAGGCACCAAGTGCTCCAGCTTTTGTTGTGACTCTCCCTTCTGGGTAAACAGGAAACCACGGCCACATGGCAGGGAGCTGCCTCCACACTGGCAGATACTGATAGAAATCAGGGCATATTGGCATCCTCTGTTTATTCGCTGCTTTGTTAACACCGTTTATCCTCGGCCACAGCCGCGCAACGATTCCCGCTCTGCCACCCATCCACCACTCCTCTGTCCCCCCTAAACGTGCCACTGCTAATCCCTTGCCTCTAACCACCACCAGCAGCTCTTGCTGACCCAGACCTGAGGGATGTGCACTTTTGGGGTGCAAGCACACTTCCTCCCCTCCTCCAGAAAGATTTCCACCGAGGATCTCGCTGTTAGTTTTGGCCTGCAGGCAGGAATTCCTCTCCTACAAAGGAGCCAGGTCTATTTTAAGTGCCCGACCTGCTGAAACTCAGGACAAATCTCCAGCCTAACTGGGCACGGCACAGCCAAGACCAGCCTACATTTGGCTGTCGGCTCTTTATTTCTTCCTGGAGCTTTGATCCAAGCCTGAATTCACTCCACTGGAATGAGGAGTTTCACAGGCATTATCAATTCCAGTGTTACTGCAGCTCCAGCGTCTGCACTACCACGAAATGGATACATTCCCAATGTTCTGCATTTTGCAGTTCATCTGCTCCTGAAGACTTCCTTCCCCGCCCCAGAAACGCCGGGAACATCAAGGTGCCGTTCCCACCGTCAGCTCTGGGACGTCAGAAATAGATGACATGGAAAGACCTCAAATTCCTGCGTGTTTGAGGGATTTCTTCACCCAGCTGAGTCCACAGCAGGTCACAGAGCTCCTTCTTTCACATACCCTTGGCCTTAGAGGAGGAAGGCGACTACAAAACCAAAGATGTTTGAGCAGAACATGATTTTGGGTGTAAACACTTATTATTCCACCCTATTTTCGCCAGGTAAGGAGCTCCTTCTCCACAACTTGAGGGTGGTAGGATGAGGAAGAGGGTGAAGGCTGAGGGATATTTTACCAGGCAATGAGCCACTGAAATCACTGAGCCAGCTCGGTGGGGATATGCACAGCTTTTTCCAGGGGAAGTAATATTTCCAACCTGTCCTGGAAGGGCTCTGTCCCCTCCACGCTTTCAGTTGCCCTCCCTGATACCTGTTCTACCTCCCATTATCCTAAAAACGAATGAAAAACCCCACCTCGTTCCAACTCCACGCTGACGCAGCTCGGGGCAGGGTCCCTCCAGTTCTCACGGAAAACCACACACAGTTCAAAACCTTGCAGCTGGCTCGGAGCAGCCAGATGTTATTGCTCCCAATTTCCTCAGCCCCGCGCTCCTTCCGTACGGGGAAAACTCCGCCCGGAGCCTCGGCCGCAAAAGGGGCTGCTACAGTTGTGGGGTGGGGTTTGGGTCCGTGCTCCTTCGAGGCCCTGCTGGCAAGGGCAGCCCTGCAGATCCTCAGATATTCCCAGTTACAGATGGACCAGTGTGGACTGGGAAGCTGGGCTCGACAGGGCAGCAGCCTGAAAGGTTAAGAAGGGCCATGCCACCACTCGGGGCAGGACTCCGTCCTGTCCTCAGTTTGCCTGTGGGATCCTAAAGGAATTTTTTCCTATTTCTCTGCCAGGCTGAGGGAAAAAAAAACCCCAAAACCCTGCAGTACTTTGTTGTTGTTTATACTGGACGGGATTAAAGCTTTCAATATTTGTTATATTTAGATGTCTTTCAGCCCCAGAGTCAGGGAAACGTTACACACGATTCTTGCTCTGTTTACCCTTCGCTCCGTTCCCTGGCTTTTATTGTCCTATCCAGTTTATTCCTCTTCCAATTTAGGTCACATTTCCCAAGGACCACAGCACGACCCCAGATTTCCCAGGGAAACCAGCACCTCTTGGTAGTGGCCACCGGTTTTGTGGCTCCCACATCACCTCAGCCCTGCCTAAAGCGAAGTGCATCCTCGCAGAAGTTCTGTGGGCAGCTCTCAGGCAGGCAGAGATGGAGAAATCCTGAATCACAGCCCAAGTGACCCTTTACAGTGGATAATTCACCCCTAAATAAAGGCGTTTATCCACTTGAAGATGGTGCTTGGTCCAGGATCCCTCCCATCTGACCCTGCCTTCCCCAAAAAGGGGCTCCCAAGGGGTGATGCAGCAGGGCTGGGGCCAAGCTGTGGCACCACCCTGCCTTCTCCACAGACCAAGGAATTTTTGCTGCTCTTCCCCTCACCCAGGTTCTTTGGGAGGGAGGGATGCTGGTTCTCCCTGCTGCGAAAGCCTTGGGAGAAAACCCCAAGCTGTGACAGACTCTCCTAAAACCTTGCTCAAAGGTGAGCATGTGATAAATCAATTTACCGGCAGCGTGAGTGGGAGAGAAGTTTACATCCAGTGCCCATTTTCCAGTAAATCATTCCCTTCCAGCTAGCTGAAAACCCTTATTTATGCATTTTTTAAACTCTCTTCCTGCTACAGTTCTCCCCCCACACACATTTTGGTGTGCTCTGCCTGGGCAGGATGGAGCCCCTGGTACCCCATCTCTGCTGTGCCCTGGCTAATGGAAATAAAAGCTGCTGGCTTGGAGCCGCCCCAATTTATCCCACCACAATCTCTCCAACAGGGAATCCTCTCCCAAACACTGAGCCTGGAGGCTGGGGAGGGACAGGTAGTTATTTTCTCCTCGCAGCAATGTAATGTGACACTTTTGCACGTTGTCTTCGCCTCCAATATAAAGGCAAACACCAGAGGAGAAGTTTATTTATTCATTTTTCCAGGTCTGGTCCAGAACCCATCACTTCCTCAAGCTCAAAGCCCTGCACAAAGATCCTGGCAGGGCTCCTGCATGTGTTTAATTCCAAGAGCACGGATGATCTGCCTGGCTCAAGGCTGAGCTTGTGCAGAGCTGCCGGATGCAAAAGGCACTTGGACTCCAGCTAAGCCTGACCTATCCCTTCTGGCCACGAGAAAGCCAGGAACAGATGTTTGGGGCTGGGATTTTCCCCCCCCCCCAAATATCTCTGACGTTTAATTCGCATTTTGGTGTTGTTCTGTGCAATGGGAAGAAGAGAAAATTGTTGGGATGCAGGGAGGGGAAGGAGGAATCCAGCAGCTTTCTGCCTCCTTTTGAAGACCACTCAAGAGAGTTTTGAGTTTGTAATCAGTGGGTAAGTCCTCAAACACATTCACTGTGATCTCCTTGGCAGCCTTCGCTCCCTTCCACGTCTAAAGCAGTGTCACCACAGCCTGAAGAGCTGAGTATTCACATCTCCCATTACCCCAAAGGACACCACTGGGTAAAATAAAGCAGAGGAGCTTTCAAACACAGCGATCCTGCTGCAAGTCTTGCGTCTGACCGCTCACCCGGAGCTCTCGTTTGGTTGGGGTTTCCTTTTTCCCCTTCAGGGTGATTTCAGCCAGGATTTTTGCTGGTTCTCCCACTCGAAGGAGGCTCTGCTGTGGAGAATGTGGGAAATTTTAAGATCTCACTCGTCGCACCCCTTGATTTATTTCAGTTGTGAGAAACCCACCTCTAAGGTGGTGTGTAAAAATGTTGAAGTACATGACTGGTTTCACATCTTTCTGACCCAGAAGAGAGAACTGGCTGCATGCACCAAGCTCCAGAACGAAGCCAGAGTATTTAATCAGAAGACAAATGATGTGCAGGAAATCTCTGAGGCAACCAAATATTTGCTGTGCCCATGAAAATCCTCCCTCCCGATATTCCCCCTCTAAAATACTTGAAATTATCAGACTTTTCCCCAATTTTTCCTCTGTGTAGGGGGCTGAAATCTTTCCTCTGGGAAGACCTTTCAGAGCCACAGTTGTGTTTCTCTTCTGCCAAATGCCCAGGAGAATTTGGGAGGCAAAAAGAGGCAGGAAACCCCAAACTTCTGCCCCAAATCTGTCCCCAAGGACAGAGGAATCTCAAAGGCCTGGCTGGCTTTTGCGTTTTCTTTTTTTTTTTTTTTTTAATGAAAATAAATCGATGCCAGAAGGAATTCAGGGTGGGATAGAGCCTGGCTGCACCTTTCCACCAGAGCTGGAGTGTAAAGCAGCTGCTGGGGTGGTGGGAGCTTGGCCACCCTGCTCCCTCATGCAGGGGGTTCCTTCCCAGCAGGTGAATCCATGAGGGCTGTTTCCCCAAGCCGGGTGCCTTTCTGCCCATCCCATCAGGAGAACAACTCCATCAGAGCAGGGAGTGACCAGCAGCCACCTCTGGCTCCGTTTTAAGGGGCTACAAATTGCCCAAGGGGGTCCAGATGTGCTTTAACCTCCCGGGTGAAGGCACTGGAGGCTCATCACCAACATTTGTGCAGGGCATGCAAACCATTTCCCCCCAAACCCCCGGAACCACAGACGCCAGCCCCTCTTGGGGGCTGCAGCTGAGATGTTTCCTGCCCTACCCAGGCTGGGGGGGCTGCTTTTCTGGGATGGCTGGGCTCCAGAGAGGGCTGACGTGCCAGCCTTTCCGTGCCATACGTCCACATGGAGCTGAGCCAGCGGGGCTGGAGCCAAAGGCACCCCGGAGCTGCATCCAAGTGCCGGATGAGCCGCTGCCTGCCAGCCCTCGGCCTGCGTGCCCGCTGCTGCTCCCTGGAAAGCTTTTGTCGGCCTGATGTGCAGCAGGAAGGGGGAACAGGCGAGTGCAGGCAGCTGCTGGCACCTTCCGCAGCTCCAGCGAGGCTCGGAAATTTGCTAAGTGTGTTTGAGTCTCAGCAGCCAAAACCGAGCAAAAAACGGGTCTGTTTTTCATCCCAGGCCGCCCCTCTTGGACAGATGTTTATTGCACTCCCCTGGCTCCATCCCTGTGCAGATGCCGCAGGGGATGTGGCCCGTGCCCGCTCTGGGGTGCCAGGGTGGCATTTCCTTCAGCCCTCATGGTCCCAAAGCCACAGCATCTCCCATCCAGCCAAAATGCCCTGGCACCCACGGCCTGGCTTCCCACCCCGCCCTGAGCCCTGCGAGCAGAGGAGCCGCCCAAAATGCCTGGATCCAGAGCAGCTATGCCAGGAATGCTCCAGTGGGCTCCCAGCCAAAAATGTGAACTCCTCCAGCAGTGCCACGAGAGGTAATTCAGACTAGGGGGGGGGTTGCTCCTTTCACTGCAATTTCTGTTTTTCCAGCTGGTTCTGCCTCAGTTCTGTACCTTGGGAGTTTCGAGCGTGCTCATCGTGTCTTTGCAGTTCCGATAGGGATGTGATGGCTGGATATTCCCAGTGATCCAAGGGAGAACAAAGCAGAGTTACAGAGCTTGGGTTGGGAAGGGGAGGAGATGCAAAGCAGAGAGCAAGGAAAAGCTAAATCCTCCTGAGCTCCTTGATGTGGCTGTAGGTGTGTCAGAGAGATAAAGAGACGGCCAAAATCTTTGGGAAAACACGGGATTTGGGATCCCAACTGAAACAGGAGATGGCAACAGCAAAACAAACCCTGATCTGAGCTCAGAGGTGGCACCCTGAGTGTCATCAGAGGGTGGCCCTGGCTGCCCCTCTCATGCCGCAGGGAGGGAGGAGATGCCGCTCCCGAGCCCTGGCTGCCCCTCTCATGCCGCAGGGAGGGAGGAGATGCCGCTCCCGAGCCCTGGCTGCCCCTCTCATGCCGCAGGGAGAGAGGAGGGAGCGCTCCCGGGGATGTACAGATGTGAGGATCCACACCCCGTGCACTGATGGGGGGATCAACGCGCCGCTCTCCCTCCGGCCGGCCGGAGGGCAGCACCCGGAACGCTGGCCTAAGATCTCCCACTGAAAGTTCCCCTCCTCCAAAACCGCTGGATTTCAGCGCAAATCCTCCTGCCAGCATCTCTGTTTGTACGATACCGAGCGCTGGTGCCATTTAACAGCCCCCCTCCCTTTTCCCGACGCTCCCTGAAGCTGCTCTGCCAAGCCAAGCAAACCTGCTGCCCCCAGCGTGTGTTGTTCCTCGTCCTTCCCTCCTCTCGCCCCAGCCGCTGCCACCACCGTCCCTCAAAGGCATCAAAGCACAAATAATCCAGCCCCTGCCACTCGGGCTGGTTTTAATCAAAGGATTTGCCGGGTTTTCTACCGCGTGGGACACCTCATTAACAACTTCACACCTCTAAGAAAGGGGCGGGGGGGGGGGGGGCGGGACG
>VZTA01024611.1:53964-163589 GCA_013398855.1 Mohoua ochrocephala
TGTTATCCATGCTGGGACACGGGGTTTTGCACCAGGAACAAGTTTTATTTTGGTGGGGAACAAAACAACAACAAGATTATACGCAAAATAAAAAGCTTTGCCGGGCTGAAAGGGCTCAGAGATCTGCGGGAGTGTATTTGTCAGAGAGGAGATTAGAGCCTAATGAAATTTGTCTTTGTGCATGTGTCTGTTTCTCTCTTTTTTTGGGGGGGGGTCTTTGTAAAAGCCAGGCTTATTAAAATGCAGGGAGAACCCCACACAAAAGACACTTCTGAGGGTCCAAAGGCTGGCTTATTAATGCAGAGGTTTTTTTTGTACAGGACATGCCAGTTTGGGGAGGTTTTGGGGCATTGTTTGGGGAGAAGAAAGCAAGCCTCACTGATCATTTTCTTCTGCACTTTTAATCAGAGCAGCTGAAGCAAGCAGGTGCTGCGATTCAGAGCCCGTGAAAAAGGTGGGGGGAGGGAGACATCACAGGGGAAAACTCATCTGCATGAGGGATTTTTAGGATTTTGGCTTCTTAAATTGCAGCACAGCGGTGTTGGCTCTTCGGGGAGGGTTGCAAGAAGCTGCTGGAGAAGCATCACATGGGCACCCACCAGAAGTCAGAACCTGCTTCAGCTGCACCAGGCTGGCACCAATACCCAGCGATTTTAATCAAAGCAACCATTTCCCACTTATCTCCCAGGGAATGGGCACATTCCCAAGGCTGCCAGAGCTCCAGGAGCGTTTGGACAACGTTGTCAGGGATGCACAGGGTGGGATTGTCGGGGTGTCTGTGCACGGCCAGGAGCTGGACTTTGATCCTTGTGGGTCCCTTCCAGTTCAGGATATTCCATTACCTACCTCCTTCTGCCTACCCCGAGGATGCCACGCTGTTGGCAAGGGGTTGTGGCAGAGATCCTGGTGTGCAGCACAACTCTGGGTTCTCCCGTTGATCCCAAAGCACAGCGGGGTCAGCACCCATCGCACCTGAATGCCCGGGAGCAGCACGGCTGCAAAGGGAGGGTTCACCTCAGCTGGGAAAAGATGGGGCTGGCACCTGATGGATGTGGAATTTCACACATTCATCAAGGACAGAGTGGCAATGACAGCAGCCCAATCACGCTGGCACGGGGCTGGGAAAAGGGGGGCAGGCAAACACTTGTCCCCGGCCTCCTTAAGTGCCTTGGTTCCCCTCCAAGGCAAAGTTTGCACAGTTGGAAAAGCAAACAGAGCAGCGGGGTTGGGCAAGGGCTTGGACCCCACCAGGTCCTCTCGTGCAAGAGGTGTGAAAACCTCCACGAGGCACTTCTGGCACTTCCCAGGGCTCTCAGCCCAAGGGAGAAAACCCCATATGCCTCTAGGTCGGGAAACCTGCCCAAGGCTGCTGCTAACAAGTGTTTCTGGAGCGTGGCTTGTTTGCTGTTGGCAGCAGAGCCCTCGGGAGCGTTTGCTCAGGAGCAGCTTCTATCGAGCAGCTTCTGACACCGAGAGCAGAGCTGGGTGCGCCCAGCTGGCTCTTTTTTCCACCCTGCCTGCACGTTTCCACCTGCTGCGCTATGAAAACGATGAGAAGAATGCCATGTGTTTTCTTATGGGATTTTTCCTTCTGAGGAAACGTGGGAACCGGTCCCACAAGTGCCTCAGCCTCCAGAAGGGTGCACGGAGCGAGGACACAAATGCAGGATGGGACAGCGAGCCCTGGGAACGGAGCAGCACGGAGAAGCCAGGGAAAAGCCATCCCAGAGAGGCACGGCTGTGAATTCCCCTGGCGCTCATTTTTCTCTTTATGCTCCATCTGAGCTGATTGCATCAAAACCCAACTCTGATGCCGAGGATAAAATACCATGAGCTGCCCCTGTTATTAAATAATCCACATGAATGATGGCTCTACGAAACGTCTGATGGCTGTGTGGAAACACGACAAGGAATGACAATGAAATTCCCCGTAAGCCTTTTGTGGAACGTCACCCAACTCGTTCTGCAGAGCCCCCAACAGCCACAACACACACTCAGCAATGCCAGCCAGTTGAGATGTGGCAAATTTGTGGGTTATAATCACTTAAAAGCTCACTTCTGTCTCCAGTCAAACCTCTGCCAACATCTCCTTCACCTCCTGCGGGTGCGGAGCAGACCACAGCAAAAATCTTTGTGCTCAAGGACATAGAAGGACGTGTTCCCTGACAGGTCATGTAGAGAAAATGCTTTGCTAGATCAAAATTTATCTGCTAACAGCATAAAGAAATTCCTGGGATAGTTAATCCCTCCTTGTGCACCAAAGGAGGGACAGACCCATGGCCAGCAGCAAACAGGACAGGGGAAGGAGCTCCAGTCCTCAGGAGCATCTTTGACCTGTTTTCCTGCAGGTAAAAGGAGGATCAGCTGCCTAGAAAAAGCCAAGTAACATCCTGTGAGGATGTTTCCCACCCCAAAGCACACACACAGAGCCAGGGCTGTGCTGAAGGGTCAATGAAAAGATTGAGGTTTTAAAAATGCTGCGTAATTTTCGTGTGATTCGTCTGCCTTTTGGAGGCTCTGTTAGCACAGCACATGGAGAGTCTGTGGAAGGGTTAATAGGATCTCCCAGAGCTCTGGAGAAATCCGTGAGGAACAGGAATAGTGTGGATGGTCCAAGGAACTCAGGCACTGCTAAATCCCTCTCTCACAGAGGAAGGCTACAGATGGGAACACCGAATATCAGCCAGCTGAAAATGGATATATATTTTTATATATATGAGAGAAATCTGTATAAATATACACTCACAGACCCATGGAAGCCACGGCCACAATAAAACTGATTTTAAGATTTCATCCATTTCCAAAGAACCACAGAACACCCTGAGCTGGAAGGGCCCCACAAGGACAATCCAGCCCAAAGAAGAAAGAACAGATGGATATTTATGGCAGGAGTTTTGTCATCCCACTTCAGGTTTTTTCCACACTTCAGGGAGCACATCAAGCTCCATCTGACCAAAAGCAGGAAGAATTTGGGGGCGTTGGGCTGTTATTTCCACCTTCTCCTTCAGGCTGTCAGGAGGTGGCTGCGGGAAGGCAGACCAGGAGCACCACAACCATCTGATGGCCCCAACCAGGTGCATTTTCTGGGATGCTTTCAGAAGCCCATCCCTGGCTCTGATGGCCACATTCCCCAGCCCCTCAGCCCACCAGATGGTGCTCTCAGTATTAGTTAATACCGACTTAATTCGGGCCTTTTCCTCCCACTGAGAAACTCCAGCATGGGGTTGGGTGTGGAGAAAAACATCAGCAAGCCCTAATAAAGTCCTAATTGTGCTACCAGGGGTTCAGTCAGAGCAGTGGGAGAGATGGGAGGAGCCAAGGCAGTGGGGAACATGAACTCAACGCTCAGGACATCGTTCCATTTTGCCAATGAGCTCTTTGGAAAACCTCCGACGTTTCGTGTCTTGAAGGCCTCCTCCACAGGGCCACTTCTTGGAGATTTTCTGGAGTGGTCACTCACGGCCACGAGAGCTGGCTGGGACAGTGGTGGGCTTCGGAGTTTCTGCTTGCTAGAGGTACAAAACGCGCCCTATTTTACAGGCAAATGTTGGAATAACCGGGAGAGGTCACACAGGGATCTCCATCACCCAACAAACCCAGCGCGCGCCGCCAGCCGCCAGCCGTGAGTTCTGATGAACTCCCAAGTCCCTCTCAGCCTTTATTTCTCCCCAGTTTTCTCTGAGAGGAATTCCTGCAGTTCCCATGCCCTTTGCAGACTGTGATACCCGTAATTATACCGGGCCTGGAGAACTGGGCTAATTGTGGTGTTGATCCTAAGGTTGTTTCTTCGGCCCAGCAGGATGGCCTGCTCTCCTTTCATGTCCCCAGCTTAACAAGGCTCTCTTTAATTTCTCCTTAATAAAACCTGGGGCAAAGGGGAACATTTAACGTGCACTTAAATAAAAACCAGAGAGTGCACCACACTGGCCGACTTCCTAAAATCCAAGTGCCTGTTCCGCGGCCATCCGCAGGACGTCGGCAGCCAAATAAAACCTCCAGCACGGGAGCCTGAACGCCGAGCGAAGCAGCAGCTCGCTCTGAGGCTTTTTTTTTCCCCCCCAATAATGTGTTTTTATCGCTGGGAAGCCGGAAAAGGGAGAGCATTAAAGGTTCCCTGCGTGCGTACGCGGGAGCGCCGCGGCCGTTTCTGCACGTAATGAGTTTTGCTGCCTCTGAGCAGAGCGCGCTTAATAACAGCCCATAAAGCGGGTTTACCACCCCAATTGCCAGTCTCCGAAGGTTACTAAAAGCCTGTTCAAATGAGCACGGGCAGAGCTGCCTGGCTGGGTGGAAATCACCATTTTCTTCGGGGTCGAAACGGGAGAAAATCAGGAGCGCAGCAAACAAAGCCGACTTCCTTTTGCCCAGAAGGGTTTCGCCAAAATCACTTCGATTTGTGTGATGATGCCATTCGTTTGCTCCATCCAGGGCTGTCCCATCAGCTCACTGACTAATTATACAATTCCTTACAAAGCATTTCCACACTGGGCTGGGTTAATCCAGCTCTGGGATGTGTTTTTCAAGTGTCGTGCCTGGAGAACCCTCTGGGGCCCAGGGCCCCTTGACAGGGAAAAAAGTGCCACCGCTGTGTCCCAAGGGCTGGAAAAATGGGATGACCCCCTGGGAGTGGGACTGATGGAGGCTCTGGGGATACAGAGCCCCCACTCTCCTTGCTCCCCACGGCCCAGAAAAGCCATGGGCTGGTTATGTCTAGTGGGATAAAATCCATCTTTCCTTGTCTTTTAGGATGTGCAGTGGTGCTGGAGCATTTTCAACAGCCTTTATAAGAGAAACCCTGTGATTATATCCCTTTTCCAACCCAAAAGGGCCCAGGAAAGTGGGCGATGCTCTGGGAAGGAGGAAAAAGCCCCCAGAACATTCACTGCTCGGGTTTCAGAGCCCTGTTTTGCTGCCCATCCATGGGATATGGAGAGCATCAATTCCCAGCCTACCTTCCCTCATCCCACCTGAGCTGGCATCACTTTCCCTGGCACAAGCACCTCCTTCAAACCTCCACCAAGTTCAAAAAGTGCTTTTTCTGCTTAGCCTGGACCAGAATCTCTCCTCTTTCATCCCAGAATGGTTTGGGTTGGAGGGACCTTAAGGTTCAGCCCATTCCACCCCCTGCCATGGGCAGGGACACCTTCCACTAGCCCAGGTTGCTCCAGCCTGGCCTTGGACACTTCCAGGGATGGGGCAGCCAAAGGTGCTCTGGGCAACCTCTACCAGGACCTCCCCAGTCTCACAGGGAAGAATTTCTCCCCGACATCCCACCTAAACCTACCCTGAGAAGTGCCATTTCTCCTTCTGGAGAAGCCAGCTCCATCTCCCACACACGCTTTTCTTATTTACAGCCAAAAAAAGAGGGAAAAACCCGCTGAATTTCCATTGTTCGCTTAGCCCTTTGATTTCTCTCCATTTTCCTTGCCTTTGTCTGTGTGGGAATGTCTCATTTGTAATATATTTTAATGTTTTCTGCAGTTGTTTAGTGGGTCGCTTTCCGAAGCCTCATGGACCACCACGGGCTGAGAACGCGGGATGGGAGATCCGGAGAGACAGCCCCGCGCAAATCCAGCGTCATCCCTTTGAAGTCCTTGGGGCTTCCACGGCAGCCAGAAGTAATTAGGGAGAGAAAGGGATTGCAAGAGCCGTGCTGGCTCCTTGTCAGCGCTTCCCACTGGCTTGGAATAAAGCGGGGCTGAGCCAGTGCCGAGCACTCTTGGAATGATGACACCAAACACCGTGAGGCTCCCTCAACCTCACACCGCGTCAGCACGAAAGTCACACCACTGTCCCATCAAGCTGGGTGGCTTCAAGCTCTGATTTCCTTCTCAGAGCAAGCCCAAGTTGGGCAGGGCTTGGAGCAACCTGGTCTAGTGTAGAAGGTGCCCTGCCCATGGAATGCCCAAACCTCCCAGCCCAAACCTCCCTGTCATGGATTCTCTGAAGAGCAACCAGCAAGAATCACCAAGTGACTTTGTGCAGCTCCAAGATTTCCAGGGAAAATCAGTACTGGATCCTCAAAATGCTTCTCACCTCCCTCTCAATCTGTTGAGTGCTCCCTCTGCCATGGGGTGCTGAACCTACTCCTCCCTCTGGATTCACGCAGTGGCTCCTCCATATGATTTGGGAATTCTGGCTGCCTTTTCCTCCCCTCTCTAGGAAGCGAAATGGGTAAAGTTAATGACCTGTTGCTCGACGAGCCTGGGCCTTCCCCATTGATGGGTGCACCCCACAGTCGGAGATGTCGCCTTCCCGAAGACACCGTGCCTGGAAAATCCCTTCTCCACCGCTGAACTGAGGTCCGTAGGGTGGCTGGAGGACATTACTTTGAGGCTGGACTAGATGACTTTAAAGTTCTCTTTCAACCTGTATTTTGGCAGAAAAGATGGAAGGAACTTTAAATTTGCAGCCTGGAAAGGGTGGAAAAGTGCAAATGCTATTCCTGCTTTTTCCTGGCTAGGCATGGCTTTGATAAACTTGTTCCTCTACCCCATTTTAATTCTCCTCTCTTGCTTTTTTCCTCCCTCCTCGACCTCTTAGCAAAATTACTCTTTTCCACAGACTCTGGACATCACCAAAGTCCAAAGGGACCTCAGGAGGTCTCTAATCCAACCTCCTGCTCAAAGCAGGGCCAGACTCAGAGCTGGATCCCGAATTTTGCATGTGCTTATGAGCTCTGTGTTATAATGACGGGCACAGATGTGAGAGGAGGCCGTGTTTGGGGCAAACCACAAAAATTCCCACAGCTGTTATTCAACAGTAAATTCCCATTCATCCAAATTCATTGGACTTGGTGGGAGAATTGTGATTTTGAAGCAGTTGGACAGCAAAATCTTTAAGTTCAGACCCCAAAGCTTTGTTTCTTCTTTTTCCTATTGGTTATTCCACCCTTCCCTTCCATTCTGGATGTCCATTATTTGTATCACTTTGACCTGGTGTTTGCACTGAATTTTCCACTGGAATCAAGTCACTTCTGTATTTCTGACTCTATTTCACAAAAAACTCCCACTCAGTGAAAAAACTTGGACTTTTCTCCCTCATCTGGAACAAAAACTAATAGAAAACCATCGGGACGTTTCATTCCATGAGACAGGAATTCCACTTTTTGGACCGCTTTGGTTGCTGTCAAGAAGAAGGGGAGGCTGGCTGAGACAGCTCACGAAAGCTTTGGAAGTTCATCCAAAGGCTCCAAGCTGGCAGTGCGTCCCCAAATCCTTGCATCCTCTGCCAGCATCGTGAGGATGGGATCTTTCAGGGTCCCCTCAAAGAACAGAATAAGCAGCTCCCAAAATGCCTGAGGTCTCTTATTCTCCTAGGCTCCTTTTGAAGAATCCCAGCTCTTTTTTTTTCCCCCTTGTTTTTCATTCTGCTTCAGATAACCAGAGCGGGCCCCTTGCTCATTGTTCTCTGTGTCACCTCCCACCAAGAAAAGCGAAGGAGAGGAGGAAGGGGGGGGGAAAGCCACATGAAGATATTAAAACAAGCAACTGGAATGTCTGCAGACTGGTGGGAGAGTTTATGCCTAATTCACAGATCCCTCTTTACTGCTGGAAACAGCTCTTGAGCTATTTACGGCGTTCGGAGCGATCGCTCCCGGTCCTGCTCAGCCTCAGCTGGAGCCTTGGCCCACATGGCTCGTGCTGTACTTTGGTGGGGTGGGGAAAAAAAACCACCAAACCCTAAAAGAGAGAGCACAGAAGTGACCAGAACTTTTGGGATGGGCACATCTGGTCCCCACGTGGAAGCCCAGCCTGGGGGGAGAGCCGCTGACAGGGAAAAGCTGCGTGCTGCGGTTCTTTCGCAGCTCTATTATGGATATATAGGCACATTCATTATATGTGTGTGGGTAAATATACACAGAGCTTCATCTTGGGCAAGGAAGAGCTTCCAACATTTTCTTTTCTGAAGCTTGCAGACCCCCGGGCAGCGCTGATTTATTGGGGAGCAGGGATGGTCTTCCTTGTGTGCTGCTGCAGAGCAGAGAGGAGCTCAGTAAAGATCCTGAAAGCAGAATCAGAATGGCCTGGGTTGGAAGGGACCTCAAAACTCATCCCATTCCACCCCCACCGTGGGCAGGGACACTTTCCAGTATCCCAGGTTGCTCCAAACCCTATTCAGCCTTGCCTGGAACACTTCCAGGGATCCAGGGGCAGCCACAGCAGCACTGGGCACCCTGTGCCAGGGCCTCACCCTCCTCACAGGGAGGAATTTCTTCCCAGTATCCCACCTAAACCTTCTCTGTGTCAGTGGGAAGCCATTTCCCCTTGTCCCATCACTCCACCCCTTGTAAATAGTTTCTCTCCACCTTCCTTGTGGGTTCCCTTCAGGCACTGGAAAACCCCGAAGCCTTCTCTTCTCCAGGCTGGGAAAAAAATGATGGATGTGAAGGGATGGATACGTTCACGTGAACTTTGTTTCCTTATGTCAACTTTATGACCTGCACGTGGAACGCGGGCCCTGGCAAAGGGCAAGACAAACACTTTGCCACCCCAGGCAGATCCACCAGGCCCTGCCCCGATGCCCAAAACCCAGGGCTGGTGCTGTTCTCTGGCCAGCAAAACTGTCCTGCTCTGCTCCCATGGGAAGGAGGTGCTGGGAGATGCCTCCCCTTAACTTCAAACCCACCGTCAGCCTTCATGCTCCTCCTTCCTTAACTCCAGACCTCCATTCTCCAGGGACAGAGCAAATACAGCTTTTGGGAGGTTACAGCTGATCAAATGGTGTCTACAGACACTCACGTGGGAAAGAGGCTGAACAGAGAGTAGAGGAAGGGATGGCAGCTGGAAAATAGTGGGAAAAAATTTAAAAAGTGGTAAAATTGGTGAAAAATGTTACCAAACAGCACCCAGTTCCTTCCATAGCCTGTGCCCAGCCCTCGGCCTCTTGTTTCAATAAAGACATCGAGGGGCTGGAGCGTGGCCAGGGAAGGGAACGGAGCTGGGAAGGGGCTGGAGCCCCAGGAGAGGCTGAGGGAGCTGGGAAAGGGGCTCAGCCTGGAGCAAAGGAGGCTCAGGGGGGACCTTGTGGCTCTGCACAAGTCCCTGACAGGAGGGGGCAGCCGGGGGGGGTCGGGCTCTGCTCCCAGGGAACAGGGACAGGAGGAGAGGGAATGGCCTCAGGCTGGACCAGGGGAGGTTTAGATTGGAGATTAGGGAAAAATTCTTCATGGAAAGGGTTGTGAGGCCTCGGAAGGGGCTGCCCAGAGCAGTGGTGGAGTCACCATCCCTAGAGGGATTTAGAAGCCGTGTGGATGTGGCACTTGGGGAAGTGGGTGAGTGGTGGCCTCGGCAGTGCTGGGGGAATGGTTGGACTTGATGGTCTCAGAGGGTTTTTCCCACCTAAACAATTCCATGATTTACACAGATTTAAATTGTTCACATAGATTTTTAGTGATTTAAACCTTTTTCTCCCTGCATTTTCAAAGGACCTGAAAATGATCCCTCAATAAGGCCACGGTAAATACCAAGGAGTCTCAAGGACGTGCATTAGAAGCTGCTCATTTGTTGTGGAAACAAGGGGAAAAAATCCCAATACAAGCTCAAACCCTCTATTTTCCCCTAGCAAGCCCCAGAACAGTTTTCAACATTCTCTTAAAGTTTTACAAGTCAAATCATTTCAGTCTAAAATACCACATTTCTGCAGCACCTACTGATACTGAACATGCTGTTTAAATAGTGAACAACACGGAATCATTAAGGCTGGAAAGGAGGAAAAGACCTCTAAGATCATCAATTCCATGCATGATTTCCTGCTGGCTTTTTCCAAGGGCGGGAGCATGGTTCCACAAGGGCATTAAAGGGAACATTTCCCGAGTATTTGGGAGGTTTCATGCTACAAAACACCCAGTAAATGACAAAGACAACTTGTTGTTAAGAAGTTCCATAAGTATTACATTTTCTTTTCCTTAGATCAGGCCATAACTCTTGAAGCAGAGGGAAATGCCTTTGGCTGAAGATGAAAATAAGGACCAGGGTTTGACTAAAAGGCTCTTAGGCTGAGCTTTCACGGAATCCTTTGGACTGGGAAGGATCCTAAAGCTCGTCTTATCCCACCCCCAGCCGTGGGCAGGGACGCCTTTCACTATCCCAGGTTGCTCCAAGCCCCGTCCAACCCGGCCTTGGACACTTCCAGGGATGCAAGGTTTTGTTCATATGCAAATTTCTCTGCATTTTCAAAGACCATGCAACTTTTCCCACTTTTTTTTCTAGCGGGAAATTTGACCCAGCCAAAAGCAGAAGCAATTGGATTATGCAGAAAGAACACAGGAGTTGAAAAAATACCAGGTTTTCTGCACAAATCTGGGAAGCAGCAGTTTGCAAGACAGAGAAACTCCTGGGGATCATCCAAAATAAAAGCCATTTTCCCACTAAAAGCGGGCTGAAAATAGAGCTGCAAATCCAACCCTTTTGAAAAGCGGGCTGCAGTTTGGATGAGACGCCCCAAATCTGGAGCTGTGGCCTCCCATTTTGATGTGGGAACCCAACCCAGACCCGTTTCATAACGCTGCTTCAGATGTGGCTGGAAAACTGCTGCAAGTGACAGATTTTTCCAATGTTTTCCTGCTTCCAAAATGGCTGCAAGTCCTGGTTGGAGCCAAGGATCGTGAGCTCTGCTAGCAAAATCTGCCAGCATCAAGTCTAGGACCGTTTTTCATCCTGAAACCCCATTCCCAACCGAACTACACCATGGCAGTTTTCCATGGCTTCCTTGGAGGGTACTTGAAGCACAAAGCGTTGCATCCTTTCGGAAAATCTGGCTTTGAGGGAGTTTCCTGCATTTGCTTGGCTCCTCTTCCAGTAACTGCTGTTAATGTCCCAGGCTGGTTTGAAAGATGTGAAATATTCCCATTTGCTAACAGAGCAAGTTTTAATTACTCCCAGAATTTGGCCTGGAAGGGAAGAGCCAAACTGAAAGAGAGCAGACTTAGATAAAATATTGGGAAGAAATTCCTCCCTGGGAGGGTGGGGAGGCCCTGGCACAGGGTGCCCAGAGAAGCTGTGGCTGCCTCTGGATCCCTGGAAGTATCCAAGGCCAGGTTGGATGGGGCTTGGAGCAACCTGGGATAGTGGAAGGTGTCCCTGCCCATGGCAGGGGTTGGGATAGGATGATCTTTGAGGTCTCTTCCACCCCAAACCATTCCAGGACTCATATTAACCAGGTAAGAAAAGTAATTGCTCAAAGTACCCAAATAAACAAGCTAGGGGGTGATGTCAAAAAATAAACCTAAAGCACTATTTGGATTATAGGAATGTGCTGCAAAACACAGGAAAATTCACTCGGGAGCCTTTTCTCCACCTTGGGTTTTCCCTCTCTTCCCTCCATCCCCAGCCTCTCTCCCTGCAAGCAGGACCTTTGCCAAAGAACACTTCCAGTCATATCTGAAGGATAAGGCCTGCGAAGCAATGGGGGCATTCAAATAAAGATTGGAAATCATTTCCTCACAGGAAGGAGCTATCCGAGTTTGTCTTCCCTTCCTTTTGATTATACAGCTCACATCAGGGAGAGTCAGGAAATTACATCGTCCTAGGAAAAATAATAGTAATACCAACAAAAAAAATTAAAAAGGAAAGAGAAGAATATCAAGGAAGAGGAAATTTTTTCATTTCCTGCCAAAACCAATCCCACAACTTCTTTGAGGTTTCAAAGGCTTGGTTACATTTTTTTTTTCTTTAAATGTTTTACCATGACAAATTCCACTTTGCACACGCTCCCTGTTTTTAAACAAAACATGGGCCACCGTAAGAAGGAGCAATATTTTCAACCAGCTTAATATTTTAATATTGAAGATGGGTGGATACTGACAGAGAAACCAAAAGCCAACACCTGCCCCGTGACGAATCCTGAGCACTGCTGAGAGGAGGAGCTTGGCTCTGTGTATAAAATCATCAGGGAATGGTTTGGGTTGGAAGGCACCTTAAAGCCCACCCAGTCCCACCCCCTGCCGTGGACAGGGACAATTCCCATAGACCAGGTTGCTCCAAGCCCCATCCTTTGCTCTGAGCATCCTCTGAGCCGAAGCAACCTTTGCTAGGTAATAAAATGGGAAAAAGATGAAATGCCGTGCAACGCGTCGTGCCTAAACACGGAATCCACGATTCTGCAACCATTTGTTGGTCAGCCAGCATGGACAATCCTGCTGTCTTACCCTGCCCCTGACAAAACCTGGCGGGGAAGAGGGAGAGAGCCAAGCTTTCTGCTGGATGGAGCTGAAAGACAGCTGGGTTATTTACTCTGTGTTAGGTTAACCACGCCATGGAATGGCAGGAGCAGGTGGGTAAAACACATTCGTGGAAATGATTCACGTCTGGCTTTTGTAAGGAGATCTTCTCTGACAGGCTGTACCAGGCTCAGCTTAACTCCCCCTGGACGGTCTTTAGCTGATTCCCCGCAGTTTACACAGAAACAGGGTTTTCTGTGGCAAAAAGTAAGTCAGGGTTGTGCTGCACCCATTTGTGTTTTAGCAAACACACACAGACCTGACACAGAGCAGCAGATCAGGAGGGAGCAGCCCCCCAACCTTCTGATCAACTTTCCTTAACCTTTCACGGGTGTCCTGCACTCGAAAAACTGTCACACAAATCCCTTCATGCTGCTGCTGCTGCCTTGCACTTTCCAAGGAGAGGAATGTGGTCTGAGCACCCCAGCCCCAGGGAAGAGGGATGCCCCATCTCAGAGCTTCTCTAAAACCCGTGGGCAATCCCTGTGGCTTTGGGAATGGTCCTTGAGTGTTTCCCTGCAAAAGAAACACTCCCAGCTGTGTGATTTGCCGTCGAATTAAGGGCTGCATGGCCTAGAGTGCTGGGGTGAGATGGGCTGGGACAGCTCAGGGTGTTCACCTGGAGAAGAGAAAGCTCCAGAGACCTCAGACCCCCTTCCAGTGCCTAAAGTGGACCCAAGAGAGCTGGAGAGGGGATTTTCACAAGCACTCTTTAAACTGTTGCATTTCGGTGCTGTGACAGACAGCGATGGCACAGCACAGCAGCCTGCTGTCCCCAAACAGTTCCAGCCTTCCTCCCGTGCTCCTCTCCCAGCCCTGCTGCTGCAGCCCACTGCCCAGACAAGCTCCTGATTACCCATTTTACACATCCATCCCCTGGGAGCGCTCCTGAGATAGGAATCTTAGAGCAACACCCACCAAAGCCTCTGTGAGCTTTGGCTCGTGGGCATTTGAGACGGGCCGGGGAAAATCCACCCCTTATCCCTGATCTAAGGAGCATCCTCAGACTGAGGTGGAAGCAAAGCATCAGTTTGTTTTCTTTTGCTATTACTGAAGATTAAAACAAAGCCAGGAGCACGGCAGAGGATCAGGAGGGAAACGGGAAGGGGTCAAAGCAGCAGCATCAGCAGAGCGAGGTACCACACGCCAGCTCCCACATCCAAAGCCGGTGACCCAGCCCTGAAAGCCTCCATCGCCTCCGAGAGGAGCCTGCAGGAGTTTCAGCTCCATCCCAGAGCTGCAGGACCCTCAGCAGACCAGCATCCAGCACCATCACACCACCACCCTGCTGCAACGTCCCAGCAAAGCAAATCCCTTTCATCGGGCATCCCAAGGCAGCAGATATTTCTGCCGGGGTAAATCAGTGTGACTCTAAGTGACAGTGGAATCACAGGGTTACACTGAACTGGTGACACAGCTTGTGCCAACCTCATTTGTCCCTTTGGAACACCAGCCTCACACAGCAAATGATGCTCCATCTCCTAGAGAGCAAACCATGGCTCCTCATCCACGTCCTTTTTCCAATGGGTTCTTCACCACATCCCAACACTGCCAGGCAGGCGAAACTCCTGAACTGCCTTTTAAAGGCTGCAGCCTTAAATCCTAAAAACCTCAGCTGAATTCCCACATCCCTTGGGAATTATTTCAGCTGCCTCTCGGGGCAGGCAGAAGATTGTTCTGCCATCCCTTGTGGACCACGGAGAAATGTTGCTCCCAAAACCTGGACACCATCTGTCCTAACCTCATCCCTCAAGGACAGCTGGAGCACTGACATACTTGAAAACCCTCTATTTTTTTCCTATTTAAAACATTTGATTTAATACTATGTGTTAATTAAGTATTATTTAATATTCCACCCCTCCTTTCAGGTATCCTATAAAACACAGGAGCTGGCAGACAGCAGTGGCTTCCTGACCTTCTCTGCGTCACTCGCTGTTTCAGAAACCCACCGAGGCATCCCTTACTCTTCTCCTCAGTATATTAAACATCCCAAATCCATTTAACCCCCGATGGAAGACCTTCCAAGCTCCTCATCCTTCCTGCCTCCCTCTGCTCCAGCCATTTTTCCACCTGGCTTGGGCATAGGAATGCTCCCCGAGGTGACAGCGCTCCTGTCAAGTTGTAGGATGTCACTCAGATGCCCTCAGGGTTGCTCTCCAAATCCTTAAAGTGGTCAGACACCTCCTGGAATGGGAGATGGAGCATCTGGGAATAACCACTGCCAGGGCTGAAGGTGGAAATCATTTCGGGAAAGTGTAAAGCTGGAAAGGCCTGCCGTGGGAAGAAGAGGTGAAAGAGTCAAACCTGCCTGTGGGATGGTCCTTTTTGGGGTTTAGAGTTAAAGGGTGATGGGGGAATGACCATCTCCCCTACATCCTCTGCCAGAGATTGCAAATATCCCAGTTTCTCCCTTTTGGGGTTTCTTTAGGATGGTGTTTATTACAGCCCTACAGCTGACATGGAAAATATTGCCTCTGGAAGGGCAACAAGACAGCACCGATGCACTCGGCAGCATCCATGAAGTCCTGGCATTCCTGGTACACAGGGACATTTAGGGACCTCAGTTTCAGGAATAGGATGGGTTTGGCAACCCTTCAGGATTGCCAAATCCAGAGCAGTTGGATTATTCTCCATCAAAAGTGTTTTGCCATGCAGCATCCCTACAGCCAGGGAGAATATTTTCCACTTCCACACTAATTTTATCTGGTTTTCCACTCAGAAAACAAACCAGGTTTTAAGGAATGAAGTGAAACCAAAAGCAAAACCATTTTGCTTTCCTCACAAATCCTCTTTCCCCTTTCTCCGGTGAGGAGATGGAAAATTATACGGGAGGTGGAAGGAAAAAGTATTATTTAGAATAACAATTATTCCTCATGAAAAACTGGAAAAAATAGCACGACTTAATCCAAAAGAGCTGAATTTCCATGCCTCTCCTGGGGTCACCTCATCCTCTGAGCCTCCTGCCCTGCAGTGATCCGGATATTTGGGCTTTCCCGCAGCTCCATGATTTAAACCCAAAAGGCAGAGGTTGCAGATGGAAGAACAGGAGGGAAGAGGGAATCGGATCCCTCCGAAGAGAATTCCTGCCTCGTAGCAACTCGGATGCCTGAGAGCCTCTTGCAGCTCGTTGCTCCACAGCAGACGAGCTCTGGCGGTCTCCATCCAAGGGTGGGCGAGCATCCAACTTGGAGACCCTCCATTCCTGAACGACGGCAGCTGCTGAGCGTGCTCCGGGCGGGGAGGACACCCAGGGATGGAACACCCAGAGATGGGACACAAGTACGTTCCTGGGGAAGGGCAAGAGGTGGCCAGGGCTGTTTTGGCAGCGCACGGTAGCCCACAGCGCGATGATGATGATGATCCCTGGATGAGATCCAGACGTTCCCGTAACAAACTGCTGGTTTTCTCTAAAGCTTCCCAAGAGAGGACCACACGAAAGAAATTAAGGATGGAGTCCAAGCCCAAGCAGGATCTAACCAGCCCAACTTAAATTCTAATGCAGCATCCAATTGGCCTTCATCCCAAGATGGGATGTGCAACTCAATCCAACCAAACTCCAGGATACCCATGGGGTGGGGTGGGGTGGGCTGTCCCTCCTCAGACAAGGTGACACCCCCAAGGTGACACCACCAGCAGATGGAATTCTGCTGCCCAAGGCTCTGGGGCCAGGGATAGCTGCTGTATCCCTCCCTGGAAAACCAGAGGGATTTTCCTACCTGGCGCCAATCCCTTTCTCGGGGTTTTCCATAACTCTCCATGCGTATGGAGATTTTATTTTTCCCTTCTTTTTCAATTACATGTCCCATTAACCACCTGCACCTCCTGATTTGCTGAAGACTGGCTGAGATTTTCCAGCTGAAGAGGGAAATAAAGCGATGATCTATTGCCACTTCCAGCTGCCATGGGATGATGCAAAACTTCATCGGTTGTTTGTGAAATGCTTTCACTAGCAGGGAAAAAAGACTGGGGAAAGAGCAATCCCTTGCTGAAGATAATTTCCACCCCATCACCCTCTTGATTTGCTTTTAAATAAACGCCTGGGGAAGTGGAAGCCCTCCAAGTGTGTCCAGCTTTAAGCTCTCTGCTGGAGAAGGCTCCCAAACTCCTGCCAGTGCTGCTGGTCATTCCCACAGGGTCACTTTGCTGACCACACACAACCCAACCGCAGGATAAAGGAGCCACCTTTAGGGGCCAGGAGATCTCCCTGGGGCTTTGCCTGTGGTGGGACCTCAGCAAAATGGGCTTACTTGGATCAGAGACCTGAAGTGGATCCCCTCAGGCCTCCCTTGGCTCCAGGCGTAGAAGTCCTCTCGGGTCAGCTCTGCCCACGATAAATGAATTTAGTCCACACTCCTCAGGTGGCTCTTTTAGAGCTCATCAGCCCCGTTCCTGGTGAGACCATTCCAGTGAGATTTGCCTTCCTGACGCGATCCTGCCAGGAACGGCAGCTCTCCGTGGCTACTCCTCAAAGAGATGGACAGCAGAACTCTGAGCAAGGCAGCCCCTTCCAGTTCACCTCTGCCGAGCCACGTGAGGAGGGGCTTCAGCCCACCAGGTTCCATGAGGAATTTGGCCGGTCCCACACCCCCACGTTCCTCCCCAACCACGAAAACCTCTCCTCTCCCCAACTCAGCCCACGTGAGTCGTGTGCGACGTCTCAGAGACCACCCAGCTTGAGCTGCAGAGCATTCGGGGACTGATAAAAACAACAATTGCGTTAAGCGAGCCTGTGCTCCTTGCCAGGAAGATTAGCAGTGGGAAAATTCCTCCTTTAGGGAGTTCTGCAGCCAAGGACCGGCCCTCGGCCCTCGGGGTTCATGACCGGGCGAGATGCCTCACGCCTTGAGAACAGCTATGGGAGAAACGTGGGAAGAATGATGAGGTTGGGGACTTCCCTTAAATCCTGCTTTTGTCCTCATTCCTCAAAGGGAGAGTGTGATCCGGTCAGTGATCCCGGCGGAATGGCCGGCACCCGGGATCATTCATCAAAGATGTGCCAACTGGAGCATCTTCTCTCCCTCCAGCCCACTTGGTTCTTTAAAGCAAACCAACCCGAGGATATTAGGGAAGGAAGAAAATCACCTCGTTTGTTTGCCAAACAGATTTCCACCGAGGATCTCCGAGGACAGGGCCGTACGTGCCGAGTGAAGACTGCGGTGGATAACGAAGAGCCGTGAGCCAAACCATGGATCGTGGGGGAAAATATTCCATGGAGGTGAAAGATGAACACTGACACACGTCCCTCTTCGAGTATTTTTACTTTGCAGAAACGCAAAGAAAGGGAAAAATAAGCTTGAGACTTGTCCCTGCACAACTATGGCAGGTTCAAAATGCCCTGTGGGACCTAAATGCTGCGTCCTCCAAACCTTCCCAACCTTCCTCCAAACCTCCCCAACATTTGCCCTCAAAGTAACCCAGGAAAACCTGTGGTTTTATACCTGGTTTTGCTGGAAAGAGCACTTCAACGCTGGACCAAAGAGAACTTTGTGCTTTACGCACAGAATTGGATTTTTTTTTGGTTGTATTTCACCCTTGAAGTCTAATCAGAGGTTACCCAGATAATTTTACGGAGTGAACAGAACGTTAATGTTACATGGAAAAAAGATTTGTCACACCAGGATCACAGCAAGGCCTTGCACAGCCACTGGCCCAAGATGCAGAAGCTGATTGATGCATCAACTACTAAAAATTTTTTGTTGTTTTCTCCTATTCATAGATATTAAAATCCTCTTTCCTCATCTCCAGCCAGTTTCTAATCCCTGCTAAGAAGCTGCCTTGACACCTGGTCGAAGAACAGTGAAGTGGTGGGACAGGAGAGCAGGCGACAGCAATAATTAACGATTAAAATAATTTCTCCGCACTTCAGACCCTTAGGAACCTGCCAAAAATTCTTCCAAGTGAGTTTAGAACCGCCCAGGATGACAACTGTGCACAGATAACCACGAGAAAAAAAGGCGTCGGAACACTTTCCAAATTAATTAATACGTTCAGCCACCACCGAGCCTTCTCCTCAGAGCCCCAGGGCCCAGTTTTCCTGCTTTTGATTGATTTTAATCACAAAGCTTATCAGCCCCTAGCAAGCACCCCAAATTGCATTGTGCTTGGCCTCCCTTGGATCCCGCTCACGGGATTCGGGGATGGTGCCACCCAGCCAGATGTTTCCAGCACCTTTTTGACAAGAAATACATATTTTTCTTTTATTGGACACCCTGGCCAGAGAACCCATGTGGAATGTAAACTCTGTGTGGAAGGATACATATTTTCTCTCTCTGTTTATAAACACAAAGAGTCCATTTCTTCCCCCACCAGGGTTAGATGAGCCCAGAATGTATCGACGTTGGAGAACACGCTCCTGATTCACACGGAAGGAAGAGGGGAAATTGTTTGCAGGGGAAAACAAAAATGGGTTGGGCAATTGCCATTTGCATATGGATTGGAATACACATGCAACCACAATATTTAGATGATTGGTAATAAACAAACCTGCCTCAACACCCACAAGAGCAAACCTGAAATCTAGAGGGGAAGTCAGGGAAAAATACCTTTGTGTTCCCCCAGAGGAAAGGGAGGCTGCTCGCACCTGGAAAATTCCCTCAGCAACACCTTCCTTTGGCAGCTGCTCTGACATCCCTGAGCCAGCCCTCAAATGTTCTCTTGGAGCAACCTGATGCAGTGGGAGGTGTCCCTGCCCATGGCAGGGGGTTGGAATGAGATGGTCTTGAAGGTCTCTTCCAACCCAAACCGTGTTGGGATCTGTAATTCCAAGTTCCCTTTCCTTGCTGCTTCTCCTGCCTCGCTCCTGGGGTCTTGTTCTGCCCCACAGGGCCGGTCCCGAGAGTCACCAAAGGCAGATTTGCTAGGCTGGGCCTACTTTCTCCCACCCAGCTGCTGCCCAAGCCTTCAGCACGTGGAAAAATCTCCCTGTAATTCCAACAGAATCAGGCACGTGGCCTCTGGTCACGGGCTTGAAACCAAAGCACATTGATTTGATAATTGGCCCTCATAGAGATGAGGCAGCAAGGATGGTTTGCATCAAGCGTCCTTACAGGACATTGGAGAAGCCACCAATGTTTTGACATCCAGAAGATTATGGTATTTGTAGGGCTGAACTCTCATAATGATGAATTTTAGGGCTGAGCTCTCATAATGATGAATTTCCTGGCCCCAGTCCTGCTGCTATTGCTGAAATAACACAAAGTCACTGGTAACAGATTAAAACACTCTCCACATGCATTTGTATGTACTCATTTATAAATGTACAAACACAGCGAGGAGGGGAGAGATAAATATCTGCAGGTCACAAGTGAGCAGTTTTAGGAAGCTGCAGGACACGAGGGAGGATTTTGTTTAGAGTTGAGTTTCCCCCTTTGTCCCTCCAGGACGAGATCTCCAACATCTGTCCCCTGTCGCCCTCCAGTAAAGCCAAAGGGTGCTCCGAGCACAAAACCCTGCACAGAGAGGTCACCCTTTGGGAATCCACCTCATTTCGGATGGATGGGGAGCTCCAACTGAGCTCATCCCCTGCCTGACGGGGCTGCGAAGGTCTGCCAGGGTGCTGCCCCTTTGTCACGTTGATTTAAAGGGTTGGGGAGGATGAGTGGCCAGGGATAAGGTTAATCAGTGGTGCTGCACCTCTCTCCCTCCTTCCTCACCATTTCACAACTGTGTCTGGATTTGGGTGGAGAGGCCTCACTCCTTTAACCCATTTTTTAATACTCTTATGGAGGCGATCTGGGATCACCGAGCTTTACGGAGCTCAGCGTGTTCAGAAAAGCAGAGGAGGGCAGAAAAAGGATAAAGGCACACACGATCAAATCCCAGAAGGGGGAGGAAAGCACCAAACAGACATTGCTGGCAGCAGGAGAAGACCAAAACACGGCAAATCCCGAGCAACTGAGTGCCAGGAGAGCACCCCTCCAGGAACGGGCAGGAAAAACCCAAATGTTTGAACAACAGAACTGGGCTGAAATGGCTCCTGGGAAAAGAACACGGAGAGGGTCTCCACGGCCCAGGCTAAGCCTTTTCCCGGCCAACAGCGCTGCCACCACATCCCTCACGTGCATCCATGTGGGTGATTCACCCAGGGCCACCAACAGCCCGGAACATCTCAACATCTGGTGCCTCCAGGACAGGCAGGTGGCCATCAGCCAGAGATTAGGAAAGGTGCCTCGGGAAGGGAAAGCTGTGACAGCTCCACTTCGAGCCCCAGCACTCCTTTGGGAGATTAGGATCTGCCAGCAGCAGGAAAAGATTGATACTGAGCATCTTCCCTCGCTCTGGAATATTCCTTTGGGGAGGCAGTGCCAAGTCACATGGAAGCACAGCCTTCCTGCGTGCCAAGCCTTCCTTCAGGCCAGCCTCCAGCACGGCTGCTCCGAAACCCCCGCTGGGTTGGAGCAGCAATCCCGGCCGTGAATCACACAAATTCCTGCCATAAACGTCAGGCAGCCTGACTTACACCGGGCTCCTGCAGAATGACAAAGGCCTGCCATTTTCCTGGGAATAAAGCACCAGAGCCCTTTTTCCTTCCATCATCCCCTTGAGGGGAGTTTGGGTTTCTCTTGCTGTTCCAGGCCGGCTGGAAGCAGAGATGGGACGAAGACGTGAGGATAAAAGACCCCAAACCGCAACAGTTTATCTATTTATGATACTCCCTTTTTTGCAGCTGGCTCTCGATCCCAACCCAAGTCCATCTTCCCAACCACCACAAGGAATTCACGCTGCATGTCCAGTGACACCACAGACCTGAAGATGAGCTGCCACAACCATTCTGTCTGCGGGGCTGCTCGTTACCCAGCACACCTTTGGATAGATCTGCACAAGGGAAAGGCCAGAGAAATTATCCCACAGGACTCTGGGATGTGCCACGAGCCCCTGGCATCCAATCCACGCACCAGGGGCAGGGTGGATGCTGCACTCTGAACGTTGTTCCACGGGTTTTTTTGCTTTCCTAAGAGAGCCAGGCCAACGTGAGGGACCGGGGTGCAGCTCCCTGCAGCGATCCCAGCTCGGGGAGGCTGCCAAGCACCCTCGCAGAGGTGGCAGGAGCAAACGTGCTGTGAAAGCCACCAGAAAGCTTCTGCAGGAAGAAGTTTCCCGACTTAAGAAGCATAAAATCAAAATCCTTCCCTGGACAATATCCCTTTTGTTTAAGGAGGAAAGTAGTCCTGAAAAAGCAAGGTTTTTCTGTTGGAAAACTTGAATAGCCGAGCCCTGGGAGCCTGCTGAACTCACTTTCCACAGCCATCAGGAGGAAGGTGAAGCTGAAATAGTCCATCCAGGAAAGGAAAACAAAACCTATTTGTTCCCTGCCGATTTTTCCTGCTCTTTTTTTTTTTTTTTNTCGGGAGGAGGGGACCCTCCTGCTGCAGCCATCCACATGGGGAGCAGGGCCTTTTCCTCCTCGGTCCCACCTGCCTCCATCTTAGCCACCCTTTCCCTGCCAACCTGGGAGCTGCACCATCCAACCCTCTTTGTGTGTCCCAGACACCTTTTCCCTGGAAAAGCTGCCCAACAGAGACCACGAGCACAGCAAATCAACCTTTCCCAGTTTAAGGAACACAGCCCTCCTCATTCAAACTCTCTGACCACGCAGGAGAAAGGGGACAAGAGCCAGAACAACGTGATGAACTCCCTCATCCCAAAGAAAAGCTGAGCATCCAGGTACCCAGGCACTGGAGACACACCCACATTTTGGGAACCAGATGCAAGGTTTAGGGATATTTTTTTCCCTAAAATGAAAAATGAACTGCACCACCCAAAAAAGTTAGCTGTAAATAAATAAATAAATGAATGAATGAATGAATAAATAAATAAATAGAATCTTTTCAGACCAGCTCGAGGCGGAGCTGGAGATGTTCCTCTCCCAGTAAAAGCAGAGGATGTTGGGGAAGAACCTGCATTTCGGTGAAGCTGAGCACCATACAAATCCCTCATCTGCACATCACAAACACCCCAAGGCAGAAAAACCCCTCACCCCTTCATCCCCAAAAACCAGGAACAGAGCAGTGGGTGCCATGGGAAGGGAGGGAGCAGAGCAAGGCACAGGAGCAGAGACCACCATGAACCCAGAAGGATTTTCCCCACCAAAGCTCCTACTCAGCAAATGGACCAGGACTCAGCCTGGGCAACGTTGGTAAATTTGGGGCAGCCAAAAGACTCACACCCTGGGTTCCCTCCCTCGGGAAGCCAGCAGGACTTCTACCAACACCACCAGCAAACTCCAGACACGGGCTCCTCACCCAGCCACACGGAGCTGTTTTCACTCACAGGCACAGCAGGGAAAAAAGAATAAAAGAAATAAAATCATGGGGTGTTTTCGTTGGCTCCCTTTTTTGCCAGGTTAGCGAGTTAAATCAGGGGCTGACAAGTGCTGAAGCCAGCAGTAGATAAACAAGGAGAGCAGGATTAGGGCAAGGATGATAAAAAAAAGGGAAATCTCTACCTTTTTTTAAAGACATTGCATTGTTAGATTGCTTCCAGCTGCCTTCCCAAACCCAAACCCTGGGAGCCAGGATGGCAAGAAACAGCTACCAAAGCCACCAGCCAGGAAATGCAGAGATTAAGAAAGAAAAGAATCAGAGCCAAACACAACCTGCCCAAGGATCAAACTCTGGGCTGGGCAGCCTGAGGGCTTGATAAAAGCAGCTAGAAGAGATAACCCATTCACAAAGCAAAAAGGGGCTGTCTGGAACCACTGCATTTGGCCTCAAAATCCAAATTCCAGCCCCAAACTCTCCTCTGTGGGAGGAAGAAAGCAGCTGGCCAAAAACAGAGGGTGGAAGGCTCTTCACATTCTTCAGGTTGACCCTCAGAAACACAACCTGAGAAACCCAAGAACTCCCCTCTCGAAACATCCCCAGACACCTCCTCACATGACAGGGAGCTGATACCCGATTGTGATGGAGATGGCTTTGCACGGGCCCCTGGAGCAAGAAGGGAACACAGAATCCAAGAGTTATCCCTCTTTGAGGCTCTGGCATCTGCATGGGAGACAGATAAGAGCGAAATAAGTCTTCTCCAGGGGGCTGGAGACAAGAGGCTCTCCTGAAGTGCTTCTTCTTCCCACGGACAGAATCGCTCGGCTGGATTCGAAGCAGCAGCATCCCACATTTGGGGTGGGATGAACAGGGGAGAGGCAAAATGAAACGTGATTGAGAAATGGGGAAATACTTTCAAAAATAAAGCAGGAAAAAATAATTCTCGGAGTAGATGGAGGAGTCGGTGCCTCCCCCTTGACTCCCCCTGCTGCACCCACTTATCACTCACAGGGGGCTGGGGAAGGACAGGCCCACAGCTGCCTTCACTTTTACAAAATCCATTTTCCCTTCTCCAGACCAAGCAAATCCAACAGTTCCAGTCTCTAACTGTGTGCCTTTGACCTTTCTAGCTGTACCTACCTCCACCACGTTCCTCCTCAGAAGCAGAGGTGAGAAGAGCCCTCAGTGCTTAAGGGGTCGGGAGCACCAAAGTTTTATTTATTGGCAAAAGGGACCCTCACCACAGGTTCTCATCACAGGTCCTAAAGCACCTGGTCCCAACACCTGAGGTCCCCTTCTTGTGCTGCTACTGAACATCTCTTGGACCAGCCCCACCTGAGGTAGATCTCGGACACCACCAGCACCCAATGCCCAAAGGGATCTTTTCTTGGGGGTTTTAGGACTGTACAGGTTCTTCTTATTCCTAGAAGATCCCAAATTCCTAGCACAGATCCCCCAGATCGTTATTCCATCCCCCTTTGTCCTGGAGAGGAAGATGCTGCCAGCGTGGGCTGTCACCTGGACCGGGCTGGAAGATCTCACTGGAGCCCAGGAGCAGCCAGGTCCCGCTTCCTCACCCTGGAAATAATCTCCCTGCTGCATCCCTAGGGATGAAACGCCAGCGGTTCACATTTAATCCGGGAGAAAAGTGAAGAGCTAAACATCTCCTCCCTTGGTAGAGAGACACAGAGCCCTGGAATTCCTGTTTATAAAACTGCAATCAGTGCAAGCACGAATTATGTAGAATCAAGAGTCGAGAGTAGGAAATTGCCATCAGAATTTCTCTTTTACCTTTTTTTTTATAAAAAAAAAAAGAAAAGGCAATTTAAACCCACTGTGGCTGCTGAGCTTTCATAAAAAGGCTCTCCAAGCCTTCATTTCTGCGTTGTGTGTCACCACAGAAGACACACGAGACGCGGCGAATTCCCCCGAGTTAATTTGAATTATGCCACGAAACAGATGTGTGCTCTGGTGCACGGAGAACCCTTCTCTCCTCTTCCATCTCCAAACGACTCCTGCCTCATCCCATTAGCTCTTCCTATCCCACTGCATCCCCTGACATGACATAACGAGTCCTGACACCCTCATATATCATCGGGAGAGACGGCGGCAGCTCCACGCGACTCGGGAAGAGCAGGAGCCATGCTGCAGGTTCGGTGGGAGGCTGGGGCTGCCGCCTCAAATCTGGGAGAGGAGACGTTCCCCTTCCCGAGCCAATTAAGATTTTGCAATCAGGCAGATTGCAGGAATGAAGGTGGAATTAATCCGTGAATCACGTGGAATTTCGCCCTCCGGGCTCTGCTCCCAGCTTGTGGGAAGAGACACGGATTGGAGCAGAAGCTTTGCAAGCAGGAAGAAATCATTGCAAACACCCAGCCCGGCCTCTTGGGTCGGGGTAGAAATTCCTCCACCAAGCCCAGCAAGCCAAGAGGGCTTGTTGGAGGAGGGATCTGCCACTGCAGGATGGATATAAACCCAGGACAGAGCTGAGAAAAATGCACAGGACCCTTTGGAGACACCTCTTCCAGTGGTTAAACCCTTCTTATCTTTGGAAAGCAGTAATTCGATGCTCATTTCCTGACTTCAGTGCCTGGCTGGGCCTTCTCCTGCTCGGTTCAGAGAATCCCAGAATCCCAGAATGGTTCGGGTTGGAGGAATCCTTCAAGCCTGAAGCTCGTTCCACCCCCTGTCGTGGGCAGGGACACCTTCCACTATCCCAGGTGGCTCCAAGCTCCACCCAACCTGGCCTGGAACACTTCCAGGGATGGGCACGGGTTGAGGACACCTCTACATCGAGTTTTTCCTTCCCACTCCTGCCACACTGAGCACAGATGGCCACGGCCATGGAAAAGACACCCTTGGGCACAACCTGACGTTGATTTCCTCAGTTCTCCTCCACCAGAACATCTAAATCCTCCACCTAAGCCCATCTCTCTCCACTTCTGTTGTTGTCATGACCCAAACTAACCCCAAACACACAGAAGTACATTTGCACACCCGCCTCCCTCTTGTGGGGCAGCACACTCAGGGTCACGTTGGATGTCCCCCTTAGGTGAGTTGCTCCCAGAGGAGTTCAGTGTAAGGTGAATTTTCCAGATGCGAGTCACTCTCTGCATCACATCCGAGGGAAAGGAAAAAAAGAATAGCCCAATTTTACAGCATTTCTGGAAAAGGAATGCAGGGAATGTGTCGTAAACACTCCCCCCCCTCCCAAAGAGGTGGTAAATTGAGCCCTGAGTGTTTGAAAGACTGGACTTGGGAGAAATGGTGGGAATTTTTGGGGGGTGTTGAGCCTCTCTCAGTCAAATCTTTGTCCTTCCCATTCCTCAATTTCTTTTTATGGTATTTGAGCTGACAAGGGAGTTGTTCCTCTGCCTGACTCTCCTGCTGCACCCCAGAATGGGTAAGCGAGGGAAAACCTGCGGCCGTGTATTTCTTTGCTGTCAATTGGCTCCCGGATGGCTCCACTCCAGGGAATCCCAGCCCAAACCACTCCCAAGGGCCACTCTGCAGAGCACCCTTCTGCCTGTCACAGGGGAGGCAGGTGTTTTCCCACCTTGGGAAGGTCTTTCTCCAGAAACAAGGAAACAAACAAAGCCTGCAGCAATTTTTCTTCCCCTCGGTGAAAATATTTTAACGATCCCAGATGAAAGAGCCAAGCCTGACAGGGCACATTACACGTGGATTTGGTTTCTGGGCTGAGTGAAGGAATGCACTGAGAATGCTGTTTGCCCTGTATAAAAACACTGAATTAGCAGTTCTGTGTTCCTCGGTGCAATATTGCTACGTGCAGGACACTACAGGATGAGCAAAAACCCGAACAAAATGTTCTTAGGAAACTGCACAGGGCTTGGTTTTCTTTCGTTAATCCCCTGAGTTCATCACTTGTTCCATGTGCTGATAGGAACGAGGCTCCCCTCCGCTGAGCCCTCGGTCTAAAAAACCTCTGCTCTGCAAGATCCGAGTGGAACCAGGGGCCATTGGCCAGCTGAAAACAACGATCCCAAAGAGTGTCTGGAGATACTTCAAGGCCAGTTTGGATGGGGCTGGGAGCAACCTGGGCTAGTGGAAGGTGTCCCTGTCCGTGGCAGGGGGTGGAATGAGACCATCTTTAGGTCTCTTCCATCCCAAACCACTCTGGGGTTCCGTGGCTGCCTAGTGTTTAATTTTTGGGACGGTTTTCCTTAAGACTGGCTTTAAAGTGCAGCAGGAACAATCGAGGGTTAACGAGGTGAGGCATTATGTCCAGATCAGCATTACCAGATGACCCGGAGCAAGGGTTGGATTAAAAAAATGCCTTAATTAAAAAACGCAGGTCAGAACCAGTTTAAGCTCCCGACCCGCGGTTATATTCCCTAATTAGAAGGCTTGGACACATCCCTCAGAGTGATGGATGAGCCGTGGCTGCCTCGTGGCACCACACGGAGAGACGGGACACGGCTCCCCGGGCGCGGGGCCCGCGCAGCATCGCGCCGGTTCGCTTCATTCCAATTCTCCTCCCTTCCCTTCTTCCCCAGAAATTAATGGACTGCAGGCATTCAGAAATCATCCATACAGATGCCCTGCCTGGCTCGAGCCCCTCACCAAAATTTCCAAGCACAGTCTTGGGCCCTATAAACCCCATACTCCAATTCCAGCACGTTTCACCAGGTGAAACCAAACCCCTTCTCACCGACACCATCGCGATTCCCTGCTGGAGGAGATGGACCCTCCCCACAAACCTCACCTGAGTGGTCCTGCTTGAAACATCCACCTGGTATTTGGGCAAAAGTGCTTTTCCACTCAAAAAGAAAAAAACCAACCCAAAATCTCAACTCTTCTACAAAAGAACGGGAGAAGACCACGAGGAAGTGTCAGGAAATGGGGTGAGGAGCTGAGTCTCTCACCCTGGCTGAATAAAGACCTTCAGCCCTGGAAAGGAGGGAAAACAAGTCTTTCACATTACAGTTTAGATGCCAGAAAACAGATTGCACCCTCAGTAAAGGTTTAAACACTCCCCCAAAAAAACCCCCAAACCTCCAAACAAACAAAAAAACCCAAACCCAAACAAACCCTTTTAAAAATTCTTTTTATAATTTTTTTACTTCAGAACATCTCCTGTGAGGGAGAGGAGGAGAAGAGCTCAGAGCGGAGCACTGAGGCCTTTAATTCAAAACTCTGCTTTGGTACCTGTGTCTTAAAATCCTCTGTTCTTGTGGGCGACAAGAACCCACTGCAAATTCAAATAACTCACACATTTCATTTATCTGCTGCCTTAAGTAGAGCTTTTGCTACACAGTTTGCAATTCCTTTGGGAAAGCAAATTGGTAATGTGATGGAGAAACCCTGTCTTAGGGTGACTTTATGCTGTGTGTCCCCCATCGCCTGCTCTATGCCCAGCCATGATTCCTGTGCCTTTCTGTGCCTTTAAAACTGGGTGCAAGAGAAAGAAAGAAAAAAGCCAGAGGAACTTTTCAAAACAGTTTTGCTCCAAGGACATTCACTGCCCTGCGTTCCTGCTGCTGCAGAGCAGAGGCACCTTCCCTGTTTTTCCCCGGCTCTTGGCTCCTTTTCTCGGAAGAGAGAGACGGAGAGTTCAACTCCTTTGTTTCCCTGGGACTTTGGTTTTTTCTCCTTCTCTTCTGGACTGTTCAGAGCACCAGAACATCAGAACCTCACTGGGATCCCTCACACCTCGGCCCGGAGGGGCCCGAGCCGACCCAGCTCCGAAGAGGAGAGAGAGAGAGAGAGAGAGAGCCCACACCCATGGAAAGGACTCTCAAATCTTCCCAGGTTTTCTCTCCACAGCGAGAGGTTTTATTATTTAGCATTATTCTTTTCCCCTGTGTTTGTTAAATAAATAGGTTTTTCTCCTTTCACTTTCCTTTGAGGATTTTTTTCCCGACCCTGGTAGGGGAGGGGTGGCTGTACCCTGCCTTCTATAGACGAGACGTTCCTCTCAGAGCCTTCCTCCCAATTTTTGTCTCAAACCAGGACAAACCCACAAACAGGAGAAGGCTTTCCAAATCAGAGGAAAAACCAAAGTATTTCCTTCAAAACAAGGCTCATGAACTTGGTGTGTAGGAAAATTTAGGGGGTGCTTGGTGGGTATCTCAGATGAAACGGAACGGGGACGGTGCCAGGGCCAGTTGGATTGTCTGGGATTCGTTTTGCCGTGCTCCGTGTGGGTCTCCATTGAAGGCCATTATTGCCGCCCTCCTTCCTTTGCACAGTGAGAACAGATGAGTTCTCAGGGCCCCGCCAGAGGCACCTCCATCCCTTCCCACGCTGGAGGAGGAGAGGGAGAGGTGGTCTCCACCTCCTTGTCCATCCACCCCGGTGACAACAGCACACCTCTGGTAGGATCAGCACTGGGAAGCAGCGGCCGACCCACCCTGGATTCATCATGGGCGGGGGCAGGGACAGCCCAGAGCCCCCACGGAGAGCTTCACCACGGGGTGCACGGGGCAGGGAACGTCTCCATCGGGAGCAATTTGTGCGGCCCTAATCGCTGATCAGAGCCACGCGGGCCCCGCTTTGACAGATCCCGCCTTTCCCTGTAATCCCCGCTCCTTTTGTAATCCCCACCGGCTCCAGCCCGTGCCTGGGGAGCTCCACAAGCGAGTGCTCAAGCGTGACGGAGGGAGAATGGGGTCTGGGGAGAGCTGCTGGCAGCTGAGTGTGCTCAGAGATCTCCGAGTCAGCGGCATCCTCCGGCCAGCGCGGGCGTGAGGAACATCCTCCAGCCACCGCATCCCAAAAAACCGGGAGGGGGAACAAAAGAGGCAGCATCCCCTTTTGGGGAGCATCACCCGGCTGTTCGCAGGGGTCAGGGCAGGTTTTCCTCCATCCCGGATTTATTACTGGAGAAGAGCTCTCCGAGGAAGCCTGCGGGGTTCCTGGTTCTCATCTCCTCCTGCCCGCAGCTGTGGCGTCGCTCCGATGCCATCAATCAGCAGGAGCAGCCGGGAGAGGAAAGTGTAAATAGGCCGTCGGAGGGGTTTTGAGGCTGAAGGGCAAACCCGGCCCTGACAGGCACCCCGACACCTCCCCTTCCTCAGGAAGGCAACGTCAGCCTCGGGATGTGGCATTCGGGGATGGGCCAATGACCCGAGTGCCCCCGGATCAGACGGGGAGATGCCCCAGCCTGATCCGCTTCCCGCTGGCTGACACTTGGGATTTAGCAGCTCCCCGCTATTTAATCACCTCAAATCCCACTCCCATCCCGTACATCCCAGGGATTTAAAGGCCAGCAGAGCTCCAGCAGGACGGTGATACTCGCAGGAAGGATGGTGAGGATAAAACACGGAGAGCCGAGAAATCCCAAATGCCGCATCAGAGCATCCTATGGGATGAGGGAGAGGAGGAGGAGGAGGAGGAGGAGGAGAGCTGAGAGCAGAGCACTGAGGCCTTTAATTCAAAACTCTGCTTTGGTACCTGTGTCTTAAAATCTTCTGGTTTTGTGTTGTGGGTAACAAGCCTCGTTTCCTCTCTTAAAGGAAGGGGAATAAATCTTTCCAAACTGCCTCTTTAAATGCTGGGAAGTGAAAAGGAAGAACCCAAACACATTTATATGTAAAATTCTGGGATTTTAAACACTGCTCCTGCACTAAGGGAGACCAGGATAGCGCTCCAAGGGGAAGTTGGTTCCTGGGGCTTCATGGCTCAGCTTGAGCATTCTGCAAATTAAAATAAATAAAGTAAAATGACTTGAAATGGTGCTGAACCCCAAACAGAACTTCCAAGAGCTTCACTTGGAGCCTTTGCACTCCAAGTGCCACCCAAGGGAGCGGCAGGACTGGCATGGCGAGGCTTTGCCCCACAGCACCAGTTCTTCCCCAGGCACGCGATCCTCCAGCTTTTCCCCTCTCTCCCACCTTGCTTCTCCTCTCCTCACACTCTGGCATCCCTGGGGCTGCCTCTCGCCTGGAGCAGCGGACAGGAGGAATGTGGCACACCAGGGTTGTTTGGATAAAGCGAGAAGGGGGGATTACCGTGAGCTTCCTGATGGAAAACCGGCACCGCCGCTGGCTCCGAGATGGGTACGGGGTTCTGTGAGGAAAAATTGGACACAGGAGAGGTAAAAACTCAAATTCCCCAAACGGGTCAAGGTGCTGATGCTCCAGGAGCGGTGATTAGGCAGGGTGCCAATCCACAGCTGTATTTCCAAAAATAACTGAGTCAAAAGTCCCTAAACCTCAGGAATTTCACTCCACGTCCTTCAACCCAGCGAGAAGCCAGCACAGCACAGCCTGGAGTGGTGGCAGGACTCGTGTCCCTGACTCTGGTGGCCCTGGGAGCCATCCCCAAGGAGCATGGCCTGTGTCACAGCCCAGGCAATCCATCCTTGACCCGATGCCCTCCTGCAAACCTTTTTCCTGCTGGTGAAAAACAAACCAAGGGAGAGAGAAGGATTGGAAGGCACTGAAGGTTAAGTTCAGCTCATTCAGTATCCCCTGACCCTGTAAGCCAGGCCTTGAGCATGCCAACAGGGAAAACAGGTGGAGAGGGATAAATCCTCACCCATCAAACCCCCCATGGAGGCTCCTTGTGCTGACAAACGCTGTTCCCCACTGAGAGTAGCTTTGGGTTGTTGTGCTGCCTCGGGAGAGGAACTGGAGGGACAGCTCCGATCTCTGCTCTCTGTGGCCTGGGACACAGGACCCAGGGAACAGCTGGAGCTGTGTCAGGGCAGGCTGAGGCTGCATATCAGGAAAAGGTTCATCCCCCAGAGGGTGCTGGGGCACTGAACAGGCTCCCCAGGGAATGGGCACGGCCCCAGGCTGCCAGAGCCCAAGGAGCATTTGGACAACGCTCTCAGGGATGCACAGGGTGGGATTGGTGGGGTGTCTGTGCAGGGCCAGGGCTTGGACTCCGTGATCCTTGTGGGTCCCTTGCAGCCCACGATATTCCATGACCTATGATACCTCTCTCCACAGCATCACTGTTTGCTCTGCAAGCAGGGGATTTCATAGGGAACAAAAGTAAAGAAAGGCAACTGCAAAACTGCTCTTAAAAGCCACCAGGAACAGGCACAGAGCTGAAAAAGCACTTCCTATCCCTTAACCTTCCTTGAATTCCAGTGCCCAGAGAGTGGGAGATGCCAGAGGTCCAGAGGTGGGGAAACAGGAGTGGATGCTACAGCTGTTCCTAGAGGTGTGCATGGCATCAGTCAGGATGAAAAACCTGGAGAGGTTTCCTTCCCGAAGGTCACTGCTGTGGAGGTTTTCCTCCTCTGCCTGAAGTCTGTTCCTGCTGCCCCACACCTGGCTGTGCACTTAGGTAGCAGCATTTGGGGAAAATCCCAACGATTGCACATTTTCCGTGGTGGAGCAGGGCCAAACAAGGTCTGTGACGTGCCACATTTTACATTTTCTCAACTCTGCTCAGCCCTTTGCTTGGCTGAGATAAAACCCAGGATATAAAGTGACTCCAGGGGTTTGGTTTTTCTACTTGGAGATGCAGAATCACCTTGCAAGGCTCAGTGCTTTCCCCTCGAACAGCCCCAGGAGGAGAGTCCAGCGATCAAACCCGGGCTTTAGCACAATTCCCACAGAAATCTTGTTCTTCCAGTGGCAGGGTTGTATTTCTTGAAGTGATAACCCGTAATCTCATTAGCTTGGCTCCTCTGGTGATGCAGAATATCTGCTTGCCAAAGGAGGCAGGGATTCAGGAAGCCAGACTGCATCCTCATGAAACACGGGCAGTGTTTTTTCCAGCCTTCTCCTGTTTAAGCCAGACATCAGTATGTACAATGTGTGCTCTGGAATTGCTTTGGTCTAATCCTCCTTTTTGTTTGCCTTGCAGCTTTTAAACCAGTCTGGGAGAAGCCCTGCTGAGGAAAATGCCAGGCTGGCTCATGCCAAGTGAGTTATAAGAGCCACAAGCTTTGGTTAGTGAGACAGCACTTCCAGAAGCAAATCCTGTACTGAGCCAGGTCCAGGAGAGCTCTGGGATGAGTTTCCATCACCAGTGACAGGTTTTCCATCAGCAGAGACAGGTTGCCATCACCAGTGACCAGACAGGTTAGAGACAACCAACAAGAAGTCAAGGTAAATAAGCCCCTTCCCAGAGCCATGATTATTTTTAATCAAGCATCTAAAAAAAAAAGCTGACAGCTTTTCTCAGATATTTCACAGCTTTCAAAGCATCCATTTTTCAAGTCAAGTTGTCCAAAAGTCTCATTATCAGTAACTTCAACTTTCTGCTTACCCAAAAAAAAAAGGCAGTTAAAATTTACTTTGACATTGATAGAGACAAAAAACATTTTTAAAATTACACCTATTTTACCTTGGGGAAAACCTCCAAACTCTACATTTTTAAGCCACATTTGAATTCAAAATTATTCTCCTTTTCATATGTAGAAAATAGTGGTGATTGACACCAGAGTGATTGAAACCAGAGTTTCAAACAGGTCTTTCATAAGGTGAGGTGCAGAGAAAGAAAAATTTGCTTTTAAAAAAGACTATTTTTAACAGATGAAAACACCACCATGAAACAGGTGTCACGACATGCAACCAGCAAAGCGAGTTCTGAAGGACACAAAACAGTGAGACAGAGCTCAGAGGACGCAGAAAGAGAACTGGCATTTATCTGGAAAACCAGGATTTCTGGTACCAAGCACCTGCTTTGTCTCTGTAACTCCGGAGAGTTCCCCGAGTTCAGGTCGCTGCTGCGCCGTGGGACTGCAGAGCAGAGGCACCACGGAGCAATTCCCTCGGCTCAGCTGCAGAGAGCAGGAAAAGATGAATTCCCTCTCTCTTGACAAGCTCTGCTGGGATACTCAGCCTGGAGCGAAGCTGTGGGATTAAAATCAGGAGTGGGAAGGGAACCCAGCATCTGGCAGGTGCCGCAGGGTTTGCCATCCCATCCTCCCTTGTTCGCACCAGGGAACGCCAGGAGCATTCCCAGAGCACCAGTGCTGGAAAATGTTCTGGTTTAGGGGTTTATTCAATGTTTTCCTCCTCAGCAAACTGTGCAGACTTTCTGTCTCTTTGCAGCCTCCAAAATCTGGCATCCTGGAAGGGAGTCAAAGGCGAGGCAGAGCTGTTCATTCAGGTGGGCTGGTGGGACCAAAGGAGATGCAAATCAGCCCTGGGGACTGCCAGGAATTGCTGGCCAGGCCCTCTGGGTTGGCTCTGGGAGCCCCCAGCCCCTGTCCAGCCAACAATGAGCCCTGGGTTCAGGGAGAGGGTTGCCAAGTGGGCACAGACCCAAGGGCTGCCCTGGCTTCCAGCTGCAGGGCCTGCTGCTGGCCCCGCCGCGAAGCTGATTCCCTGCGGCTCCATCGCTGCTTTTTCCTGCCAAAAGATGATGGCAGGGAAAAAAGGGAGCCTTCAGATGTCCTCAGATCAAACAGATCAGACACAAAGCTCGGACAGGCTCTCAGGGAATTTAGAATCACACGATGAGTTGGGTTTGGAAGGGACCTTGAAGCTGATCCAGTCCCACCCCGTGTCATGGGCAGGGACACCTTCCACTAGCCCAGGGTGCTCCAAGCCCCGTCCAGCCTGGCCTTGGACACTGCCAGGGATCCAGGGGCAGCCCCAGCTTCTCTGGGAATTCCATTCCAGGGCCTCCTCACCCTCACAGGGAAGAATTCCTCCCCAATATCCCATCTAACCCCGCCCTCCTCCAGCAGTTTGAAGCTGTTCCCCCCTCATCCTGGCAGCCCAGGCCTTTGTCAAAATTTGCTGAGCAGCTTCTGGACAAGTTTTTACTGTGGGGAAGAAATAAAAAAGACAAAGTTACTGGAGATGCAAGATTCCAGGTCCTGTAAGAAGTACAGATCTGTGACCACTTCTGTGTTTCACTCCATTTCTTCAGCTTTGGGCCGTGTGACGCATCCAGCAGCAGAGATGGGAGCTCCTCCATCAGCCCTGCTCGGAAGTTATTTGCCTTTTTTCAGAAAACCACAGAAGAGTCCAAAGCAACTCTTGGCACCAGATGTCATTGGGGCTGGAGGGCCAGACGACCCAGAGCCGGGGTAGGGGTGGAGGAGAGAGCTGTGAATTCTATTAAACTGATTCCTGGGTTTCAGGCATCGTCTGCTGGGTTTTGAAAGCCAAGTCTCCAGCCAGCAGGATCCCAGCACAATTCCAGAGGCGCTGCACCCCCGGCTGATGCAAACCAGAGCTCTGCTCGAGTCAGCGGCGTTGCAGCCGCTCTCTTCGACCGCAGGATCTGCCCCCCAAATTTCCAGCTCGGCATCCTGTGATCCTGACAGCACTCTGCTTACTCCGAGACAATCCAAGCCTTGGCAGGAACGCCCCTGTGGCTAAGTGGAAACATTCCTAATGTTGGGATTTTCCGTCTCTAATTACCGGGAGATTCAATTCCGCTGTGGATGAGGGCGGTTGCTGCCTTCGGACTTGCTGAGGTGCTCTCAGAGAGGGGGACAGGGAGGAGCAGGGAAAGGAGAGGAGGAATCATTCCAGGATTCCACAGAATCATGGAATTGTTAAGGTTGGGAAAGACCTTTAAGATCATCAAGTCCAACCATCGACCCAGCACCGCCACCACGTTCCCAAGTGCCACACCCACACGGTTTTTTGAACACTTTCGGGGATGGCGATTCCACTGTTTCCCTGCACAGCCTGTTCCAGGGCCTGACCACCCTTTCCATGAGGAAAATTTCCCTAATATCCAGTCTAACCCCTCCATGCTCATCTAGCACAAGGCAGCACCCTTTCCCTCAGGGATCCAGCCTGCCCAGGGGTCCAACAGACCTTCCAGAAGGATGTCCAGATGCTTCTGTTTCAGCAGCCCAGTGGGAAAATTCACAAGCGAATTGTTCCTCGTGCTCCTGCCCTCCAATTCCAACAAGTGCATGTGAAGGCACGTGGGTTTGAGTTTCCTTCCCAATCTCCCACCCTGGATGCAGCAGGACTTCCTCCAAGGATGAGTTTAAGCCTCCAGCCTAAGCTCTGAGGTAAATCATGGATATTTACCCATTTCTTTTCTTTTTTTTAATCTCTTTTGCTGATAGCTCTGTGTATTGGGGTGTGACTCAGAGCCAGCAGCAATAATGAACTCACAGGATAACACCCCTGGGGAGACAGCACGGGAATTTGGGATACAGAAGCTCTCCTCAGGCAGAGGAGATTTGGATTCAATCCGTTTGGATTCAAGCAGACCAACACGCCGAGCCTTTCGCATCCCATACATTTATTTTTCCATGCTTTCTCCAGGCAATTCCTGCCAGGATTTTTCGGAGGTTTAATCAGCGCTCAGCCCCTCTTTAAGGGGCTGTCTCTGAGGGAGCAGATTCAGCAGAGTGATAATTTTGGCTGCCTAATCTGGGCTGATTAATTTTAACAGTCTGCTTAACAATAGATACCATGTGGCCACGGCCAGGGAAGTTTCACGGCCTTCACCGAGGTTTAAAGTGGGTGTGAAACGCTTTAAAGATGCGTCTTTGCTGCGGGAGAGGTCAAAGCTTCATTGCCCTGACGAGGGAATGGACTGGCCCGGGTTCCAGAGCAGTCATTGCCCTTCTCTGAAAGGTCACTCAGTGTCACCAGATCCCCGGGTTTCTTTTAGAAATTCGCAGAGGAAAGGACAAGGTGATCCAAGAGGATCTGGATCAGTTTTCTGAACTTCTGCATCGCCTTAAGGAGAAGAAATTTTGATCCTTCTCTCAGCCTCAGAGCACAACCTCTGTGAGGTGTTCAACTAAAGGAGCTAACAAATTCTGAGAGAGACACCTCTTAATCAGAGAATTCCAGGCTGCTTTGGGTTGGGAGGGACCTTAAAGCTCATCTCATTCCACCCCCTGCCATGGGCAGGGACACCTTCCACTATCCCAGGTTGCTCCAAGCCCCGTCCAACCTGGCCTTGGACACTGCCAGGGATGAGGAGTCCACACTGTTTGTGATGTTTTAACGTTTTTGAGACAAACATACCCCCATGGAATGTCTTACCTCACATTACAGGACACAACAAGGGTGTTGCTGGAATACATTTTGTGATTTGGCACTGCAGACGGCCAAGGAAAAGGTTTTGAGATGAGATAGTAACAAAATCATTTTGCATTCCTAAATCAACGCGTGTGCAGGTTTTAAATTACATTTTTTAAAAGTGATCTTTACTCCACTAGTACAGTGGGTTATTTATGAGTAACTGAGGGTCCAAGACCAGATCTGGCTCAGGTGTCGAGTCTTCAAGCCACAGCAATGCCAATATTTTTGGAAAACAATTCATGTTTAGTCCAGCTGAAAAGCAAAGAATTCCAGAACTGAGCTCACACATAGGAATTTGGTTTTGAGACAATACTGCTTTTTTCCACATTGAGCAACCTGGTCAAGTGGAAGGTGTCCCTGCCCTCGGCAGGGGGTGGAATGAGATGGTTTTTATGGTGCCTTCCAACCCAAACCACTCTAGGATTTACTGGGTTTTTTTACAGCACTGTTTAGGTCTGAACACCAAACTTTAGTGACAGCTCTGGACTGGAAATCCTTGGTGCTCGCCCACCTGCAATCATCCAAGTTTTAAACCTAAAATGTATTTTTTTAATATTTTATGCATAAAATCAGCATCATTCCAAAGGCACGGGCCAGGTCAGGCCCTCTCCACTGAGGGATTTGTTCCAGTCCAGCTTTCCCGTTGTGCTTCTGTGCACTTATTTTCCACCATTTCTTAGAAAACACGGGCAGAGCGCAGGCACGTGTGTCAGGAGAGGAAAACAGGACGAAGGACCGGAGGAAGCCCATCTCCGAGAAATCACTGATTAGAATTGCTCCCAAGTTCCCGTTCCCTCCACAAACAAAACAGCCTGCGAAAGTCCAAGCTGGGGTGGATAAAATATCAGCCACGTGCCTGACTTACAGCGCTGGGACTGAGGTTTGGGCACCATTTCAAGACTTTCCCCTAGGAGTCTATCCAAACCCTCATTGCTTCTGATGTGGAATAATTTGGAAGTGTTTTTAGGCTGCCGGCTGGGATAACACAAGGGCTATTGTAAACACACACGCAGCTGATCAGCACCAAACCCACACAAATATGGGCTCCACGCACATAAATAACTGGCAAGGAAAAGAAATACAAAATTAATCAAAAGGCTGAATTAAGGGAAAAGACGAAATCGCTGAGCAGGTCTCGAAAAAATCCAAATATTGTTTGTGGGAAGAGTTATGTTTTGCCTAATTTTAATAAATGAAACTTATTTAAATGCAGACCACTAGATTTAAAGAGCTCCAGCCACAGCCAGCTGTCATCCAAGTGTGGGCAGTGAAGCAAGACCATAATTTCCGTGGATGCTGTTTCAAAAATGCTGCTGTGAGCCAAGAAAGTTGGGAAATTTAAGAGAGGGTAACCAGGGCAGGGGAGAATAACCTGCTGGAGATCCAGGAGCCAGCCTGGACCTCCAACCCTGATGCTTCCCCATCTCTGACTTGAGTGGAAAAGGAGAGGATTGCTCGTTTGGAGTCATGGTTCTCTGGGATAATTCGGGGCTCTCCTCCGTGGTGGCCGTGAAGAAATTCCTCTCACCCGCGAGACATTTTCCAGCTGGTTTCAGTGTGGAACGGAGTTTTGGACCTGCCCAGCTTTCAGGGCAGGCTGATGGGAGCCTGAAAAGGGGTGTCTTCAAGGGAAGTCACAGCCAGATGTTGGCATCGTTCCCACTATGGGATGGAGGGGCCCTTTCCCAGGATTTCCAGGTAGCTCTGGTCTGCCTCATGGCATTACATTCTTTATTATTTCTTCCAAGTTTCTTGGCAAGGGGATGAACCAGCTCATGCCAGCGGGTGAGCAAAGAAGCCAGAGGCACCTGCTGCAAGTCACCTTCCTGCTGGAATGCTGAGCATTTCTCCATCTCCTCTGAGAGGTGAGATGGGACAGAGGCTACAACCTCACACCAAGGCAGCTACCCACCACGGCAACCGCTTTTCCTGCAAGGAGGAGTCTCTCCTTGTCTGACCCCAAAAGGACTCGAGATCTCCAGGCTTTTCTGTCCATCCTGCCAAGCCCAGGCTGGGGATTTAAAGGAAACGACAGCAAACCAGTCTGTCAGGGTTATGGATGTGGAGTTTTTACATCGTGGCACCGGATGGACCTTGAGCAGAACCACTCCACGTGTTGGTGGGGAGAGCGAACCTCATTCCCAAACCGAGACGGCAGAAAGGTTTCCCCGCAGCAGTAAATCCATCTGGATAACAACGGAGTGGTACATGATGGTTTTGTGACTGCACCATCTGCAAACAATATTTTCTTGAGTAGCAAGTGGCTGGGAAATGAAGTAACTTTCCATGTGGAGAGGCTCAGGTTCTTTGCTCTTCCACCACTGGCGCTACTTTGACCCAGGCTCATACTCGAAGCAATGCTTAAAATAAATAAGAGGAGTTGTCCAGGCCTTACGTGGGCCTTTGGTATCCCCTGCAATCACAGAGCTCATGGGTTGGGTCCCACTAACGGGCCAGAAGGACTGATTAGAGCCCTCTGGATGTGATCCCTGCTCCAGGCTAGGCTGATTTTCAGGAAATAGCAGCACGTTGACACCGTCTCCTTAGAACAGACTTGGTCCAAAGCCTGTTGAAGTCTAATCACAGGCTTCCCCTGCTGCTGCAGCAGCCTCCGGGCAGAGCAATGTCATCAACTCCTTCTGGCCCATTCACAGGGACATTTCCCAAAGGAGAAGACTGGTGCCAAGATTACTCCGGTCAAAATCCATCACCAGCTATTGTAGAAAGGAAAACAAAGTTCTCGATGTTCAGCACATCTAAGGCAAAGTGTGGAAAAGGGAGTAAAACAATTACAGCACCTAATAAAGCACGGAGGGAAGTGGAGAGCATGAATTTTATGTGAGTTTGTCATGTAGAAGGCTTAATTTAATCAAGATAGCAACCAAAGTGTGACCCTCCACGGGAAAGTCCTCACATCTTTGTCCTTGACCTTGTCTGAAGGGTTTTGCTTAAGCCTTGGAGACTGTGGGTTGAGAAAAAAGAGAGTCTGAATCACCCTATGCTTGGTGACCTGTCCTGATAACCTCGTCAGACAATTTCAAGCACCACTTTTATCCAGAATAAATTTATAGGTTATGCACAAAACAATCAGGATCTTGCCTTTAGTTCCCCCAGATCGTCTGCTACACAGGAAATCCTCTAACCTGGACTGGGAACAGGTTCCAATTTAAGCCTCCTTTAAACCTAAGATCCTGACCTAACTCAAGTTGGAGCAGGTTTCCCAGAGAAGCTGTGGCTGCCCCACCCCTGGAAGTGTCCAAGGCCAGGTTGGATGGGGCTTGGAGCAACCTGGGACAGTGGAAGGTGTCCCTGCCCACGGCACGGGGTGGGACTGGATGAGCTTTAAGGTCTCTTCCAACCCAAGGCTGACAAGGAATACACAGGCTGGAGCTGGGATCATTTCAGGAAGCAATGATCTCCCCAGGGCCTATAAATAGAAACATTAAGGAGACTCTCTCCAGACTCCAGCGACTCTTTTTTTTTCATGTGAGAAACATTAGGAATACACAGGCTGCAGAGTCGTTACCATCATCCACAGGAAGATAAGGAACATTGATTTGGCTCAAGGCTCAGGACAGTGGAGAATTGCACAAGCATCCTTCAGCAAGCCAAGGGTTAGAGGCAGCGGGAGCAGGGGATGAGGGATCACGCACATCCTTTGGAGGGGTGATTAGCAGAAGAGCCTGAGAATATTCTTAGAGTTGGAATAAACTAAGACACACACTTTCCTGGGATGCCCTGTAACTTGGTGGCATCCAAAGAGCAAAGAAAGGCAAGGTCCTGCCAAGATGGCATCACTGGGCAGTTTCGATTGGAGATTAGGAAAAATATCTTGAAAGGGTTGTCCAGCCCTGGCACAGGCTGCCCAGGGCAGTGGTGGAGCTGCAATCCCTGAAGGGATTTAAAATCCACATGGATGTGGCGCTTGGGGACATGGGTTGGTGGTGGCCTTGGCAGTGCTGGGGGAACGGTGGGACTCCATGTTCTCAGAGGGCTTTTCCAACCTCAGTGATTCTCTGATTCCATGAAATTCCAGCAAGAGAGCAACCACCTCGCCGACAGCCAGGAGTCAGCGCAGAGGAGGAACTCAGAGGAGCTTTTAGGACCACAGGATGTAAAAACAGGTTTCTGATTTCCTTCGGAGCTCTCTTGTCGTGACAGAGAACAGCAGAGAGGACAGTTGAATTCCTGCTGTTCCCATCAGCCATCCAGCTGAAGGATCACAGACAGGAGACAGCAGTGGATGTGGTTCCAGCCTCATTCTCCTGTGATGATCACTTTGCATGGTCCCAGCTCCATTTTCGCCCCAGTTCCATTTGTGCTGGTCACTAAAAGCACTGACCCTGCTTCCATGAAGCCAAGCTCTGGCTGAGGTCAGTCCCGGCCGGAACAACCAATCCCATAACACCAGATGTGTGTCCAAGGAAAAGAAAAGCAGCACTCCTGCTCCTCACCCTTCCAAAATATCTAGTGGGACCTTGGGAATGTCACTTAGGGGGGAGTGTGACGAAGGCAGGTTAGGTGTGTGCCAAAAGGGGTTTGAAAAGGTTTCGGGGGAGGGGGGTGTTTGTTATGGTGATTTTTTTTCTTTTAAGGACATTTTTTGGCAAAAATTAAGATTCTTTCAACGCACTTTCCTCTGGAAAATTCAACCTGCAAAAAACCATTGCATATCAACATTGGGAAATGCCTGGTCAGGTCTAATTAACATTATAATTCCAAGACAAAAGGGGCTTGGCTCCATGGAGCTCAGCACATGTGCTTTCACATCGGACACTGCTCCCTCTGAAACACTCAGAAATTCCCCCTGCCCTTTTCCAGCATCTTCCATGGTACTTTGGATCACGAGGCTTCAGGCCAGCTGAAGTGGATTACAAGCCCTGACCTCACTGCCAGGTCTTTGCACAACATGAAAGGGAGGAAGCTCTACCAGTAAGGATTTAGTGGAAAAACTTCTGCTCGAGGAGAAAAATTGGAAAAAAGGGAAAAGGGATAAAGCACATGGCTTGTTGCAGGGTGGAAGGCACAAATGTTCAATCTGCCATAGTGTATTTTTCACTGCAAAGGGAAACACATATCCCAGGAAGCAAGAAATCCTTCCCTGGGAGGGTGGGGAGGCCCTGGCACAGGGTGCCCAGAGAAGCTGTGGCTGCCCCTGGATCCCTGGAAGTGTCCAAGGCCAGGTTGGATGGGGCTTGGAGCAGCCTGGGCTAGTGGAAGGTGTCCCTGCCCATGGCAGAGGTGGAACTGGATGGGGTTTAAGGTCCCTCCTGATGCTAAACCCCCCAGTTTGAGCCCAGGCTGCTCAGAAACACCTACCTGAAGGCCCTCGGTGCTCAGGCAGCTTTCCCCCACACTGTGATGACAGCACGAGCCATTGCCAGCACTGGCAGCCCTCCAGGGTCATTAGCAGTTAATAACCCCAGCATTTCTGGGCTCAATATCACAGTATCTGAGGGCCTTTCAAGAGTTCAGAAGTATTTGAGAGTTTGGTTTGCTTTGGCTCTGGAGAGTCCAAGCTGGAAACCTGTGTGGCTTGATCCCGGACACTCCTTGTAGGGAGAGAGGGATGGTGCTGGGTAATGAAGAGGAAGAACCTTTAATGGTCACTTTAATGGTTCCAAGATCAGGCAGGTTGAGTAGACGTGGGAGGCAAGCAGGGAGGCCTGGACAGCTTCCAGTTTTGGACTTCGGGCTCTCGTTTCGTGAGGTTGTCTCCAGGGAGGATCTAGGCTGAACCACTGCATCTTGCAGGGAGTTCCCTGAAGCCTCGACTTTCATGGAATCATAGAATTGTTAAGGTTGGAAAAGACCTCTGAGATCATGGAGTCTAACCCTTAACCCAGCACTGCCAAGGCCACCACCAACCCATGTCCCCAGGTGCCACATCCACATGGCTTTTAAATCCCCCCGGGGATGGGGACTGCACCACTGCCCTGGGCAGCCTGTGCCAGGTCTGTTGGAACCCTTTCGGTGACGAAATTTTTCCTAATATCCAATCTAAGCCTCTCCTGGCCCAGCCTGAGGCCGTTCCCTCTCCTCCTGTCCCTGTTCCCTGCCAGCAGAGCCCGACCCCTCCTGGCTGCCCCCTCCTGTCAGGGACTTGTGCAGAGCCACAAGGTCCCCCCTGAGCCTCCTTTGCTCCAGGCTGAGCCCCTTTCCCAGCTCCCTCAGCCGCTCCTGGGGCTCCAGCCCCTTCCCCAGCTCCGTTCCCTGCCCTGGCCACGCTCCAGCCCCTCCGTGTCCCTCTGGCCAGGAGGGCCCAGCACTGGACACAGCCCTGGAGGGGCCTCAGCGGGGCCGGGGCCGGGCCCTGCCCTGGGGCCGTGGCCGCACCGTGGCCGGCACAGCCCAGGGGCTGTCGGCCTCTTGCCCGCCTGGGAACACCACTTTGGTGGTGGTTTCACCTGAACCACAGCTCAGTGGTTACCTGTCCCCTGTCCCAGCTCCAGAGGGGTGTCACCAGCTGTACCCGGATGGAATTGTGAACGTGCTCTGGGCTGCATCAAAGCCTCGTCCCCTTTCCCTTTCTGGCAGAACCAGAGTTGAGCACCAGCACCATTCATATCACTCATCTCCATCCCAGTTATGGTCCCAGAGCTCCTGCACATCTGGAAAAGCACAAAACACCCCATGAAACAACTGCCCTGAGTCAGATGCCTTCGCCCTGAGTCACGGAGCAGGACGCAGAGGAAAAGACGAAGAGCATTATTCCAAGGAATTGTGCAATGAGGAAAACAAACCCAAACCAAAAAAAAAAATCACACCCAGCAGGGAAGCTGCCTGTCTTGAGGAACCCCACGAGTCAGAACCGCCCACGACAGCTCAGCTGTCTCTCAGCATCCCTGCAACTGCAGAGCCAAGACATCCAAGCACACTTGGACCTCCTGGAAAAAATTCCAAGACTCGGTGGTGAATTAGTCACGTCTTAACACACTTTCACCTCCACGCCTCCAAAGCAGCTCACAGTGTTCTCCTGTTGGCTTCCCAGTGGGATACGTGAGTCTCGGAGGTTTGGGAATGGAATCGCCCTGCAGCCCTTCCAAAGGTGGCCATCAGCCCACGTCGAGGGGATAAAGTGCAGCTGCCATCGCTTGGATGGTGTTTCTCCCAATTGTCCCCCAAATCCTTCGATAGGATCCACTGAAATAGCTTTTGAATTATTATTTTTTCATTTTTATTTCTAAGTTACTCCAGCCAACCAACAAACACTTCAGCTGTCTGCTTTGACTTCCTTGAATGCCCATTTTTTTGGCACAGCTGCATGGTCCTCAAGCTGCATGGTGCTCTGCAGCCCAGCTACCTTTGAATCCTCAATACTACCAAGATTTGTCAGTCACTCTCTGCTTTTGGTGGATACTGCCCTCAGCCCAAGGGGACTCTCCTCTTGCCTTTGAATCTGGCAGCACGAGCCCTGCTGCCTGTAGATTTATATGGAGGTACATCAAGTTCTCCTTCCAGTAAACAGGACTGGATAATCAATTCCGAATGAAGGTTTGGGAAAAAAACCACTCTCAGACAGTCCCTCTCAGGGAAGAGTTTTTAAACTGCTTCCAAGTTGCTAATCAAAAAAAAATTTCTTAAAAACCAAGTAATGACGTGCTAACAGCGCTTCCAATACTTGGTGTCTTCCCAAAGCCACAGCTCACGAGGGTTAACACGCGAGCCCGAGGAACTGTGTGAGCTCCTGAGCCTCCTGTTTGCAAAAAGAGAACATTTCAGCAGTCCCAGAAACAGGTCGAACCAACATTCCCCAAGAATCACACAGGTACTGCTGAGCTCGCCTTGGAATGACAGGAATCTGCTGGAAGAGGTCTCTGGTGCCTATTCCAGGACTATTTCCTCCAATTCTCTTTAAGCCAATGCTTCCAAGAGTTAAAACCCCACTGGTTTTAGCCAAGCTCTCATTTTATTTAAGGCATGAAGGGAACAATATTTATCATTCAAAGGAGCCAATTCTGTTTCGTCCCTGCTCCTATTTTTGTCCTCTGCCTCTAGACAGGAGCGTCCCTTCCCTGTGCTAATTAATAGAGGGATAAAGGCACACCTTGGGGTTGAGAGCTTTATAGAAAATTTAATTACAGATCCTGACTTTCTAATTACCAGGCGAGACTCTCACATTATCCTGCCACAGGATCCCCGCAGGCTTTACCTGGCTGGAAAGAAGCAGGAGATGACTTTAAAGGCTGGAGTGGAAGCTGATCTCTAGAGAAAGTGTCAGACATAGGAAGGGCTGCCAAAAACCTCCATCACGATGGCAGTAGGGGGGACATGGACAGGTCAGAAGGAGAGAGAAACACTGACAGGTCACAGACATCATAATGGGCTTGCCAGAATGGAAGGGAAAGGAGGCTAAGACCATAAGGAGATCATGAACCTGCAGCATTGACAACACGAGTTCAGCTGAGCAGCTCTAAGCCCATTAACGGGCTGAGACTAATTAGAAGGAGATGCGAGACCAGGGCAGAGGGAAAACTCTCCTTAGACGAGCCGAAAACATCCGTGTGCAATCTGTGCTGCACGTTCTGAGCTCAGCCCTCGGGCCTGGGAACACAGAGCGGCTGAAGATGATCCAGACCCCTCGTGTACTTCCATCTCCGACCTGCGAGCGCTTACGTACTCACTCTGGTATGTGCTGAGCTGGTGCCTCGCGCTCCCCATTCCATAAATCCTCTTCTCTTCCAGGCTCAAGGGGTGGAAAACGCTCTCTGAGCAGACAACACGCTCGCTGAATCAGAGGGGAACTGCGGCTGGAGAGGTGGGGCAGGAGGTCGCGATCTAGGGGACACAAAGGACTCCTCAGTTACAAACCTAAGCTTTTAATCACCAGAAGCTCTCCACAGAACATCCCGGTGGCACTGTGCCCCTGGGGATGGATGACTGAATTCCATGGATTTTACCAGCACCCTGCGAGCTCACACTGCCTGGTCCTCCTCCTCCTCCACGCCCAGGGTGCTCAGAGCAGTCAGGAGCAGAGCTCCCAGTTTAAAGAGGAGCCATTCGTTAATGAGGCACTGGTCCATTGTAGGAGTTGTATTTCTCAATGCATTCAAGGCTTTGCCAGCCAACTCCATAAATCAACTTGTTGGAAAAATTGCCTAAAAAAAAAGGGGAAAAAAAGGCAATTAAATGTCCTATCAGCAACACAACCATGCAAACAGGAACTCCTCACCTCACGTACTCCCAAGGCATTTTATAGCCCTTACTACAGAGGCGCTGCTCTGCTCCTTGAAAATTGTCTTTAAAAATACCCAGTGAGATTAAAAAAAAACCTCCTGAGCGACTGTCACGGGGAAACAAAGCAAGAAAAGGGGAGGAAATGGCGAGTTGTGGGCCACTGTTGGTGGGCACTTGAATGGGAGCCCCGTGCTTGACACCGGCGTGACTCCGAACAAAACCAGAGCCAAGAGCTATTTGTCAAGGGGCACCAATGCACACAAGCGGTGAGAACCTGGCCCTGCTGTAAAAACGTGTCAGGGACTTTTCTGTGGGGCCGCGCCGAGCCCCCTGATGGATCGCCGTGCCGGGAGGGCCGCATTGTGAGCCGCAAGAATGAGACATCTGCTCCCTTCTCCCGCTGAAAGGAGATCCCGGCTCGGCCGAGGCCGCGTGAGCAGCTCCTCGTACAAAGCGCGGACGCGGGGGTCTCGTCGCCACCGATCCGCAGAGCCGGCTCCGGCCTCCCTCACGCCATCCCTGAGGGCTCGAGCCCGGGATTCAGGATCTGGGATGCGCAGCTGGCACCCGGCATGGCCTCTGCTCCTCTCTGTCTATTCCAACGCTCGGGTATCCCTCTGCATCCCCCCCTTCCGAGGTCTCCATGCTCAGGACACCGTGTCCAAGCTCACACACACACGCGGGTTCACACAGCACAACCTGTTTTCCTCAAATCCACCGTGTAGGCACAGGAATGCTGCACGCAGCATCGTGGAACGGTTTGGGTTGGAAGGGACCTTGAAGATCATCCAGTGCCACCCCTTGCCATGGGCAGGGACACCTTCCACTAGCCCAGATGGCTCCAAGCCCAATCCAACCTGGCCTTGGACACTTCCAGGGATCCAAGAGCAGCCACAGCTTCTCTGGGCAACCAGTGCCTCATTTTTCCCAAATTTTCCCTGACTTTTTCCAATATCCCATCTAACCCTGCCCTCTGTCAATTTGAATCCACCGTCCCTTGTCCTGAACATCCACTTGCCAAAAGGCCCCCCCATCATCTCCCCAGCCAGAGAGGGAAGGATATGCAGCAGGATGTGAGGATTTTATGGAGCTGCCAGTGCAAGCAGGCTCCCCGTCCACAGGTAAACCAGCAACTCTTGGGAAGCCATCCCCTTTCCTTCCTGTGCACAGGCAGGACCCAAGGCTCAGGCACAGGGAAGCAGGCATAAATGATAAAGCCTGATTCATGGAAAAAGCAGGACGTTTCTATAGAGAGTTTCAGTTCTGAGCACATTTCGCCCCCAAGAAAATGGAAAATAACGGGATTTAACACACCAGACAGCCCTTCAGCAGCCCTCTCCCAACACCCTACACCCTACAAGTGACGAGGGGAGCTGAGAGCTGCCTGGGAATGGACTCGAGACATAAAGAAAATACGGGAAATAGAAGCAAAGAAAAAAACGGCAAGGCGGAAGAAGCAAAGAGAAGGACGTCTGTGTGCTTCAAATATCTCAAAACAGAGGCCCCACTTTGCAAACGCTGCTTCACCGGGGGAGGGAGGGGGAAGGCTGGTTTCCATTTCATTTTCACTTTGAAAACACCATTTTTCCGCACATCCACTGAAGTGCAAATTTCCTCGGAAGCCGTCTGAAGAGCGAGCGTGCCTCAGAGCTGAAGTTTTCTAAACCACATCTGCTCGGATTTACAAAGCCCCGGCTGAGGGAGCCCCCGGCAGCCGTGAGCGGCATTTCCCAGCGCGGCACCCGGAATGTCCCCGGGCACAGTAGGGTGGACAGAGCAGGCAAGAGTGACACAGATGGGTTCCTCCAGCTCCAGACCCTGGCAGGGACCACGCCAGCGCTGGGAAGAGCGATAAGGAGCGGCTGCTGGGTGTGCAGGGGGTGATAAACGGGGTGGCCACGCAGTGCCCGGCGCTGACCACCAACACCTCCGGAGAGCTGCCCATCTTCCCGGCCTTCTGTGAGGAGCTGAGCAGTGCAGCCAGCCACAGGCAGGGTGTGGGGACAGTATTGAGGGAGAAGGATGTCTGAGCAGTGCAGCCGGCCACAGGCAGGACGTGGGGACAGTATTGAGGGAGAAGGATGTCACCCATGGCTGTGTCTTTCCAGCTCCACCACGCTCCCCGCAGACCCCAGCTCAGCGCCCGGGGCGGGCAGATGGTTTGTACAAACAGCTCACGGGGGAGAGGTCTGGAAAGCTCTCCAAATTCCCTGCTGGCACAGCAGCAGCCTCCCCCTTCCCAGCTGGCAGCTGGCACCGACAGCACCGCCTGCCCCCAGCCCCTTTGCCTGCAGCTGGACGGGGCTGGGAGGGAAGGGACACGGCCCCAGGCGCGGGGACGGTCCCCAGGCTGGCAGCTGCAGCTGATGGCAGGGATGCCCAGGGGAAGCAGGTGTCCCTTCCCAAGGGCTGGGTGGGAATGCTGGCACCCAGGGCCGACAGGGCCTTGCTGAGGGGTGACGCCCTGGCTGGGTGCCCAGGGACAGCGTTTGATGTGACAAAGGAGCTGTGCAGCCCCAGTGGCACCGGCTGGGGAGGGGGGCTCAGCTCTGGGCTGCCCCATCAGACTCCTCCACCCACTGGGAGCCAAAAGGAGGGACACAAAGCATCGGCCCAAATCTGCTCCTACTGAAGGGACGTGCCAGGCATTGAGCCGTTCCCTGCCACTGCACAGCCCTGCCCTACACCCCGCACCCCCTTTTCTGAAGACTGTCCCAGTCTGTCTGCAACAGGACAAGGACATGCAGACCGTCCCAATTTCCCCTTCTCCTCCACATCCTACCTTCCCACAGCATTCCCATCACCAGCTGTGGAGATCTCCTTCCCAAGGCCATCCTGACTCATAAACCATCCATTTAGGATAAGACAGAGCCCGGCTCGGTGGCATAGGAGCTGCTCCTTTCCTGGAAATGTTAAGGTCCATGGGTTTTGCAGTGCAGAGGAGCCCTTTGGCACTCAGTTGAATATGTTTAATCCAGCCTGTGGAGCAAACAGACCATGGTTAATGCATCCAGAATGGCTGACGACTCTACTGGGCAGACGTGAAGAGGGCAGTAATTCATCCCAGTCCGCTCTGCTGTGCACATTCCCACTGTTCCAAGGAAGAGGTCGTGCCCTCTTTTTCCTTCTCACCAGCACCCTGTGCCTCTGGTCTCCCTCTCTGCTCTTTGCCGGGTGCCAGGAATGGCCCACTAAGCCCTTTTGCTTTATTTTCCCCTTTTTTCCCCCCAAAGCTCCCTGCAGCTGCTGCACTGCAAACTCAGCGTGCTGGGCCGAGCAAGCCACGAGTCCCCTACCCCGTGCCCTTGAAAACAGATGGCAGGCCCAAGTTTTCCCTGACAAGCAAAGGAATCAGAACTGACACGACTGGAAGAAACAAGCTCAATTCCTCTTGGCAGGATATTAATTTAGAAATCTCTGGTGTCGTCGCCCCGATTCACAACGAATTTGAATCCGAGCTCTCCCAGTGCCAGACGATGCAGAGGTTTGACAGAGAAGGTAATTGGAGGAAATGGCTTTGTAATCCAGCTATTGTGCTGGCGAGATCCAGCTCTCCTCAAGAACAAGGTTCACTTCCTGGCATGACTGATTCAGCAGCATTTATTTGTCCCTAGTGCCTCTTGGCTTTCCCCTGCCGAGCAGGGATAGCACAGACCCTTCAAAGCAGTGCCAGAGGTGTGCCGGGCATCCGGGCTTTCTCCAGCCTGGGAAGAGGCAGGAATGGGGTGGTGAAACCTGCAGGGTCAATCGTTTCAAGAGTCCAAGTGGCAGGGAGAAGAGCAGGACTGAGCAAGGCTCATGTTCCACATACCCTCGGGCAGAACACACACCAAACATCACCTGTGGTGGGTGCTTGTGCCATGCCAGATGCAGGAACAAGGATGGGGGATGTTCGTGTGGGAGCAATCCCACCTGGAGAACCCCACAGCCTCCATCTACTCCACATCAATCACTGGGTGGGTGGGAAAACCGGGCTTGGAGCAGAGTTTGGAGCAAAGCTTGGGATCACATCCTTAGTGATATCCCAAGTAGCACATCCCCCAGGAAAAGGAGTACCCTCCGTGGGGTTACCTGCCAGACAGGTCCTAATCACTGGATCATAGAATCACAGAATGCTTTGGGCTGGAAGGGAGCTGAAAGACCTCATTCCACCCCCTGCCATGGGCAGGAACGCCTTCCACTACACCAGCTTGCTCCAAGCCCCATCCATTCTTCTCCTTCTTCTGAAAGAGAGACTGGAGACAAAAGCTGCTTTAGGAGGGGGGAAGGCAGCATCAAAGCGCCAAAGAGGCTGCCCTGGTCCCACTAGGAAAAAGGGAGAAGGAACAGGGGGAAAAAAAAATGCACTACGAGCCGAGCAGCACTTGCCTAGAAATGCTCATGCATGATTCCATACACACAGCTCTGGATCATCACACGCAGCATCTTCCCACTGCTCTGATAATCACCATTAATAACAACCACCATTGAACTGACCTGTGTGTTCATGCCATGCCACTGACCACTCTGTTTCCCCAGCTGCCCCTCGGTGGGCTGGAAGGTGAGGTGCATGTAGGATCCACTCCCGGGCTGCACCTCTGAGATGGGATCATTTGGCAGCTGGGGCAGCGTGAAACCCTATCCCTGCTGGCTCCATCAGCCCCACTGCTGCCCTGACACCCCCTTTGGGAACCCTGTTCTAATGAGCTTGATGCCTTAGGTTTTAACTTTTATGTTTTCCAAACCCTGCCGTGCCCGGTGTGTGACTCTGCAGTTCCTGTGCCCTGGGAGCTGCTGTTCTCTCCTGCTGCTCACACACAACAAACCTCTGCAGGCTCCCACTCCAAGGACACCGGGCCCCAAATGTGTCAACTCAAAGCCTCTAAAGAGGGCAAACTTGGGGTAATTCCATCGTGAACTGAGGTGATCATTGGAGAATGAACCCTGAGATGCAAATGAACCAAACTTATCAAAGGGTGAAGAATCCCTGACCCAGGGTCCATCTTGGGTGGAGCCTCTGGACTGCCCAGGGTGAGCCTTTGAAGGCCCTGCAAATAAATCCCTCCTTTTATTCTCTCATTCTTGTCTGGTCTCTGTGTTTTAGGTGGCCACTCAAGGCATCAAGCTCTTGCCCTTCAGAAGGCTCCTCTGTATGTAAATAAACAACTCAGAGGTGGAGCACAGCAGCAGTAATGTACCCCAGTATCTGAATACATCCTTTAGCTCCATGGCCTGATTCCCTGAGTGCACACCAAGCTGATTTTGTGCAGGAGAAGGAGGAGAAAAGCTCAATTTTTTTTTCTTAATCTGCTAGCAAAAAAAAAAAAATTGGGATAGTAAACAGGCAGCAATCACCCAGGAATGCCTGGAGAGCTCCTACCTACCGGCATGCAGAGCTCTCATCTGGAATTCATTTATTCCCCTTCACTCTCGATGCTGCTCAGCTACAGAGGTGGTTGGGGAAGGACATATTCAAGAGACCTGAAGTTCCTGAAGAGGCCAGAGTCTGGGAATAATGAATCCTAGGGGTCTCTCAAACTCCTGGAGGAAAGACTGCACAGAAAATCAGCATATGTTAGGAAAAAATTGTTCTCTGTGAGGGTGGGGAGGCCCTGGAATGGAATTCCCAGAGAAGCTGGGGCTGCCCCTCCCCCCCTGGAAGTGTCCAAGGCCAGGCTGGATGGGGCTTGGAGCAGCCTGGGATAGTGGAAGGTGTCCCTGCCCATGGTAGGGGTGGAACTGGATCATCTTTAAGGTTCCTTTCAACCCAAATCAGTTATGATTCTATATTTGCCCCATGGGTTTCATTCTGCATCCCGTTTTGCTGCTAATTCCCTCAGAAAGCTCTCCTAGAGCTGAGGATGGCCTGCATCTCCTTTAACTACATCCAGCAACTTCAACTGCTGGAGCAAAGTCACTTCAGGTACAACGGTTTTGAGCTCTGGAGAAATCCCCCAGCCTGGTGAAAAACGTAGATTTGATTTGTGTATTCCCCTTCAGCACTGCCTGACACACCTGGGAGTGACCCATCCATGGGTTTACACAGTCCTTCGCTTTGCTTATCCTGAACATGGGTCCCACAGGGTCAGAAGAGCTCGAGATGTGCTGCCTAACCCCTGGTTTTGGGGGGAAAATCCAGGAGGAAAGCAGATGCCTCCTGGGAGCCCCTCCGTCACAGCTTTCCACAGACAGGCTCACGCTCAGCCTTCCTCTGGGAAGGGACCACACAGGCTCAGGTTGGAGGGAAAAAAAAGCACACGAAGATCGTGGAAGTCTCAGGGCAAGTAAATTACTGTTAATTGTGAGATATTTGATTGCAAGAAGCACCAGATGGCCAGCCATCTGGTTTTTATTACAAAATTAAACAAGATTAACCCAAACAGGATTTCCTCAGCATTCTTCTCTGACTGGCTCACAAATACATCTTTAACACCTATGCTACAGATAGAGCACAATCAGAAGCCCTTCCTGCCTTTCCCTAATCTGCTTGGGCTGAACACGCTGCCGAGCAATGCCCTCGCTCCTAAAGATTTCCAGCAGGGTTGAAAAGAAGCAGGGGACGGAGTGATTAAGAGAGGAGAGAAATGTCAGCTCCAAGAGAAGTCACCCCAGCAGAAGCCCTTCCTTTTGCACCGGTTAGAAAGGCACAAGCATCGGGGCAGGAGAGTTGCCAAGGGCAACAGGTTGCCAGAGGCAACAGCAGCTGGGGTACCAACCTCTCCTGGTCAGCGCTGGGATGGGAAGGGATAAAACAGCAGAACTGGGAAGAGTGGCCAGACCCCCCAGCCTCTGGCCACCTCCTCGGAAAGGCGGCAGCCAAAAACACCTCTCGCTCCACAGGAACTTTCTTTGCCTTTCTGCACCTTTGCCAAAAATCCTCAGGAATTTTGTCCTGGTCCCAAATACCGCCCCTGCCTCTGTCCCTGGAAGGGCAGCACTGCAGGAGCTCATCTTTGCTGTGCACGACGAGTGATAACGATGCCTTGCACAGGCATCGGCCATTCTTTGCTCCAAAACATAAATGCTGAGGCCAAGCCCTGCAGAATCGGCTCAGATTTTGCTGAGCAGGGCTTGCCGGACCAGTTAATCCAGCGAGTTTTCTGCCCTCAGCTCCCAAACCTGCTCCCGGAACCACTCAGCTGCCTCTGCTGCTCTCCCTGGAAGCTGGGCTGCCACCAAGGTGGCCTTCCCGAGCCCACCCAGCCACCCTCCAGCACGCAGGGAATGGAGTGGGATCCTGCAGCTGGAGCCCTCTCCGAGCTTTTCTCATGCAGATCACACCCGTCCTCATTTGTTCGCAGCAAATCGCTTGTGAATCGAACATAAAGGGTGTTCCAGGGGAGATGTCCCCTCGCATCATTCCCCAGAGCAAATCCCCAGGACATGATGCATCCAGAAATTATCCATAACGCCCCACTCACGCCCTCCTGCCTTATCAGGTCTGGGCAGAAAACCTGGTGGGAGATTTCAGCTGAAAAACAGCAGGCTGAGGGTCTAACGCACGAAAACATGATAATTTTGGGGGGGTTTTTTTGTTTAGCTTTGAATATCTTCACTTTCAGGGCTACCCTGGCGAGAAAAACGCCATGGACTCCTTTCTGGGAGAGCAGCCAGCCAGCTCCCTGCACCCCAGGCTGTTTGTCCCCCTGTCACTGCCACCAGGGCCTGGGGAACAACACACAATTCCAGCTCGCAATGTGACAGGGTGACACGGCTCCTCGGCAGGATATTCCCACAGCCACTGCCCCTTTGGCACATTCTGCAGGCCCAAAAGTCCAAGCTGCCCAACGCCTACAGAGCTGGGATGCTCCTTTCCCAGCAGCCACACCCGTTGCCCACTGGCGCTGCTCCTTGCCAGGCTGCCAGCTGGACCAGTGCAAGTCCTGAATGAAGTCAGCTCTGTCCTTCCAGTGGGCAACTCCATGTCCTGGTGGGTTTATGATCACAGGATCATTTCGGTTGGAAAAGACCTCCGAGATCATTGAGTCCAACCTTTGGCTGTCACCCAGCCCGGAGCACTGGGTGCCACATCCAGGCTTTCCTTGAACACCTCCAGGGATGGGGACTCCAAACCTCCCTGGGCAGCTTCTTCCAATGCCTGACCACCCTTTCCATGGAGAAATTCTTCCTGATGTCCAACCTGAGCCTGCCCTGGCCCAGCCTGAGGCCGTTCCCTCTCCTCCTGTCCCTGTTCCCTGCCAGCAGAGCCCGACCCCTCCTGGCTGCCCCCTCCTGTCAGGGACTTGTGCAGAGCCACAAGGTCCCCCCTGAGCCTCCTTTTCTCCAGGCTGAGCCCCTTTCCCAGCTCCCTCAGCCGTTCCTGGGGCTCCAGCCCCTTCCCCATTTCCCTTCCCTGGCCACGCTCCAGCCCCTCCGTGTCCTCCTTGTGAGGGGCCCAGAACTGGAGACAAAACTTGACGATGATTTTAGGACACCCCAGTGTGATGAATTCATCCAGATTTTAACCATACAACTTCTTCCATTTTGGGATATGGTCTGTCTTTATAAAGAAAAGAAATTATATAAAAAATGGTCTTAAACTCGATAAAAGCATGAACTGCAAACTCCTCATGTTTCCAGCCAGTTCAGTGCCCCTTTCCATCCCACTGGAAGGCACCAAATGGAGATAAGGCTCCCCCAAGGACAGGCCACCCATCTCTCTGTGGCCAAAGCCCTCAGGCTCACACAAACGAAGGACAGCTCAGAGGAAGACACCGGGGAGATCAAACATGGCCCAGGTAGAGGCATATTCAGGGAATTAACTGGAAAGCTCGAACACAGCCTCTCTTCTTTCCCCCTTGCCTTTTCCACGAGAGCCAGGCTTGCTTCAGCATGGAAAATTATTTGGTTTTCCACAGTTTTATTCTCAGAAGTGACTGTTCCACTCTGAGCCGGTGTTTCTCCAGAAGAACTCGGTCCAAGGCAGACACCTCAGCTGGAAAACTCCGATCCCAACAGGCCAAGGCATTTGGAGCTGAGAGGACATCCTCTCCTATTTTTAGAAGGAGCGGGAATTTACAAGCTCGGTAACATGCTACACTAAACATTTTAAAAAGCTGGGTTTTAAACACAGGCAACAGATGCTCTGACAAGAGCCCTGTGCAAAATATTTCCTTTGCCAAGTGAGTAAAGGAAACCTAATTTTTTAATTTTTTTTTCTGCTGAAGAATCAGCTTTTAAAGGTGATCCCTCGTAAATGAGGTATAAAACTGAATTCAGAATATTCCCACTAGTTTCTTGCCTTCCCAGCAGAGCATCCTCTGGGCCGGGCTTTCACTGCCAGCCAGCTGGGGAGATGGCCCCAAGGTGGAAGAACACACACAAGAAAAAATAAAAGTAAAGCAGAGTTTAACAAGCAGTTAAAAATTGCAAGCTTTTTAAACATGATTTATCCATGCTGGGTACTTCTCTATCTCACCAGATGCTTCCAAGTGTCTGGCACTGGAGAAAAACCCATAACTCCATCCCATGATGTATTACTAACCTGCATTAGGCTTGCACAGAAACAACTGGCTGCTGGTGGGGAGGGAATAAAAATTGAGTGGATTGCACTACAAACCAAAAGAGACTTCAATTTTCTCGGAGGGGTTTCACAAGAAGCTGGTTCAGTCTGTCAAACGTGGATTGGAAGGGGCTGTGGGCAACCTCTCCCTCAGGAGCCACAAGGAAAAGGCACTTCCAGGGGTGACAGCCAAGAGAAGAGACCTCCACATCTTGGTGAGCAGCTGGGTATGGATGGGAAGCCCCCACCTGGGCTGGGATCACCTACCCAGGGGCTTTCACACAGAGGGAGTAGGAATTGCACTCCAGCAGCTCGAGGCTTGCTGCCAAGGCAGGCACATCCCTCCGGGAACGTTTGATAGCACGGGGAGCACACGGCTTTTATCAGTACGTGAGGCACAGACACCACTGGAAAAACCAGCATGGACACAACTGGGGAAAAACAGAGCTGCTTTTAGCCTGAACAGTGGCTTGGCTGGTTTCTCCCAGCTCTGTTGGATGATCTAACAGGAGATAGTGCTTCCTACGAGCCGGCGCTGCCGGCAGCGGGACCACCAGTGCACCGGGGAGGCCTGAGGCACCCATCACCCACAAAATGGCTTTTACAAAGCACCACCCCTTGGCACGTGCACCAAGGGGCCCAGAGAAATGTCCCTCGGCAGGAAAGGACCTGGAAAAGATGAGCGGGGAGCTTGGTGCTCATTCCAGCCCTGCTGGATTTTCAGGAGCCAGCTCGCCCGGAGCCTGCAGCACCAGATAGGACAGGGGGCTGCTCCTGGCTGTAGGGCAGAGATAAGGCTGCTGGAACTGGAGGAAAAAGAGTTTCCCCAGCCTCGGGTTTGCAGGAGGAGGGTGAGAAGAGCACAGGAGGCAGAGGACAGTAAAGTCAATCCAGAAAAGCCCCTTATCAGTTTTATCCATCCCGATGAATGCAGTGCTGCCTATCGAGCAGATGCTGCTGCTAAAAACAGCCTTCCCCTTCCATGTGGGCTTCTTGGCTCTCCCAGATCCAAGCTCTCATCTTCATCCCTTGCAAACGAGCAACAGCAGTGCCCAGAGAGGCTGCACACTACGATAAAGCTCAAGCAACACCTCAGCTGACTCAAGATCAGAACCGAACGTGTTTCTGGTTAAGATGGCAGCTTAATTTATATCTTAGAGCAGCAAAGGGGAAAAAAAACCTTCCTTAGCTGTGAACCACAGGTCCTGGAAACAGTCAACAGCTTTGCTCTTCCCCCAGCAGCTGTCTCCATCCCTCTCCAACGAGGAATGGGTTGATGGGTTACCTCAGAGCCTTGTTTTGAAGCGTTCTCCTTTATAATCTCCCTCTAATGCACAACTCCAGCTGTCAGTGGAAGGGGAAAGGTGATTAAATCAGCTAAGGACGACTCCCTGCAGGAAGGAACGGTGCGTGCAACACGTGTAACACAAACCTGCAGTTCATTTAAAGTTCCCTTTTCCATCACCCTGCGAGCCGAGACAGCTTTAGCTCCCCAGCGACGTGGACGTATTCCAACCGCTTGGAAAGTGGAAAGGGTTGGTCACTTACCAGAGGGAAGGAGAAGGGATTTGTGAGATCCCAAGTAATATTTCTGGTGCCTTGCACTGCTTCCTTTCACAGTCTGTGTGACAACAACTCATCTTTGGGGCCGCACCATTTCTAAAGGCATCTTTTCCTGCACAGACATTCCTCGGATCAAATGGGAAACAGCCTCCCCTTCCCACAGACAGCTCCCAGGTCCAACAGGCAACAAGCTGTGGTCTCACAGGGCAGAGGGGAATCGAGAAACCCCCTAGGAAGAAATCCAGGCTGAGAGGTGTCTGGGAACTTCTCGCTGACTTCGGGTAAAAGAGATTGTCACCAGATCTATGAGAAATTCAGGGAGAAGGCCACGTGTACAGGAGCACTTACCCACTCTGCAAGAAAATCCCCTTCACTTCCCCAAACTGCTTGAGCAGACTTTCCAGACACATAAATGCCACAGACACTGGAAATGTTACACCTGGAGGCATTCCTAACTCTTATACAAATGGCACCTGGGGGTGAATGCAGCGTGAAAAATGCATTTCCAGCTCTCCAAGAGCAATCCCACCTGAGGAAAGCGTGAGACTACCGCAAACCCACGATTTCAGAGCCGTCGTGGAGCTGAACCTGTCTCGGGGTCTGGTTTTTGTTCCCTATTAATCACTTTCACGGGCCTTTGCACTTTTGGATTCCAGCCTGACTGGAAGCAGCAAACACTGGAAAGCTCAGAAAGCTTTTCAAAGTGTGAACAACCCCCCACTCCCCGCTCTTGGAGAAGGTTTAATGCACTTCAGCTTTGCATCCAGACTTTCAGGGGCTGAGCCAAGCAGTCGCCCCTCTCAGACACTCGGGGTGTTCACCTGTCTGGGAGTTTCCAGCCTGAAATCCAGGCTTTCATCCTGAAGTATCTTTGGCAGAAGCAGGGCCAAGAGCTCACCAGGTGCAAAGGAGCTGAGATGGTGCCCAGGGAAGAGCTTTGTGACAGGGCTGCTGATGGAAAAATCCACTTTCCATCCTTTCCCAGGGATCTCCTAGGCTCCATCACCCTCATCCCATAATTAGATTGAGCAAAGAATGCCTGGCATTCGCTCCACAGACAGACACAACTCAGGCAAGGCTTAGAAAGCCTCAAATAATGCCAAAAATCAAACGTGGGTGAGGGAAGCAGCCTCTCAGCCAAGGGAGCCGGAGCGTGCACGGGGAAGAGTCTCCCTCTCCCTCTCCCATTTTATTCTCCAGGAGTACAATGAGGGCTATTCTCTCCTGGAAGGAGGAATCCAAAGCACTCTGGTGTTTTATTGCCGGAGTGCAAAGGGAAGGTATGGATTCTCCTCTGCCAGCCAACTTCCCCTAAAGCAGCCATGAGGAAGCACTGGAGCCGAACTGAGGGGAAGCTGCGGGATCGGCCTTTCCAGCTGACTGCTTCCCTCGCTCTCTCAAACCCCTCAACCAAAACATGGCATTCACCAGGCCAGACAGGACGGGAAATGGGAAGAAAACCTCTCTCCCCACCACCACTCCTCTTTATAAAAAACTGCCACCCACCAAAGGCACGACCTTGAGATTGCAGCCAGCCCCTGGAACAGGGTGGCTGCGGTAGGGACGAGAGCTCCGGATTGTGTCATCGAGGGCTCAGCCTCCTCCACACAGTGCAGCATTCCCAAATGTTTGAAAAGAGAGCCAGGAGGGAGCCAGGGCCATGCCACAGACGGCTCCTGGGCTGCTCCGTGGAGTCACATCCTGTGCTCAGGTGGTCTGGCCTCAGATATGTTACCAGGAGGCCAAAATGATTAAAATGTTCTGTAAAGTAACTCCATATGGTTGTCACGGATAATCCTGAGCTGAACAGTCACTGCCCAGGACAGTGAGTGACAACAAGGTTGTGATGGGATGCCTGGCAGAAGGGAGAAGCCACCTTGCTGCTTGGGAGACCAGAAATGTGCCTTTCCTTCCCTCTCACACCTTCTGGCCACTCTGTGACAGGAGGGAACGCCATGGAGCTGTGCCAGGGGAGGGTTAGGCTGGATATTGGGAAAAGGTTCTTCCCCCAGAGGGTGCTGGGCACTGCCCAGGCTCCCCAGGGAATGGGCACGGCCCCGAAGCTGACAGAGCTCCAGGAGTGTTTGGACACTGCTCCCAGGGATGCACAGGGTGGGATTGGTGGGGTGTCTGTGCAGGGCCTGGAGTTGGACTGAATGATCCTTGTGAGTCCCTTCCAGCTCAGGAGATTCTGTGATTCTGCCCTCTGGACACAGCATCCCACAGACCTATCCCAAAGCACACTTGGGGACACCCCAGGTGATGCCTTAGGTTTTAACTTTTATGTTTCTCAAACCCTACCCTGCCCAGTGTGTGACTCTGCAGTTCCTTGTGCCCTGGGAGCTGCTGTTCTCTCCTGCTGCTCACACACAACAAACCTCTGCAGGTTCCCACTCCAAGGACACCGGGCCCCAAATGTGTCAACTCAAAGCCTCTAAAGGGGGGTGAACTTGGGGTAATTCCATCATGAACTGAGGTGATCCTTGGAGAATGAACCCTGATCTGCAAATGAACCAAACTTATCAAAGGGTGAAGAACCCATGACCCAGGGTCCATCTTGGGTGGAGCCTCTGGACTGCCCAGGGTGAGCCTTTGAAGGCCCTTCCAATAAATCCCTCCTTTTATTCTCTCATTCTTGTCTGGTCTCTGTGTTTTAGGTGGCCACTCAAGGCATCAAGGGGACACCTCAGTCCCTGTCTGTGCCCCCCCATCAGCCTGTGGGAAGGGCTGGGGCCAGCAGGGCTCTCCCATCTCACAGCCCTTCAGCAGGGCTGGGAGGGTGAGGCACATCCTGCCCAGTGGCTTCACTCCCCTGGGACTCCCACAGCCCAGGCCCCAAACAATGAGGACATTGGAGTGTCGTGTGCCCGTTGGATCAAGATCCACGGAGTCACCCCGATGGACAAGGAGCCGATGGGAACAGATCCTGGCGAGCTGGTGACGATGGGAGCTGCAGAAAGACCCACCCTGACGCACAACCATGACTTTGCCTTATTGTGCATCCCGATTCCCCACTGCAGGAGACACAAATGTGCCTGTAGGTGGCCCAGAAACGCTGGCTTATTAAAAAAAAAAAGGAGGAGGGGGGAAAAAAAAACCCCAGAATGAATGCAGCGTCTGTCACCCTTTTGCAGAATTGTTATGTTTTTTGTGTGTAGTTGGTGCTTGTTTTCCAAAGATTTACATTTTTATGTGTGTGTCATTCGCTTTTCATGCATTCGGAGACCTCGGAGCTTAGAAATTCAAAACACTTGTCAGTCACGTCAATCCTTTTGGACAAAACGGAGCTGCCACTTGGATGGATAAAAAAAAAAAAACCCCTCCACAACAAAACAACAAACAAAACACACTTTTCTCTCAAGCTGTGACTCGCTCACCCCCGCTCAATGCGGGCAAGACAATGTTCAGAGAAAGCAAAGAGAAAGATCTGAGTTTTCATACTCATCGGTGGAACTAAATTGATTAAGGTCATTTCCTAGGTAGGTTTGAGATCTTCTGCAACAATTTTTTTTCTCTTTTGAAAAGAAGAAGAAAAGTGTCGTGTTCCCCCCCCTCCACAAAAAAATAAAAAAGGGAAAAGTCACCACTGCAAAAACATTAAATCTGCTTGGGTAACTCAGAATATGTGTTGGCAAGGCAACATATCTCAGCTTGAACAGTAAACCTGCTATGTCAGAGGCTCTGCCACATATGAAAGAGGCTTGGGTTTCAATATCTCATGCTGAATTTACTTCTTTTCAGCCTTTCATGGCCAAGTATTTGATGTCTCTCCTTTCAGTGCTGCAATCGATAGGATGACCTTACGTAAAAGTTTCCCGACCTTTGCTGTTGTCGGTATTGTTCTGTTAAAATGTAATTTAACTCTTTTTCTTTAGTCTGGAAATAGCACTGTACAGACAGCAAACACGAGAGGGGCTTGGGGTTTTTTTTCCCCCCTTAACCTAAAGGCAAGAGGCACCATCCATCACCAGAGTTGGCTTCAAACCAGAAGATGACAAGAAGCATCACGTGCTGGAGGTCTGCTTGGTTTCCCAGTGCTTTCTTGTACCTGTTTGGTTAAGGTAAAAACCCCAAAAAGCCTTACTCTGGTGCTCACTCCAGTGCCATCCTGCTCAGTATTTTAGGACTGAGGGGTCTCCCTGGATTCCCATCACTGGGATGTTGGTATCTCCTTGGCACTATGAAGTTAGAGCACTTCCTTTAGCCAAGGCCTTGCATGTATTTCACACAATAACAACAAAGAGATCGAGACCTCTATGACAAGAAAAAAAAAAAAAAAAGAATTGCTTTCAAACAGCAACTACCAAAGTGGAAGGAGGCCGATTTCTCTCGTGACAGTGGGCGTTGGAAAGCCAGCCACGTGTTTTAGAGTTCCAGCTGGCTTATCCATCCCAGGATCTTCGGGAGCCTGGTTTGAATCCCATTAGAACCCTGTAAGGCAAGTGCTTCTGCGGGAGAGAACTCCCGTGGTTCCCCTCTGCCGCGCTGCTGTGATTTCATCTCTGCATTTTGGCCGGGCGTGGGTATTACTCTGCATTAGCCATGCAGATGCACACGTCGCCACTCACACCCATCCATTTGCACAGGATTACGGCTGAAATTCCTGATCCTACTTATAAAAAGCCCCTATAAATCCCGGAGAGCTCCTTTTAAATCAGCAGCATTATCCTACTGTAAATCCAGGGTGTAAGTTGCGGCGGAGTCTGGCTCGGATGCTCTTCAGCCGCACATCCTCGTGGAGCAGGGAGGCTAAGAGCAAACCCTGGGCTCTGCACACACCAATTCCCCCCCAAAACCCATCCCCACACATCATGCCCTGCTCAGCCTCACACCCTTTCACTTTTTAAAGTACCAGCTCCACTCCTCTCGTGGAGAAACTCTCAGAATTAAGAGCTGGGCTTTGCCAGCGCTGCCCCCGCCCCCACGTGCTTCAATATTGCTCACAGCTGAGTTATTTCTTGCTTCTTAGGAATTTTAACTGGCTTTTATGCTCAGTGAACTCGTGAAAGGAGAGTACCTAAAGTCAGCAGCACTGAAACCGTGAATTAGCACACGGAGAAAGGGGCCAGTTGGGTGTTTCTTACAGTACATTATCTACATAGTGCCAGAGGAGCTGATTTAAAGTCACTGTGCTACACCTGAACGTCGTTTATGGCTCATAAAAGGAAAGCTGTGTTTAAGGAACAATAAAGCAGCGCTGCACTTTCGATGGAAGAAGAGAAATAAAGCCTTTCTCACGGAGCAGATGTATTTTTATTTGCTCAGTGCCTGCCTCCGAGGCATGTGGAGATGCTTTCACCAGAAAGCCCAAGAGTTAAGCAGGAGGACTCACTCCAGATTATGGATTATGGTTGATTTGTACTCATTTTTCCCAGCCAAGCCTTAACACAGTGAATTTGACCTCCTGGAAAAGGCAAGACCTGAATCCCCATGGACACCTGTAGCAGTCAGAGGAACAAGGGTGATCCCCAGGCACAGGGAGCTAGCTACAAAGCCACAGCAGGAAGAAGCAAGGACCCTTCATAAAATAAAATCATTTTTAGGGTCTTGGAGGTCTTTTCCAGCCAAGTCCAACCTGTGATTAATCCCCACCTTGTCACCCAGCCCAGAGCACCGAGTGCCACACCCACTTTTTCCTTCAACACCTCCAGGGATGGGGACTCCATCACTTCCCTGGGCAGCCCCTTCCAGTGCTTAACCACCTTTTCCATGAAGGAATTCTTCCTGAACACCCCAAGTTCCAGGCTCGGGACATTTGGCCAAAGTAAGTGACAGTAGCCATCACATCAATCACTCTAAGTCCCAGTCACATCACAGAAGATACCTATTCTCACTCACCTGCTATCTGCTGATCAACTCCCTCCTATCAGTCTCCAAGGAGTCCAGATCCCCATTTTGGTCTCAGTGCAAACACCAGCTGGGGTGTTGTGTCCCACAGAGAAAAGCTTCCTGGAACACAGACAAATTTTTTCCTATTACACCTCTGCCAGAGTCTGAGTTTTGGGAATATTTAGCATGAAGCCAAAGTCCTAATGAGAAATACACAACAATTACGAACTCCATGCCTCCTGTTCTCCTGCACTGTTCTGCCCTCCACCCATTTCCCATCCTCTGCCCACTACCCCCCTTCCCACAGAGTCATGGCCACCTCGGGGCCACTAAGCAGTGCCAAACCCTGGAGAGGACATCGTTCCCACTTCCCAAGCTGCAGGTGCAGGGGGATGCCACCTCCCAGTTCCTCTTGTCCTTTCAAGGGACAAGGTGGGTCCTCAGCTCCAAGTTTTCCCTTCAAGGAGCTGGAAAGGATCCATGTGTGCACAGTATTGACAGCAAGGGTCACGGTCCTGACCTTTCCCTGCTCCCTGTCTGACCCTGCCTTTGGAAAAGGCACCATCACACCACGATTCACCTCCCCAAGGAAGAGGCCTGGAGACTTTATCAGTGCAGTTAAAGCAGCAGCTCTGCAGGATCTCCCCCAACACTCAGCACCAGCCGGGGCATGTGCAGGGCTGACGCCGCTCCGTGAATACCGAACTGCAGAGGGAAAGAAAAAAAAATCTGTGAGTTCCTGCCAGTGCTACAGCAGCACGTGAGAACAACCCCAGTGCCTGAGAGGGAACCCGAACTGGAACAGTTCTGCTGCTCTAAAACGAGCAACACCCCGCAGGTGGACAGGAGCAGGATGCCAGAGCCGTAGCCAGCGCCTTTGGGGAGGACACACAGCTGCACACAGGGATGCTGAGGGAAGGGAAGCAATGCCCAGCTAAAGCAGGGTATTAATTCCTCAGCGTTACCCAATTTCAAGTGCCAGCACGAGGGAGCCCCTCCTGGGCAGTTCAGCAGCACCTTAAGGTTTACAGGAAGCTCAAAACACCCGTTGTGTACAAGAAGCATCGGCACAAAAAGCTACGCCCGCATCCCACCCTGACAGCTTCTCTGCAACCAGAAATCCCTTTGCTTTTGGGATTTCTCCCCGTTTGGGAATGGACTGGTGCTTTTTTGGCAACACCAGTACGAGGAGGGGATGGCAGACTCAACATCTGTTTTTACAGGACGACCTTTGAGGAGGCAGTAATGGAATGTGTAGAAAGAAACAAAATACAGTCATTCCCAAATTGTTTGGATCGCAGAGAGAGATGAGGGCACGCTTGGATTGAACAGGAATTTAAGTGCAGCCCTGCACTGGAGCAGCAAACACGGCTGGGAGACATCACTGCTTTGACATTAAATACCTTGTCCTGAGGTGAAGACAACCACGATTCAAGTCCTCTGCTGGTTTAAAGCTCCCCTTCGTGCATCCCCCAGCGCCTGGATCCTGCCCCACGCTCGGACACCATGGCACTGCAAATCCACTGCAAACCATAACAAAGGGAAGAAGAGATAAAAAGGGATTTAGTGCTGTCAGGACTGCTAACCCCCCAATTCCATCGCCAGCAAAAACCACAGCGGGCTGAACCTGGATTAGTCCAAATATCCGCTCCATCTGCACACTTCCGTATTTTCCTTCGCCGTGTTTATTTCTAGGCTACAAACACAGCTTCTCATCATTCCTAACAGCTTTTACCTTGTAAACCCATCAGTTCTACCTTCCCCACCAGCGTAGACCCACTCCTCCCACCCCTTCCCTGCTCACCACGCTCCAGTGCCATCTCCCATTCCTCCATCAGTTCTTTCTGGCCACCAAACACCAGGAAAACTCTGACTATAAACGACTGCACCAAAGGACACGGGGTGGCCTCAAGGTTTCTTCTTTTTGGCTTTCTTTTTTTTTTCCCCGGAGGAGAAGGCTGGCAAGTCAAACCACTGGTAGGCACAGATATGTTTTGGGTTTTTTTTTTTCCCCAGATCTTTATTTTACAAAAATAACTTACAAATAGACACAACTCTCAGCGGTGAGATCGCTCACTCTGTGCAGGAGGATACAGCCTGGTGGAGCAGGGGTGTGGGAGTTAAGGACTCTGACAATACTGTTAACTTTAACATGTTGGCAGCTATATTACACTACATACATTTCGTGCTCCAGCATGTGGGTGTGACACCACATAAAGCCACGGTCCATAAAGTGTGCCAGACAGGGAGGACGCTCCCAAGAGATCATTTCCATCCTATTTATCAGCATCCTCTTGGAACCAAACGGCCACCTAAACACTCAGACTACAGCACTCTGGATACACTCATCAGCAATATGCTTCAAATACATGATAAAAAATATATTTAACTTTCAAATACACTTGTATAAGGTACACCAAGAGGCAGAAAATAAAGTCTCGAGCTTTTAAATACAACACACTATATATATAAACATATACAAGGAGACAAGAGGGAATCAAGACGTGGAAGGAGAAGCTTATCCATGTTATCTATGGTACACAATGGCTTTGTCTGCTAGGAAGTCATTCCCATTTGCATAGCGCTGTTGAAGAGTCCACACTGGGCTAGAAGGAGAAAAGGTTTTCATTTTGGTACCACTTCCACTTTGCAACTGATCCTACTCTTAAATTACACTTTGTCCTCTCTCTTTTGTAGGCTGGAATTCACGCCCCGTTCACAACGAGCACATTGAAAGGAAGGGGTAAAAACAAACAAACAAAAAAAATAAACGACAAACTGTAACACACAAAAAAACCACATCGGGTCAGAGAGTCTGGGAGGTTTCTTTCTGGGGCTGCAGTCATTTGGCATTTTGCTCCAGAGCTGAGTACTCTGCTTCTGACACTCTGGAGGCGTCGATGAGTTTAGTGAGGCCGGTTTTGGCAGAGTACTTGAAAATAAAGGCTTTCATGAGCTCGTATCTGTAGTTGCGGTTGATGAAGCTGTACAGGATGGGGTTGACGCAGCAGTGGACTAGGGAGAAACACTGAGTGATGTGCAGGGTGGCGTAGAGGAAGTTCTCCATCTGGCAGCTGAAGGGGATGAAATGAAGGCTGTAGAAGATGTCCAGCAGGACAGCCACGTGGTAGGGCAGCCAGCACACCAGGAACACCACGACGTAGGAGAAGATGATCTTCCCGTTGCTCTTCCGCTCCTGGTCGCTGGAGGCGGAGATGCTCTTGGCGAGGAGGAAATAAAACACGGCGATGATGGGAAAGGGGATGAGGAAGCCCAGCACCACGGAGATGAGCTCCATGCCAATCAACCACTCCTTGAAGCTCTCCTCGGGGTAAACGGGCCTGCAATAGGTCTCATTGTTGGAAGAGACCGTCTTGAGGTAATAGGTGTCCGGGAGGGACGCGCAGAAGGCCAGGAGCCACACCACGACGCAGATGCAGCGGCGGATGATCTTCTTCTTGCGGCTGCTGGAGTTGGTGAAATAGGCCACCGAGAGGTAGCGGTCCACGCTCATGCACGCCAGGAAGAAGATGCTGCTGTACAGGTTGATGGAAAAGATCAGGTGGGTTATCTTGCACGTGATCTCACCCATGTGCCACTGGTTGTGCTGGACCAGGGAGACGACCCACACGGGCAGGGTGATCACGACGCACAGGTCGGCGATGGCCAGGTTGAAGATGTACAGGTGGGTTTCGTAGCCGGTCATTTTGGCCTGCAGGTTGACCCACACCACCACCGAGTTGGCCACCAGGCCTATGACGAAGATGAAGATGTAGAAGAAGGACAGGGTGTAGAGCAGGGCGCTCTTGTTGAGCGTGCCAGGGCATGTCGTCGCGTCCACCGTGATGCACTCGCCGTTGTTGCACGTCCAGTTGATCTCCGTCAAGTTGGCCGTCTCCAGGAAATCCAGGATGGAAGTCAAGTCAAGCGCGCTCATGGTCGCTCCGATGGGAGTTCGAGTGACCTAAAGGCAAAACAGGATTGAAAGAAATGACGTAAATTACGGAGCTATTTCTGCTGCCGTGTCACACCGGGACGCGCCGCTTCAGTAACATCCTGCTCTTGCCAGGCACCTTCCATTAAAGAGCTCCGTGGAGTAAAACAACCAAAGACACTCAGCAAAACTCATCTGCTTGACAAAAGAGGAGCAGCACCAGCTTTTTGCGTGATTTTTTTTTATTTTTTCCCCTTCTCTTCCAGCTCACATCTGACATCATCAGGTTGGCTTTCGTCCCCGGGTGTGAAATCTGCAAAGTACACCGTGGCCAAATAAATGTCAGGCGACTAAATCTGTCTCCTCCGGCATAAATGATGGTCCTATCGCTTTCAGCAGGGGAATCTTTAAGCCATTTTATCTGCACTCCCTCAAGCGCAGTAGAATTGATCTGGCTGATACGTGGTACCGTAAAACATTTACCACAGGCTCTGGTCAGCATCTTGTCAAGCCCAGCCACAGCTGCATTAAGTAGAAATGGGGAACTAAGGGGCTTTGTACCCCTATCCAAACTTAAATTGAAATTCTGCTCCGTCCTCCCTTCTCCCCTTCCCTCAAATTCTATTTTACAAAGTATCCCCTGCACTTAAGAATCATTACATAGGTCTGAGAAAAGAAAAAGAAAACTCGGAGCCTGACTGCTGAGTAGATCTGCTGGGCTTAAGTTTTCTTTTCAGAAGAGTGCTTTGACTTCAAAACACTCCCCCTTCATGGCTGGCTCCACAACTGCCTCCTTTCCACCCTTTTGCTTTGCTACATCTACTTTTGCTGCCTCTTCGGTGCTTTCTTCTATCTGCAGGCAGTGGACAACGCAACTTCACTCCCTCACCGGCAGAAAGAAAAGGCCCATCAGACTTTCGTGGCTCACACAAAACCTAAAGTGGGGCTGCTAATTGCCCTTGTGCTTTTGAGGGGGCATAAAAATGCTGTTCCCCTCCCTTAGACCCTCATAGGATCCAGGGTACCACCCACAGCCACAGGCACGTGACCACCACGCTTCAGGCCCATTGTGGAGCACAGGATCCAGCTTGGGACATGCCAAAAGAAAGCTGGCAAGGTGGGTTTCCACGGGATGGATCCTTGTTCCCTCATGGCTTCACTTGAGCTAGACCATCAGGTCAGGCAGCCCGCCCATGGACACATCCAGCATTCCCAGCAATGGTCACCTTGCTCTTCCCTGTGGCCACAGCACCAGGAGGAGAGGGACCAGCCTGGGGCAACACCAGCATGGCCAAGTGACCAGAGAGCAACAGGGGATCTCCAAATAGCCTCCACCCCTCTAGAGGATGTCTTGGTGGGGTTTCCAGGAGCACAGAGGGGAGGCAAGCAGGGAAGAGCTCGGATGCGTTGCACGTCCTCTTCTCACCCCCTCTCCCCAAAAAGTTGACACAGCACCTCTCCTTCGCCATCTGCATAATTGGCTCTTCCCAAACCTCCCACCCTCCTGCCTGTCAGGGACAGAGGCTACGGAAGAGAAAGGAGATAAGGGGGGAGATTACCCGAGAGGACTCAAGGCACTATTGTCCCAGCAGAGGGGAAGCTGGTGGCACTAACAATGAGGGGGGCCGTGCACACATTCAGGGGAGATCAAATCTCTCCACAAACAGGCCCAAATTGGCCCCGTGAGGAGATCTGGCCTGTGGCTTTCATCCTGCTGGCCTGATGAAAGACGGAGCCGAGATTCAAACCAAATTAAGCACGGATTTTGCTAAAACACTGGCTAAAGACGGAGCTGAGACAGCGGCAGCTCTCTGTCCTGGGACAGCCGATCCTGTCCTCATCTCAGGAAAGCAGAGAGTGATTTAACCCACACTATGCAGGGCAGAAGGGCTGATCCTCCCCCTGAGAGGCACAGGCCCCCCTCAAGCTGCCAGTACCACCCAGGTGCCACAGGCAGCAGGAATGGATGCATCCCCTGGATGTTCGCTTCATCCCAGGGCTGCAAGCGGGACAGAGGGATGGGGCTCCTGCCAGACCTCACCCAGGGTCCCCATTGCGTCCCCAGCACAAACACTTTCCAAACCTCTCACACACACGGAGAAGCAGCACCATCCCCAAGTCCCTGTACCTCAAAACCCCACAGCAACTAAAGCCAACTCCCCTAAAAGCCATAAAACTTCCAGCCCCGTGGCACAGGCCACCGGCTCCTGCTGGTATTTGGGGGCAGCAAGGGGAGCAGAGCGAAAGGAACACCCGGCTACCACCCTGACACCCCACAAAAGTAGCTTGGGTGGGCCTGGGCTTCTTCTGGAAAGGCACACGGTCTAAAACAAGGGGAACGGGCTCATTCCACATCCCAACACCCCAGTTCAGGACAGGACTGTGACCACCCACCACCACCAAGCCTCCAGCACATACCTCATGGAGAAGAAACTCAGACCTGGCTGAGGGGTGTCAGATTCCGACAGAGAGGCAGCAACAGGGCAGCAGAGAGCCCTCGAAGCTGGGGCTCACACCAGTGCTGGGGACACCACGGCCACCACAATCGCAGCTGCTGGCTCAGAGCCACCCTGGGGATGTCAGGGAGCACGAGGGATGCTCAGCCCGATCCCAGCCTGCCTGCGCTCCGAGAGCAGGGCTGCTGCACACACGTGCATCCAGCTGCCTGCGCCTTTCGCATCCCCAGCGCGGCAATAAAAACCCGAAACCGAGCCGGCCTCCCAGGCTCCAGGTCCTGCCGGGGAGGAGGGCTGTGCTGACAGATTACAGCCCTGCAAACCGGCCTGTAGTCTGGGATTAGCGGCTGTAACCCGAGCTCCGACTCCCACCCAGATTAGCTGGGAGGTGCGGGGGGAACCCACCAGACAAACTCAATAAAGCCACTCTGCGCTCCTAAAAAAATACCTTCAGCGCTCTCTGCAGACAGCACAGCATCCGAAAAACTCGTGAAGGAAGCTGCGACTGTAATTTGTGTCCGCGACACCGCAAAACTCTTGCGGGCCATCACCCCTTCACCTGGCAGGCACGTGTGCTGTGTCCGGTCGCTGCTAGTTTACTGGAGTTATGACACAAAGGAAAGGAGACGCACCCAAAATCCTGCTCCAGACACCCAGAGCTGTCCCTGGAGCTGATGCAGCCTTCAGGACTGCACCCTCCCCATCCCACCTCGTGCCCAGGACTCGCTGCAGGCTGTGACAAAGTAAACAGGCACCAGCATCCCTGCCCAGGAGGGCAGCCCAGCACGGCACGGCAGTGTCCAAGCCCTCAACAACTTGGGGAGCTTCCCAGAGCATCCCACAGCCCGCTCCTGCCTGCACTCAGACCTCCCGACTGCTCAGGGGTGTAGGCAAGCTGTGCTTTGCCCTTCCCGAGCGGTGAAAGAAATGAGCCACGCCAGGAAAAGTCGGGATTGCTGGGCGGGTTGTCAGCCGCACACCTTCACCTTTCCCGTGTCCCAGGGCCAGCCCGGCTCTCCAGCATGAGGAGCTGGCCACCACAAGAGGACACCCATGCCCGCAAGGGGCTTTGCGAGACCGAGCCCGGCACATTTAAACTCTCCCGCACTTCCGAGCTGAAGAGACAAACAACAACCGCAGGGGAAGGGACGGAGCCGGGGATCGCACCTGGGCATGCAGGGGCACCCGCAGGGCAGCGGGGCTCGGGGCGGCGACCACTCCAAAGCCCCCCAGCCCCTCCCGCCACGGGAAATCCAGGTGGGGGCGAGAAGAAGCCGCTCCCCCCACCCAGTGCGAGCGCAGAGGGACGCGACGGAGCCGGGGGAAGGCTGCGAGTGCTCAGGGGGACCGGGCCGGCCGCGGTGTGACCCCCTCCCCACACCCACGGGTCTCGCAGCCCCCGCGGGACTCCCCCGGTGCCGCCCTTACCTCGGGGCCTGGCGGCAGCGCTGCCCGAGCGAGTGAGCGCGGCCCCGCGCCGCCGCCTTATATCGGCCGTGAGGGGAGCCCGCCTCCCGGGGGCGGCTCCGGCNGCTCAGCTCAGCCCCGGTACGGCCTGAGACCGGCTCAGCTCAGCCCCGGCACGGCCCCAGATGGGTTCAGCTCAGCTCAGCCCCGGCACGGCCCCGAATCGGTTCAGCCCAGCCCCGGATCGGCCCCGAATCGACTCGGCCTCGGCCCCGGTCCCGCCGGGTCTCCGGGGACGGGAGCGAGGGGTGCGGGCGGCCGGGGTGATACCGGGACGGGGGGGGAGATAAGGAGGAGAGAAGAGGGGGGCAAAGAGAGAGGGAAAAGGGGGGAAAAGAGAGAGATAGAAGGGAGGGAAAGAGAGAAAAAGAGGAGAGAAAAAGAAAGAGGGAGGAAAAAAAGGAGAGAAAGGAGAGAGAGAGAAGAAGAGAAAAATAGAGGGAGGAAAAAGGGAAAGGAAAAAGAGAAAAAAAGAGAAAAGGAAAGGAAAAAAGAGAGCAAAAGCAGAAAAAAAGAAAAAGGAGAAAAAGATAAATGGAAAGAGGAAGGAAAAAAGGGGAGGAAAAGAGGAAAATAGAAAAAGAGAGAAAAGAAAAAGGAAAATTGAAAAAGAGGAGAGAAAATGGAAAAAGAAAAAAGAGAGAAAAAGACGAGAAGGGAAAAGAGAAAAGTAAAGAAAAGAGAAAGCAGAAAAAGAGGGAGAAAGAGAAAAAGATAAAGTGGAAAAAACAGAAAAAGAGGGAAAAGAGAAAAAGTGCAAAAAGAGGGAAAAAGAGAAAAAAGAAAAGGAGAGAAAAGAAAATGAGAAAAAGGAGAAAAAAAATACTGAAGAAAAAAGGAGAGGAAGGGAAAATAGAGGAAAAGGGGAGAGAAAAAATATTTTAAAAGGTGAAAAAGCAGAAAACAGACATAAGAGGGGAAAAAACCTAAACAGCATGTCTCTAGTTGTTTTCTGCTTTGATTTGTTTTTTCCCTGTCACAATAAAGTATGGAGAAGACAAGGCAAGAGGAGGCAGTAGATCCTCACCTCTGCTCCATCCCCAAGGGCAAGACAAACTAACGCCAAGGAAAAGCGACAAGAAGCCAGGGGGTCACTGACTCAAACTGAAAATCCCCTTCCTTGCCCGGCTCCTGAGCACAGGGAAGGTGAGGGAAAAGGGGTCAGGGTGTCTGTGCCAGGGAAACTGCTGGGATCCACCTGCCCAGCTGCTGAGCCCTGACAGCGGCACTGACAGCTCCCAGGGATCTGGGGCACATCCACCGGGCTGCTCCCAAAACACCGGAGCAGGGCATTGCCCCCAGACCTTCCCCCTGAGCCCACACCAACCTCTGGTTCCTAAATCAGCTCAGCATTGCTGAGCCACTGCCCAGCCAGCACATACAGCTTAGCTGGCAGCTTTGAACCATGACTTTTTGGAAGCCCTTGGACCTGCACCCAGGAGGAATGTATTTTGTTTCCCAAAAAGTGCTTAATCCTATTTCCATGGGAAATTAACAGGCCAAGGGGAAATGGCTTCCAACTGAAAGAGAGTAGATTTAGATGGGATGTTAGGGGAAAAAAATCTTCCCTGTGAGGGTGGTGAGGCCCTGGCACAGAGAAGCTGTGGCTGCCCTTGGATCCCTGGAAGTGTCCAAGGCCAGGTTGGATGGGGCTTGGAGCAACCTGGGATAGTGGAAGGTGTCCCTGCCCATGGCAAGGGTTGAACTGGATGGTCTTTAGGGTCCTTTCTGGTTTGGGTGCCAGGGAACAAGAGGAACAGAGGGATGAGTCTCCCACCCACCATCCCATGGATGGAAAGGGTGGGATGTAAGGTGCCTCATCTCCCTTCCTGACCCCCGCTCTCCCTGGATGAGGTCCTCCCAACTTCACAGCTGTCGGTGAGCAAAGTGTTTTGGCATCCGCTTGAATTCCGACTGCTCGCCCAAGTCCATGGATGTTGGTGGGACTGAAGCACGGTGATGTCAGACAGCGACGGGATTAGGTTTAAAAATAAGCATGGACTGAAGCACTTGGCTAAATCAGGCTCTGAAAATCCTAGGGAAAAAACCCAACAAAAATAAAGGCGCTCTAGCAGCACTCCGGTCACTTGGCCAAACAAACAAGTGGAGTGGTTTTTCCTTACTTGCTGTGCCAGAAAATAACACCAAAAAGTGCAAAGTCTTCCACAGCTCTCCAAAAATACCAGCCAGCACCTGCAACCACAAAGCTGCTGGGTGTCCAGGAGTTGCAGGCAACCTCCCCTCTCCTGCATTTTGCCAAGGGCAGAGCCCTCGCTGCCCTCTCCGGGTTCCTCCCTTCAGGTATCTTTCTACAGGGAGCACGTTCCTCACAGGAGAGCCAGGGCCAATTGCCTTTTTGTTATGAAAACTGGATTTTGCTTGGTGTTAAGGCATTAAAAACCTGCACGATACAAACCCACCTCCCTAGAGCAGAGCAAGCAGAGCTGGGAACCTCAGACAGGATCGGCAGAAGGTCGAGGTGCTGCCTTGCTTGCCATGATTAATTGGTATCTGCTACCAATCCGAGCAGGTGATCCAAGAGATGCGACTGCGGATTGCAGTTGCTGTGGCCAGCAACTCCTTGGAGGTGCAGCTGTCCAGGTGATCCATCACTCATGGGAACGAGACAGGCTGGGAGAACTGGGATTGTTCAGCCTGGAAGACAGGATGTTCTGGGGAGATCTTAAAGCACCTTCCAGTGCCTGAAAGGGTTCCAAGAGAGCTGAAGAGGGACTTTGGATAAGGGGGAATGGCTTCCCACTGCCAGAGGGTGGGGTTAGATGGGATATTGGGAAGAAATCCTTCCCTGTGAGGGTGGGGAGGCCCTGGCACAGGGTGCCCAGAGAAGCTGTGGCTGCCCCATCCTCAAAAGTGCTCCAGCCCAGGTTGGACGGGGCTTGGAGCAAGCTGGGATAGTGGAAGGTGTCCCTGCCCATGGCAGGGGGTGGAATGGGATGGGCTTTAAGGTCTCTTCCAATCCAAACCATTTTATGACTTAGGAAAGCAAAGCTCTGCAGTTTTCACCCTGTTACCATGTGGCAACATGTCAGAGTTGGGCAAAATGCAGCACTCAAAGCCAGATCGTTATTTAACTGCTTTGGTTTGCATTTATATTTTGTTTAACTGCCTGAACTACAGCAATATGTTCTTTTTTTCCTCCAGAAGCACAAGTTTTTACTCATGGGGGTAGAGGAGAGAAAAAAAATCCTGAATTCCTCCCAGTCCTCACAGCCTTTCCCTATTGACTTTGGGAACACAGGCTGAAAGCACCCTCCCTTTCTCTTAAGGCTTCCCCTTCCAGCTGGGAGGCAGATGGAAGCTGACACCCAGCCCTGCCTACTCAAACCAACAGAGAAATTAAAAATAAAAAATAAAAAGCTCAAGTTGGCGGCTTCGAGTGCTAGAAAGACAAGGGCTTGGGGGTGAGAGAGAAGGCCAAGAAGGCAAAGTGGGGATTGTATTGGGTGGGGGAGCATTTCGATTGCACAGCAAGTATCAGAATGGGACAAAGGGAAACGTTTCTCCAATTGCACAGGAGAGGATTTGCGTGCGGCACGAGCGAGGTGGGAGCAGCCTCACGCACAGGCAGAGAGCAGTGCCAGGAGTGCAAACACCCTCCGGCCACAGCCCTGGAGGAAGCCAGGCTGTGATCCATGAAGTGTCCGAAGGTGAAGCCGAGCTTCCTGCGGGATGAACGCGCAGCGCCCGCTTCCTCCCTCTGCCAAGACAGCCGGTCCTCTGTCCTCTCCCGGTCACGTTCCTCGCCGCCTCGCCGGGATGATGGATGGAGGAACGAGCCCCTGCGCTAGCAAAAGGAATAAATAAATGACTGCATCAAGAGCCACCTCTGAAACGGCAGCAGAAAGGAAACGAGCGGCGCGTTTCCAGCAGGCAGCGACCGCGGTGCTGCCCGGCTTTGCTTCCCCAGCCAGCAGGAAACAATCAGGTCATTTAATGCCAAACCATGCCCCAGCAGCGTCAGCAGCCTCAGGGAAGCCCCAGGGCTGGTCTCCTGGCCAGCCCCGTCCTGTCCGGTCTGGAACAGATGCACGATGAGGAAAGCGAGGGGAAGAGTAGGGAGAAGCATCCTCCCACTGCAGGACAGGAAAGGTTCTTGTGCTCAGAGGCAGCTCCAGGAAACCAGAGTCCTCCTCTGCACAAGGATGAAATGAGCCAGAGGTGCCCCAAGCTGCTCAGGGGGTGGGAAAGCCAACGCTAGGGAAACTGTGGCAGAAAGAAGCTGACCTCTTAAAAGTGGAGAAAAAAGGAAGAGAAGTACACAGAGAGGCTGCCAGGGCAGCCACAACCCATCCTAGGGCAAGGCTCCTGCTTCCCCTCGCCGAGCCTAAACCACTAAACCAAGCAATAAAAGAGAAATCACAGCTCGGGACTTCCCTTCCTCCTCCACACCACCCACCTGTTAGTTCAAAGGTTCATGAGATATTATATTCTTATTGCAGAAAGCCCCTCGGGGGCTGGTTTCCATCTCTGCTGCAGCTCCAAGGCTGCATTCGGAGCTTCAGCACCACAACAATAAGGACCAAATTGAAGAGGAGGATTTTCAAGCGTAAAGCTGAGCTCCTTGGGCTGTGACAGGCCTCCAGCATCTGGGAGGCAGCACACACTGAAAGCCTTGTGAGAAGCTGCCGGGACAGATCTGTGTTTTCCAGGCCCTGTCCGGCCCGGGGACGCTGCCGTCAGCTCTCGCCTCCTGACAAGTGACGGTGAACAGCTCTGATTCAGAGAGACAACTCAAAGCACACAGGGCTTCACGTGGCCTCCTTCAGCTGGGCCACCCAGGGTTTTAACCATTCTCTGGCTTTGTCCACCCAAAAGACAGAATCACAGGATTGTTTAGGCTGGAAAATGCTTCTGAGCTCATCGAGTCCAAGCTGTGACCGATCCCCACCTTGTCACCCAGCCCAGAGCACTGAGTGCCACATCCAGGCGTTCCTTGGACAGCCCCAGGGATGAAGGAGAGAGGGACACAGCAGGAGAAAGCTTTAAGGTCTTGTCCACTTGCACGGCAGGGCATTTTCTGTCAATCCCAGCAAGCTTTCCCCAAGCCAAGCAATAATATGGTGCGCATCCCAGCGGGATCCACCGAGGAAAGGGCTGGCAGAGCAATCAATTTGCTATTTTCAACACGATGAGAGCTTTCAGGAGAAATCAATTGGTGGTGGAATTAGGAATATGACCTGTGTAGCCCATAATTACAGAAGATGGGTCTCTCCTTCACAGTTCATTTCCATCTTACCCTGTCCACTAAATAAAGGTGTTACCAATGGATGTTATTTGCCGCTTCGTAATCTGCTGTCGGAGGCATTACTGCCATTTATTTGAGAGCGTGCCAGAATGTGACCGTGAGGAGGATAAAATCAAACCCTGAGCCAGAAATCCCGCCTGGAGCAGCTAAGCAGGCAGCAGAGAAGATTTTTCAGAGGCATTGATTTTTACATAAACATTATTCACAAACTTCTCCTGTCCTCGCGGCGCACTCTCGAATTAGCAGTGAGACGTGAACATGGCGAGGGTAGGTTTTGACAGGAGCCACGCTTTGGAAATCTGCATCAGCAGCAAGTGGCAGGCTGGGGACAGAGAGAGGGAAGCAAGGAGTGGGAATTAGGGTGATGGGATCCCCCCCGCCGTCGCTTGCTTCCATGGGAAAGAGTCCTGCTAGGTGTAAAACAACTAAATGCTACAGGCCGGTAAGAAATAAAAAATTCATTAAATCATAAATCTCTTGGAAAGGGGATCTACTGGGGAGATTATATTCACTTTTCATGGACATATTAATTCAACGGTGGCATATCATATTGTTCTCTGCAGGGGAAAAAAGACATATTGTTTTAAAGTCTGATATTTAGAGCAGTCCTTGAGGAAGGAAAGCAAATATAATCTTGGCAAGGAAAACCGAGTGCGTGAGCACCGAGGAAGGGACATTAAATGCAGGGCCCAAGTCCCAGCTGCTGAGAGTCAGCGTAGTTTGACTGGAGTTTTTGGAGCTAAGCCCGTGCATGGGAGCTGAGAGTGAAGGTCACCTCTGTTTAGCCACAACTCCTTGAAAATGTTAAGTAAGTGAACACAGAGGGTAATTTTTTACTGCCAACAGTCCCTGTTTGCCCACCAGCAAACAGGTGAGAAGACAAAGACATTACAGCTGCTTTCATTTGATGTTTGGTGGTTGGGAATTATCTGGCCATCTCCTTCTGGATTGCTTCTGGCTCAGCAGTGGAAATTGCCAAGCTCTCCTCGCTCTCAGTCCAGCCAGACACTCAGGATTTGCCAACTGCAAAGCGTGGGCTTCCAAAGCCCTGCTCCAGCTGCTTCCCAGCCTAGGCTCCCTACATGCCTGGTCTCCATTCTCCAGGAGGCTCCAGTGGCATCTGCCAGATGCTCCTGCAGCAGTTCCAGCCCCATCTCCTGCCTAAATTGCATCATGTGGAGGCAAATAAACCCCTGCCTCCCTCAAGAGACCTTTCCTGGAAGACACCTTGCACACAGCAAGGTCTCCTCACGAAGGCAGGTTCCACGGCGTGGGGTGGGACTGGCCTCAGGTGTGGTGGCTTCCCACCTGTCTCCTGACCACACAAACCTTGTGTTCCTTTGAAAGGGGAGCATCCCTGCTCCCTTTTTTCCTCCCTACCTGTCTCACGGAGTGAATCTTTCCTCAGGAGAAAGCTGTGGATTGCAGAAAAAAACCTCACCGAAGAGCTGTAGGAAGGTTTTTAGCACACACACAACTCAGTGTACAGGCTCCATGGCCTTCCCCTGTGCTAACTCACCGCCCAAAGGAGTTTATTCCAGAGCAACAAGGGGAGAGGACACCTTAAGCTCACCTCACGAGATAACAGGGACCGCTTGTGCCATGAAACAATCGATGCCTGTTTGACCCCGTCACGCTCTCAGCCGGCTCAGGCACTGATAACCCAACCCGACCCGTCAGAAAAGATGGGATTTGCTTATCGCTCGGACAGCACAGACCGCTCTGCCCAAGAGAGCTCACACCTACGAGCTCCTGCCGGACTTCCCGCCTCTCCTCCTTCCCTGTGCCCAGCAATCTCCCTGACAGCTTTCCCAACATCCGTCCCAACGAGGTGTGAAATTTGAAGCGTCACCAAACTGCACGCGGGGCTGTTCCTGGGTAATTACAGGAGCAGATAAAATAAGAAAGGGCTGATGAAACATTAACCACGAGCAGGCAGAACAACAAAGGCAGGCAGGGAACCACAAAGACTCTTAATGCAATGTTAAGTCAGCTGGACCTTACTTGAGTATTTGCCACGCAGATTCAATACCTCCTCAAGATGAAAAACAGGAATAAGGCCCTATTTTTTTTCCACACCTGGGCCAGGCTCCCAGTTGGAACAGGCAGTTGATACCAGCCAAACACGTGGGCATTTAATTTCTGTTGCTGAGGTCCTTAGCAATGGCTTTAGGTTCAAGGCACACTGGCAGCAGCTCATAGCCCAAAACCATAGGAAGCCAGAGAGGTTTTAGACTACTCAAATTATCCAATGTGAGCACGAGAAGGAGGCAGTCTGGGCTTTAGCTTCTGTCCAGGGCCCCTGGAAAGTTAATCCTAGCTGATTACACCATTTCTTTTCTTTTTTTTTTTCCATAGAAGAAATAAACAGTCTTTTGTACCAAACATAAGGCTGCCTTATTTTGAAGGAAGATTTATCACCCGGGCTAAATCCATGAGTTCATTCCGGTTTTGTCCCAAATCTTCAAAGCAGTGTTTTATACTTCATGACACAGTATCACTTGGTTCTCACTCTGTGCCAGGCAGTCCCCAAAAGACTGTGTTCACCACTTCTCCTTATAAAACATAATAAAAGAATGCATACCATCTCATCGGTTGCTTAAAGCCTGCACAGCAAATTCCACGCAGGCACGTTAGAGCCACGCAAACACATCCATAAGGACTGGCTTCCCTGCAGATGTCGGGGCTTGGAGCAACCTGGTCTAGTAGAAGATGTCCCTGCTGATGGCGGGGAGGTGGAACAAGATGAGCTTTAAGGTCCCTTCCAATCCAAACCACCCTGGGATTCCATGGTGTGGCACTGCTCAGTGAAGAGCAGTGAGTGACGGGTGACAAAATCCGCTGAAATGAGGATTGCTCGGTGCCTTCCCTGCACCAACAGGGGCTCCGTTGTACGGAGCCGAAACCTTGAACTCATTACAATGTCACTCTGTCTTTGGATCCCGTATCCTGTGGGGGGATCTTCTGGGAATGTATTTTGGTTCAGACTTGGGTCAAGGAGAGTTGACTTGACCTGAAAATAAATCCAGGCGATCTCGAGCTGAAGAGCCATTGACTACTGTTTGCAATACAATAAAGTGAGCAGATCAAACTCGGCTGAAAGCCAGGGTTAACATAAATCCGGGGAGAAAGGGGAACAAGAAGATTCATTCACCACCACCACAAAGGGGACATTTTTTACATTGGCACAATTCAGAGCAGCCGCTGAAAAGCGCTTCCCAGGCAGCGTTTTTAGCGTCCCATATGGTGTGTGCTGTTTAGCCGCGCTGATATCTCCAACAGACTGGCAGCAAGATAAGAGTTACACCACTTGGATGTGTGTGAAAAAGGGGTTGTGGGATTTTTTTTTTTCCCTCACCATTTTTAACGTCACTAGCAGGAGTTCCTCTGCTTGCACACAGGGCAGCTTTTGTGAGAGGTATTTTATATGGATCCCCAAGGGAAGGTCTCAGTGGCCGGGCTCCGAGCTCTATTGTGTGCACGTGTGTGTAATAACTCTCAGCAGCTTTTGGTTTACAGTCCAGGTTGTTCTCACTGCAGCTCCAGGATGAAATCTTCTCCTGGCTCACTGTACCACTACCTTCATTGAAGTTAGCCTTTCTCCCCCTTCCAGGAGCTTTTATAATGTTTGGTGGATAAAGCAAGTTTTGATCCAGCTGATAATTCCCAGATCGGTGCTGCAGGGAGCCCAAGAGCTGCAGCACCCTACCCACACTGCGATACATCCTCGGAAAAAAGTGGGCATCCCCCTCACCTCTCCTCCTACCCAGAGCTCAGATCCAGAAGCAGCAGCTTGATCCACCAGCTCTTTGCTCACAACACTGATGCCCTGGGTTTGAACTTTTATATGTTTCAAACCCTGCCCTGCCCGGTGTGTGACTCTGCAGTTCCTTGTGGCCTGGGAGCTGCTGTTCTCTCCTGCTGCTCACACACAACAAACCTCTGCAGGTTCCCACTCCAAGGACACCGGGCCCCAAATGTGTCAACTCAAAGCCTCTAAAGGGGGGAGAACTTGGGGTAATTCCATCATGAACTGAGGTGATCATTGGAGAATGAACCCTGATCTGCAAATGAACCAAACTTATCAAAGGGTGAAGAACCCCTGACCCAGGGCCCATCTTGGGTGGAGCCTCTGGACTGCCCAGGGTGAGCCTTTGAAGGCCCTTCACATAAATCCCTCCTTTTATTCTCTCATTCTTGTCTGGTCTCTGTGTTTCAGGTGGTCACTCAAGGCATCAACACAAACCCCAGTCAGTAAATTTTCAGCTCCTCAGTGAGGCTGCTTGTCCAGCAAACACTCAGAAGGATCCTCTGCCCACCCAGCAGCCCAAGCGCAGTAATTTGGCCATTTTCCCAAAGTTCCAACTTTAACAGCAAAGCTGTCCCACAAGGATCTAACAGATGCATCCTCCAGAACACACTGTGGGTAATGACAACATCTAGTGATGCTTGGACATCACCTTTTTCTGTCCCTGCTAAGCCTCCTCAGAGCTCTCCTCAGCGCGAGCTCGTGCACGTTTCCAACCTAGAGCAGCTGGTTCATCTCCGGATAAATATTAAATGGAGTTTAGTCCTTCTGCTGGCATTCATTATCCACTCCATTTTACAGTAAGGAGCTGGTCAAATCCCTCCAGCCTTCCCAGACAAAACCAGCCAGGGTAGCTGCTTTCAGGAGACGAAGGCAGCCTCTGTGGGAAGACACGAGTGCCACATTCCTCATTTGAGTGCAACTATTTCTAAACACAGCTCAGGGAAAGCTGCGTATTTATTTTTCTTATTGCATTAAAACCCATTTTATTAACCAACTTGTACTTTAATGTGGATGATGCCTTTGTTTATAGACTAAATTATGCTGTTTCTTCCCATCTCCCACTGTGATTGCACGATTCCTGGTCAGATTGTATAATGTTTGATCTAAGAATGTATAAACTCCACTAAACAAAGCGGCAATAGAAAGTTGAATAAGAAGTCGAGACTCCAACCTCTCTCGGGGGAAAAAAAAAGGTGAGTTTGACAAAGTAACATGCTGAGAGAGCCTGGGAATCTTTCTGATGGAATAAAGTATTTGGAGAGGGGCTGAATATTCCAACTCAGCGTTTCCCATCTGCGCCCTTTAAAAGTGACAGGAACTTCACCCCTGACTCGAGCGAAATCTTCACGAATCGGGATTTCTTTTACAACTCTGTGAAAATTAACACTTTCACTTGCAATTAGCAGCACCACAGCCATGCTCACACTTTTGCTGCAGAAACAAGCTGCACATGAATATTCACAGCCAGGCAACGCCATCTCACAGAAACCAGCGCTGGGAAGGGCTTTACGTGTCTCTCCTCCAGACAGAAGAAAGGCACAGATCAGTCTCTCCACAGGGGCTTTGCATGTAGTTGCCACTGCTCATCTTGGAGAGCTCTGGGACAATCATGGAATGGTCGGACAGGACCTTAAAGCCCATCCAGCTCCCCCCCCTGCCATGGGCAGGGACACCTTCCACCAGCCCAGGGTGCTCCAAGTCCCATCCAACCTGGCCTTGGACACTTCCAGGGATCCAGGGGCAGCCACAGCTGCTCTGGGCACCCTGTGCCAGGGCCTCCCCACCCTCACAGGGAGGAATTTCTCCCCAGTATCCCATCTAACCCTGCCCTCTGGCAGTGGGAAGCCATTCCCCCTCGTCCTGTCCTACATGTCCTTGTAAAATCACTTCTCACCTAGCCCGTGAGAATTTGCTCTGCTGAGGCAGGTCTAGGGATTTTACACGTGGAAACTCAAGTATTTTTTCATGGACACATCTTTCCTTCCCAAAAAATACCCATCATCACAGTAGATGGACTCCTCAGCCCCTCAGTGTTTGCAGGACCATCTTAACACTCCTTTTTAAAAGTCAGTTCCACTTAGAACAGCAAAAATGTAAGGAAAACCAGCCCTGGAGATTTTCCAGCCAGCAGGAGAGGTCACAGTGAGGAGAAGACCTGCCTGGTCTTTATCCTGCCCCTTCTCTGCTCAGGTGCCAAGTGCATTGCAGTCACAGGATGTGAGTTCTTTCTGCACAGCTCACACGAATAAAACCAGTTGGAAAAGAGGGAGATTTGTTGATTTTAATATCAAAAGCTTGATGGAGAGGGAATTAATCAGCTCTTTCTAATGCAGCAAACAGTCTTAAACGTAAAGCCGTGGCTATTTCAACTCCATCTTTCCTGATCAGTGCAATAAAGCCTGAAGGAGCACAAGAAATGCAGGGAAGAGAAGGCACTAAGGAGAAGGAGGTGGGAAAAACTCCAGTGCTCCCTAATGGACAGTCACATTTCAAAGCACACAAAGAAACCTGTGGCCAAGCAGTGAAAGCCAAAGTTATGAACTCAGTTACCAACCAGACGTGGAGCAGAGACTCTGCCTAGAGCTTTAAAAATCCAAGTAAAATGTCATTCCTTGGTGGTGTTCCATCCTCAAGCCAGTCTGAAGTCATCCCCAGGATCTGATGGGTGGTGTTCCATGACGTCCTGAAGGGCCAAAGAGGCCACCCTGCTCCACCCTTTCCAGGAAGGATGGGCCCATCCTCTCCTCCTTCTGCAGGACCTTCCCTTGCCAGAGTCTGCTCCAGCGCCTTTCAGCTGCACCAAGGCACAAAAGATAAAGAAAGCGCCTGCCTTCCACTGTCAAAGAGAAAAAGAAGCTTCCCCGAGGCTCCTTTCCACTCTCTAAATAGCCAAAAAGGTGTTCTCCACCAGAATGAAAGGCCAGGAAGAATGATCTGAAGTCCATCAGTGGAGCCCTTGCTGTCCTCAAGGAAGCCAGGAGAGCGGAAAGCAGAGAACCACGCTCCTCGGAGCTTAAAATATTTACTTAAAACTGGGCGCCAGGAAGGTGAACTAAAATAATGCTTGAGAAGACAGAGTGGCTACTCAAGGGATGGAAAGACAGATTGTAATTACAGGGTGCTGGGATAAATTTAGCATGGCTCATCTGAAACAAATTGAGAACCGATTAGGCACCCAAAATGAAACAAACACCTCCAAGTCCTTCATTAACTCTTACTTGGAGTAGCAGAGGAAATTCAGTTTTAAAAGCAAATGCCTTCTCACTTTGCAGAGGATTTTATAAGGATGAATCAGGTACTAAGGTTCTTGCCAGCAGCTGTTTTGCTTGGCTGCCTTAAAAGCAAACAAATAAACAAACCAAAAAAATCCCCAAACAACGCCTTGATTGAAACTTCAGGCTAGTCCTGGAAAATTCCCAGCCCACCAGTAGAGCTGGTGGGGAGCATTCCAACAGGCAGGCTTTGGGCAGAAAAAAGGTTTTCTGCCGAAAAAAAAGTTGGGTTTCATGGAAATATTGTCATGGAAATATTTTGTTTTCCAGCAGGACAAAAAATTGAAGGAATGACATCTTAATTTTCAAGGTTAAGTCATCATTTGGTCTAGATCAGCTGCTGTTCCCCACCCTTTGTGGGGGAAACTTTCTGCTGGAGCTCCCTTAACGTGATTCATCCAAGCCTCTCCCAGGAGAGACATTCCCTCCTTGGCATCCCTCCTGTATCCTGAGAAACACAGTCCAGCCAGAGGAGAACGGAGGCAGCTGCTCCAGGCTCTTGCACAGAAACAGGAGGACTTAATCATGTTCTTGACACGAAAAAGAAAAGGATCGATTGGGTTTTGAAGCCAAGCTGCAGTGATGAGTCAAGCGCGGCGCTGTAATCGGCACACACCCACCGCTGGCTCCAGAAGCGAGGGAGGGTAATTTATGGGTTATTACAGGGAACAGGGAGACAGCGGGATTGCCACCAGGCCAGCTGCCACTTCTGCCAGTCCATCTAAATCATCTGGATCCCCCAACAAGCTATTAATGGCCAGATGGATGAAGGAGAGGGCAAAAGGCACTTCCAGTCGCTCTGCAAGACCTTCACCGAGCAGCTCGTTGTTGAGCAAGAGGCCCACACATGATGATTGGTCTTGCAAAACAGACATTACACACACGTTCGGGGCTTTCCCAGCCTTTCAAGACATTTTGATTCATCCTTCAGGATGTGGGCATGAAGTACTGATTAACACAGACGGGTGGTTGGGTAGCAGGGATGGCCAGCCACGATGGGGCAGACAGCCGGTGCCCACGACCGGTCGCTCCAGAACAGTTCCTTGTGCCTGGGACAAGCTGGGAAGTCAGAGCAAACCAAGGATGGGTGGAGGGCAGCCCCCGGCACTCAGAATTGGCCTCACAGCGTGTTTGCACAGAGCAAAAGGTGCTGCTCGCTGTGTTTGAGCTGCAACTATCGATAACTCCTGGGATTGCCCAGGAGTTCAGGGCAGGTCAGCACGCCACGAACAATCCCTGTGCTGCAGAGATCAACATTCAGCAGTGGCTGGTATTTACTTTATACCCTGAGTCATACGACCACCACCGTTCGTTCTGCATCAGCTAATTTAAGCAGACAGCGATATGCTGATGGTATCTCAAGCCCTCAAAGCTTGCTTTGTCAAAAGACCGCCACACCCCGCCTTACCTTCAAGGATTCGCTGGCATTCAGCCTGGAGGAGCAGGGAGCTAGAAATCCCAACATGGAGCCAGAAATAAAGACTATTTCTCTATGTTTACTCAATGAACGGCAGTCTCTTGGCCTTCCCACTCAAGAAAAACTTATCTTGGTAAGATTTCAACCAGCGTTTACATCCCCATAACAAATCCACACAAGAACTTGAATGAGCCAGATTAAATGGCTACGAGTGTTTTCGAGGTCATTGAAACCAACAGAGCAAATTTCCTGTTGGGCTTCTCTCAAATAATGTAAAACAAAGCCATTTATTTACTCTCAAAAAGTATCTGGGATGACATAAGCCTGCTCTCACCAGCAAGAGGCAAGTGAGGCTCGCAATCCCTTGCACACATTTGGTCACTGAGGTATTCTCCGAGTTACAAGTGAAACTTCACGCTTTGGGACAGCTGCTTTTGGAATCCTTTCGGACCTGATGCTACCAGCTCAACATCAACCAGCCTATCAGCTACTCCAGCAGAAACAGCACTACTGAGAGTCAGAGCGGGGGACCCCAGGAAGAGGATTCGAGAAGCAAAATTACCGCGTTTAAAACATTCTCAGGGGCTTCGAACTCGCCGCGTAGGTTCAGGAAATTCTGAGACTCATTCCTACCTTCCTTTTCTCCTTCCTGCGGGTGGTGCGAGGGTTTTCATGTGAGCCTGGTGCGTGTCAATGCCATCTGTAAGGACCCTCATTCCTGGATATTCACAAATGTTTTATTGCACAGCTGAAAAACATGAGAAGGAATAAATCATGAAGCATCTCGAGCGAACACGCACTCCCACGAGGCACTTAAGATACTTACAGAAATAATGTACAACTGCATTACAAAGCCCCTTGTTCTTCAAAGTGATGCTGGTGCTGCAGAAAATGATAAATCAATACCGCAGAGGGCTTTCAAAACTGCTTGTTCCTTAGGGTTTATGAGGGGGCTGTGATGTCCAAGTTAAACGTAGGGGTTGCATGCCTCCAAACCTATGTTCTTCCCTTCTGTGGGCTTTAGGCTGCCAAATCAAATGCAGAAATAGCTTCAAAAAGGGTTCAGAAGATGTAGGCGCACCCCAAGAAGCTGAGACATTGTGCCTGCTCTCACAGACACAAAGCCATCTGAAGTACTGAGGGGCAGCAGAGCTTTGACACACGGAGAGTCACAAGCTGCTGGTGACACGGAGCTATTGGCAGCTGCCCAGCTCATTATGCCCAGCCATCCTTTGAAGGCTATCGTTCAGTGGAACAGAAATCAATACCCCACACGCTGCTACGAGCTGAGCCCGGGGGGGCTGGGACGCTGTATCCCTGGGAAAGCAAGGAAGGGAAACGCTGGAAGCGGGATAACGCACAGGGAGCGAGCGCAGCCTCGCCTGATCCTGAAATATGGAGTGAAAAAGGGGAGCCAGGAACAGAAAACCTTCGGGTTACTGCTGCAGGGAGCCTGGTTCGTGGTCCCTCCACACAAAGGCAGGTGCTGCTGATGGGTCCTTGCCATCACCCTGTGTGGCCAGGCTGATGTCATCAGCCCCGTGTCAGACTGAGGACTCTTACAAACGCTGCCTCCACTCCAAACCAACAATCACTTAATACAAAAGCACTCCTTTGTCATCACAATATCGTCCCAAGTTGCACAGGAAACACACCTTCAAGGGGAGCATTTTAATATTGATCACCCCCAGGGATCTGTGTTAGCAATGGATGAAGAAAGGCTTTAACCACATCCGACAGGATCGCTGTTGTCCAAGGCTTTGGATGTCTTTGTTGCCCTATCAAGACACTGCTCCGACCCGCTGGGCTCGTACCCCTCAATGCCAGAGGCTGGCTCCAGCTGCTTTTCATCGCTGTCTAAGAAATTATCACAGGAGACTTCATGCAATTAGGCCTCAAAAATGGGGATGTCAGTCCTCCAGGGGAACTAAGCCTGCCTCATGAAAGCCACTTCAGCCTTTGCTTTCGCTGCACAAGGTGTTTTTTTTACCCTGAGGATTTCTATCAAAGCAAGATACTAGTCAAGACACAGCAAGCCACTGTAGTTTTTACCTCTTTGTAGCTTATCAAGGTGAATGTCAGTGGAAAAAAAAAAAAAAAATCTCAGAGGTGACCAGGCACAGAGATGGCCATCTAAAGTTACATACTTTGGTACAAGAAAAATAAAAAACCCACCCCTCTGTTTTTAGTAAAAGCAAACCTGGTCTGTCTCAGCACCAGGACTCCGTTTAGAAATCGGCGACGGGAGCGTAATGAGCTGCACAAAGCCAGCCCCGCCGCGCCTCGCTGTTCCTCCCCGCAGACCGAAACCTCTCTCAGGATCCTCAGCCTGGCTGAAGGGACCTTCCAGCCCCCATTCCCAGGGTCCTGGTGGCTGGCCTGGGGAAGAAGGATGTGTTTCAAGGTGACGTTTTCTCAGGGTGGCTCCAGCGTCCTGCGGGATTCGAGGCACGGGCTGCAAGCTGCTGATCCTGCACGCAAGGAACACCAGGGGCAGGATGGAGAGGGATAATATTTGTTCCGAACGTATGTGCTACGAGAGCGTGCTTCAAACCCAGCTGTGCAAACACAGAAAGTAAGGAGAGGTATCTCTGGTGAAGTCCAGCTCTGCATGGATGGTGGGTGAGGGAAATGCAAGGCTCTGGATAGCACACTCCTTTTTCCTCCTCCATCCACTCCTGACCCTCCCTGATCTCTGCAGCCTCTCAGCGTGAAGACAAACGTGGGGCATCTTCAAAATTAAAAGCCTGCCATGTTATGACTGCTTTAAATAATCCCTGCTGAAGCCAGGCTGCTGCCTCTGGCATGTTCAACCCACCTGGATTGGAGGTCCAAATCAAGATGATGCTCCCATTCCAGCAGCCCACGTTGAAATCCCAAGGCTGACAAGATTAAGGAGAGGAGACAGGAGTTGTCACTTCACCACTCCCCCTCAGCATCTTCCTCTGAAGAGCTTAAGGCTTCTTACGTGGCCAAAATGTCTCCTGCATTTTCTCTGCTTATGAAAAGCAGCGACAAATTGAGACAAGGTGAAGAACTAAAGCTTTCCAAAGTTGCAGCTGATGTTCCCATTGGAGAGATCCAAGCCATTCCTAAAATAAGCACCCAAAAGGGAAACAGCTCCATCTTGAGAAAAAAAACCCAACCCCTAAATCTTGCATTTTGGCTGGGCTGGACTCCTGCAACATTTATTTTCACAGGCAATTTGTGCCTATGCAGCACCTGCTCACCCAGACCATCCACGGCCCCTCCAGCCACCCAGGCATCCCAGGAAATGCGGGATAAATGTGGTCCAAGCCTTCCTTTTTTTCCTGGATATGACACTTATTCCAAACTAAAAACAAAGAAAAGCTGAATGTCTTTCGGCGTGAATCACTGCAGGACTTCACTGCAGAGGTTTTATCTGAAATATTTCCTAAACATCTTCACGCAGTAAATGAGGACTGAGCTTGTAACTTCTTCTCGTGCTTTACATTTTTATTGTGCCTCTGAAATGAAGACAACATAAAATAAGTCAGTCTCGATCCCTTTTTTTCCCCTAACTCTGTGTTCAGGGGAAGTAATAGGATGAAGTAAAATACAAATTTACAGATAAAATTCATATTTAGGTTTTTGGAGGGGTAAAGCTCTTCATTGCTGGACATTTTGACCCAGACATTTCCTTACTGTGGCTGATCCAATCTGCAAAATTTCCTTTCATTTTCAGTCTGGATATGAAATGTCAGTGATCCAGAGGATAGGAATAATTGTAAAATGTCCATTTTTTTCTGGCCCTCACCCACACGCAGGAATGGTCAGAAAACAAGACAGAAGATGAGGAATTGATTCTTGGCTGAACTACAATTAAGTTGCAGCTTTCCCTTCACTTCCAGAGCTTTATTAGGCAGATTTTATTTGATCAAATCAATTATACGGCACGCTGGAGATAAGTTAGGGAATTAGCTTTGCTTATGCTAATGCCTATCACTCCGGGGTGGTTTTGCCTGGGAAGAAGGTGTGGAATTGAATGTGATTTATTTAGGAACGGGCCTCATTATTCCAGGAGGGGAAGCTAGCTGCAGGGAGGAAAGCTGAGGGCAGAGCTCCTCAGGACCATCACCTGTGGCATCTGCTCATTTCCTAACAGATTTTTCCAAAGCCCACAGAAGTTTTGTGGACATTTTGAACACTGGGAGTGGCAGGGAGCTGTCAGTGCCTTCTGGAGCTTTTGGTTGGGGTGGTTTCATCCCTTGCTGGCCTAACTCTTGGCTCTCCTATTTCCAGGTCTAGCTAATGTAAGACCAGCACTAGAATACTGCGACAGGGTGTGACAGAGCCTGTGCCAGTGGGGAGCAATTGCCTTCCTCTCTTCTGAAAATGGGGCACCCACCTTAATCCAGCACCAGGTGCTAAGGGCAACAGATTTTCACTGTTGCTATTAACCTATCTCATCTTGAGATTCTTGGGAATTCAACATCTCTGGAGGGGAGGGAGAGCCTTTCAGTACTCACTTGACACTGGACAAAATCGAAGGCAAGTCCAAAGGCTTCACCTGATTCCAGAAGGGGACAGTTATCTGCTCGTGATGGTGCCTGCAAGGCTCATGGTGACACTGAGCTGCCTACAAAGCTTAGGAAGCACAACTGGTGCTAAGTGCCACCTCTCCTTCAGACTTCATCACTCAGACTGGTAATAAACTGGATACACTGGTGGTAAGAGGGTCCTTCCTCAGCTGACTGGATTGGACACAGAAATCTCGCAAAAACTGCTCGAGCGTCCTCTTGCAAACCAAGATTTTGGAGGCTTCCAGCGCTGCTTGATAAAGCACCACATTTCCAGAAAAGGCAAAACCAAACGAGCAAAGTCAAACCCGAAGGCTTTGTTTGCTTTAGAGCACAGGAACCAGCCCCCAGAAGTGAAACCTTATCTGGTGCCTCTAACAGGCTGGATCCCTGTCTTTGCCTTGCTCCCAGGTTTTCCTCCACACAGGCTGGCCTCTGAAGAGTCCTCCTGTGGCCACATGAAAGGCTTTTCACACCCCTCCATGGCACCAGCCTTTAATGCAGCCCCAAAGTCAGAGCCAGTGTTAGATCCCTTCCTGCTGGAGCAGAGCTCAGGCTGCTCAGCCTCGAGTCTCCGACACGGAGCCTAAATGTACCGTGAAAAAATCTGGAAACGGAGGCACTTCGGGTTTTAATAAATGGAGATTTACTTAGTTTGAAGCTCAACATCAGATTTCTGCTGCACTTAAAGTAAATACCATCCATTAATGAAGAAAACATGGGATTTTTTTTTTTTTTCAGAAAAATAAACACACAAGAAATTTCTAAGCTACAGCTCGTAGCTTTCTAAGGATTGCTTTTAATAAACTGTTCATGTACCCACTTTCGGGCATGGAAATGCATTAGAATGGGGGAAAAAAATGCCTATTCCAGAGCTTTTTTTCTCCAGTTTGATAGAAATGCTGCCAAGTTCAGACTGCCCAAGGTGAGACACATCAGGGATGTTCCTACAGCTTGCCCTGCTGGGGCACGTGGAAGTGGGTGAACCGCACAGACCAAGCAGAGAGTGGGGAGCGAGCCTGAGGAGGTGATGGAAATTTTCCAAAAAAAAAGGAAAGGAAAAAAGAACAATCAAAGCTTCCTGATGGCTTTCCCAGCTGATATCAAATACCAGCACCAGCTGGTTGCTGGTGGATAGAGTCCACACAAAAGTGAGGGGTCTGGTTTCTGTCAGCCACAGCAGCGGGGAACGGGCTGAGCCCCACAAAAGGGCTGCAGCAGTTTTTGGGGAAAGCATTCCCAAGGAAAGCAGACTCTTCTTTCCCCATGGCAGCAAGGGACACCTGCTTACCACCACCACTTCTGTGCTGCCCAGGGATGGCATATGAGGGCACACAGTGCCAGGGGCTGGTGAGCACGGAGAGGGAGCGGGCGCTCCTGAGTCTCCAACAGCAGAAAGTGACCCAAATCCCCACGGACTGAACCCATTTACAAGTGTTTTAACCTCATTTCCACCGCTGCATTCCCCTTCCCAGGCTTCCCCACCAAGCACAGCAGCAATTCTCAAAGCTCCCATCTCCGTGACCTTTCTGCTGTCCTGCTCCCCCCACCTCTACCCATGAACGTCACCTGTAAAATCCAGTCCCGGTCGGCTCTCCCTGACCTATGCACCACACAAAAATTCCTCCTGCTAACATCAGACATGCTTGAATTAGCAAGGAAATGAAAACAAGCCACAGGAAAGAAGCGGGCTGGGGGAAAGGTGGGGATGGAATGCTAAGCAATCATGTCAAGTCACGGCTGGCCACATCCCGTTAGCCGTGTCTGAGGGGTCCTTGTGTCAAAACAGCCAAGGAGGAATCCTGCACAGCCAATCCTGCAGCACTTTGGACTCTTTTTTTGGGACACAGGCTCCTTCAAGGCATTGGCAGTCACTGACTGCACATCCCGAAGCTCCACGGCTCCCTTACTTTATACCAGGAGAACCCAGAAACCACCCAAGGCTCAGCCCTACAAAATCACCACTTTCAGAGCTGCTTTACAAAGTTACTGTGCAATTGGGAGAAAGGAGTTTGGAGAGGAATTAATGAGTTTTGCTTGGTATTAGAAATTTGAAAAGTTCTGATAAAAGTCATGAAAATTGAAAAAAAAGCCACAACAACAACAACAACAACAAAAACCCACCACTACTTTTCCAAAAAAAAGCTTGTTTTCCCTATTGCTTGTTCTAACACAAACACCAGGAAAGATCCCAGCACTGGCACAAGCAACTCTCTCACCCACCTCACAAAAACGGCTGGAAGTGAGAAAATAAATTCATTTTCTTTTCATCCAATATCTCCTCAGCCTCTTCTTTGCTTGAGCATCCCAGGAAACAGAGCAGAGGTGAAGACAACCCTTTCAAGGTTGAGCAGATTGAGGCATTGAACAGTTTCTGTGATTTACCCAAGCAGAACCATAACCCCAACATATCTGCATGTGCAAAACTGTCTCCCAAATTAATCTAGCCATGACTCTGTGAGGGGGTAGGGGAGACTGTCATTTAAATAGGGTATATTTCTATTTTCTAGTTCAATGAGGTATAAAACTATTTCCAGTACTCGTTCTGCCTTTCCCATTGATGTATTTTTAGTACTGGGATGTGGTTTTTTCATTGTTAATGTTCTTGATGCCCACCTCCTCCTTCCAAGAGGAGAAGAACATGAGCTGCAGGAGCAACAACCACAAGTAGAAGAGCTGGGATCCTGAACACGCGGGTTGGGAACTCTGCAGCAGTCCAAAAAGAGAGGAAACCAGCAGTGTTTGGCTCCGGGTAGGTTGAGTAACTGAGAAATGAGGAGGATTTGCTTCCCAGGACAGACTATTTTCTCCCCACCACATAAACCAGGAGGGTCTTTATATAGGGGAACTTTTATCAGTTCTTCCCGAGCCCTCCAGATCTGATTGCACCGCAATACGCCGGTCTTCAACGCGATACGGAAAGAAATAAAGTTATATGGAAAGAGATTAAGTGACCGTCTTTAAAACAGCTCCACAGGTTACAACCCTGGGAGAAGACACTCCAGAGACATCAAAGATCAGACTTAAAACGCGTGGCTACAGATGTGAGTCCCTCCTTAACAGACTGGACCGAATTCAGCTGTGCTCCAACGCAGCCGGCCCAGCCACGGCTCCCATCTCCAGCCTTAATGAAAGCTTGTCCATGGTTTGAACCCAGCGACGATTAACCTTGACAGGGGGAGATAAGCTTCAAGTTTCAAAGCACAGAGGGTTTGCTGGCGTTTTGTGCGTTTTCATGAGGCTCTGATTATTATTTTAATGCAGTTGTTTGTGGTTTAGTTTCCTTTTCTTTCTTTTTTTTTTTTTTTTAAACTCCCCTTAATGGTAACATTGAAAAGATAAAAGTTTATGCACTCGTGGCAGGAGCCAAAGGATGGCCAAGGTCCAACCTACCTCCGCCCCACCGCACTCCTCGGATACGCTCCCAGACAAGGGGAATCAGACAAAGAGATGCTGTGGAGAGTTTAGGACTGACTGGCCTCAGACTTTTTGGAAAAGGGAGAAGAACTCATTAGGCTAAAGGGAAAGCCAAAAGTACTTTGGAGAGCGTTTTTTTAGGGGCCTAAAATAAGAAGCCAACAGATCTCTACACACTTCCCAGCAGGAAGCCTACAGTCATCCCTAGCACTGCTGATAGCCCCCCGTGCTTGGCAAGGTTCCACCCAACCATCTGGAGCTCATCCACCGAGGTGCAGCTCTGAGGGAGGAGACAGAAGGCCTGGCAGAGGTGTTCAGAGAGGAAGAGGTCGGGAGGGGGACGAAGGCTTTGGCTCCTGAGCCTCAGCGTGGTTTCACTTGACGGCAACTGAGGGTACATTCCTTCTGCAGATGGTGCAGCTGCCACTGGCACGGGCAGTCCTAGGAGAACTTTAGGATAAGCAGCAGGCAGTGCTGACAGCAGCACATGCATGGAAACCCTCCCAAGAGTTGGGCCTGCTGCACTTTTATCGGTACCATCGCCACTCGCACACCTCGTGTCTCCGGGAACCACAAAGCCACGGCAGCTCCTGCCTGGTGGAGCAATACCTGCATCCCTCCTGTTCTCCCCAGCTGATGTTTTGATCTTGCTGATGCCTTCAGCAGAGCTCCATCCGACTGGGGGCCAGGAGTTGGCTCGGCACCTCCGTGCCTCCTTTGAAGGCAGCAGCGATATTCACCCTCGCCGAGGGTTGTTAATGAGAGCCTGTTCTCTGCCGAGGTGGAAGTACAGCTCTGAAGCCTCCACCAGAGCTCTCCAGACAATGCAGCCACGGGAGGTCTTTCAGTAAGAGGAAAGAATCAAAGCTGGGGAGTGACCTGGTCAAATCAGCTGGGGAAGGAGATGTAGGGGGGAGGTGGGAGAGAGCAGGCGCGCTGCAAGCGTTGCGGTTTTCTTCCCGTGGCCATTGGGCAGCAAAGAGCAGTGGCAGAAGAGTTCACAGGTGCTCTCAGTATGGGCAAATACCACCTGGAAGGGTTTGCCACCTGTGGGGCTAGAAAATGTGCCACCAGCATAAGAGAAAAGCAAACTAGAGTGCAGTGTATGGTATTTATTTATAGTCTCTCCAGACACACCTGTGTGCCCCCCTGCTTTGCATTCATGCTGCGTGCACTGAAACCACTCATTAAGTTGAATACATGGACTTCCCTTCTCTCACCCTAAACCTAACCTAGAGGACACCTGGCTGGAGGTGAGGGGAACAGGGAAAAGGAAAAAAAAAATCAGAGGAAAGAGAAATGGACAGGATTTTTGCCATGAGGCTACCAGTAGATCACATAACCACCACTCACTGCAGCAAAGCCCGGGATGAGCATCTCCTTCCCAACACGCGCTTCCACGTTAAGGTGAAGCTGCCACATCCTCCCCATGGAAGCCTTTAAAGATGCAACTCGCCTTTCCAGTGAGACTTGGTCCTCTCTCCCCGCAGAGCAACTCCTCGAGACTCATCCCAGTATTTCCAGATATTTTGTTCTTTGTTGGCCTGCTGCAAGCACACCCATTTCTCTCCTTAAAACTCCTGCAGCTCTCTGCCCTCGTGCTAGGAGTGACCACGTACTATCTGATGACCACCTTCAGCCAGAAACCTGGGAAGCTCTTTTTCCAAGGGCTGTTTGGAGCCCAGGAATGGCTTTTCAAGCATGTTGCTCTCACTGAGACCACCAGCCAGAGTTAAGGGGCAGCCTTTTCCTAAAGAGCAATCCCACAAGGCTCTGCTACTATGGCTTCAGTCACCGGGGAGAGGAGATTGTGAGGCGGAGGGGTGAGGAGGGCAAGACCCAGGGATGCTCCTGGCCAAGCTCTGCAGGAAAGATGCACCTGCAGGCAGGACTAAGGCTCCTCCCAGAGCCCAAAGCAGCACCAAACCCACAGCTGAATCATGTCTTCTTTCAGATTTTCAGCCCCTAGATCAAAGGACAAAGCCACAAGGGCACAGTCATCTGTCTGACCTGTCCCAGGTTTTTTGAACTACCCTAGAAAGCTACTGCAAGGGCTTTAGGGGGAAAAAAAATGCTCCTGATAACACAGAAAGCCAGGTTTTAATATTGTGTGCATCGTGGTGTGGCTCACAGCAGGGCACCAACCTCGCACAAAGCCTGGTTCAGGGGGAAAAGTCTTTCTAGTAGCCCAGGAGCCTCTGAAAAGGGGAAAAAATGGGGCATCACACCTCCAAAAAAACAAGACACACTGACTGCACACAGCTTCCAAGCAATAAACGAGCCATGGGCAGCCTTGATTTTTAACAAGACACCACTAATGGTGTATTCCAAACCCAAAGAACAGCTCCTGGGGCCAAACCACCAAACCAGGAGCGCTCATATATCCCACAGCTTGTGAAAGCTTGCAGAGCAGCGCTCTGAGCTGCTGCTGAGCACGGGATGATTCAGCCTTTGCCACATCCTTCCCTGCACAGCTTTCAAGTGCCAGCCGAGCACAGCGTTCTTCCTGCTGCCGGGTGATTTCAGATCCTTGACCTGGTAATGGTATCACATCTGCTAACTATTATCAGAGGGGGAGAAAGGCTCTCCCTCCTCGCTTCCCTGCTCGAACCCAGCGCAGCACCGTGTTGTGTCTGTGAGAGCTGAAAGCAGCCGGGCTGTAATTCAAACAAATCAGATCTAATCACCCTTATCAGAAGGGTGATAAAATCAGCAAAGCTGAGAGGCTGCAAAAACACGAGGCAAAGAGGTATTTCTTGATGGGCACGGAAAGCCAACACCTCTGAAGAGCTGTTTTCCCCGCAGAGCCATCGGATCACAGCGGGGCACTGCTGAAGAGAAGCGTCTGTGCGGCTTCTCTGCCATCTTCTGCAGACCTAAGAAATGTTACTTCCCAAACTCTGCTGCTGAGGAGGGCTCTGAGACGCAGAGGGCTGTATTCCACAATCCCCCATAGCTCCTAAATTTTGGACAAAGCAGTCACGATCACTGCAGATGGACTGACACCATGCCAGCCAGATGCTCAAGAGGTGCAGTGATGGTCCAAGCAAAACTCGGAGACCGGGTGCTGTGGTGCAGGTGTTACTTTGTTAGCACAGCTCCCCAGCCCAGAGCTGGAATCTGGCACAGGCACAGAGCTGAAGATGAGGGTTTCCTGAGTCTCAGACCCCCTTTTAGAGGACAGCACAGTCCTGGGTGCTCCGAGAAGCACAGTGGGGCTCTAAGGGTCAAGCTTGTCTGCACACAGCAACATCCCACAGATGGTTCTCTTTGCCTGGTCAGCAAGCCATTGCCAGCTCCCGATCCCCAATTCACCATCTCAGTGGCCCTGTACCACAACGGGAACAGTCCCTGGCAGTTTTCCTGCCTTGGGCTGCCCGGACTTTGTGAACCGTGCTTGCCATGAGATTTTTCTGGTAAAGCTCAGCTCCAGAGGAACCACCTGGAGCCCTTCGCCAGCTCCAGGAGAGCCTCTGCCTTGCTCTGACTCACCTTCCCGTGGCAGAGGAGCCTGAGAAGCGTCCCGGAGAAAGAGCATTTTTCAGGATGGGCGTGCAGACAGACAGGGAACTTCCTGACACACACCTCTGACCCCGCTCCAGCCAGCGTGACGCAAAACAAAGCTCCACTTACCCACTGGCAGGGAATGTCACGCAGGGATGGAAAAATAAGGGTTGGAAGAGACCTCGGGAGGTCACCTAGTCCAGCTCTGTGCCCCGTTGGAAGAGTCAGCACTGTATTATCCCCGTCAGGCACACATCTAACCTATTCTGAAAGGCCTCTGGTAATAAAAGCAACATATTCCAGGCTTTTGCTATTTATATCCTGATTTTGAGCACTGCTTGAAGAATGGAGGGCACAGAGGGGAATTGCTGCATAATAGCTGGGAATAGCTGCATAATAGCTGAACACTGCATTACCGAAATGTTGCAGGACCCCGGGGGAAGCTGCTGAATAGGTAAGTACATCTCAGTGCAAAATGTAAGGGCAGGGCCACCAGCAAGGTGACCAGGGCACGTTGGAGTGCCCCAATCGGCCTGCCCAGGCCACCTGGCAGGGCTGTGACATCTGGCAGAGCTGCCCGGGGTTGTCGTGGAGTCTCATTCTCTGGAGACACTCCAAACACACGTGGATGCGTTCCTGCGTCACCTGCTCCAGGTGACCCAGGGGGTTGGACCGGAGGATCTCCCAGAGGTCCCCTCCAACCCCAATTATCCTGACCCTCCTTCACTGTGCAAGGTGAAGAAGGCACAGAGCTCAGAGCTGCCCGAGTCCTGCAACCATTGCCTCCCACAGAAGCTGTCCTGACATCCTTCCCGGGGATTAAAAAACCAGGCGACTGAAGAAATGAAGCGGTGTTCTCAGCCGCATGGGAGAGGGTGTCTCTGCAAGATGGGGGTCTGGCCATATTGACACAAACACGCAGACTTTTCAAAAGAACAGTGGAAACGCTTAGCACAAAATCCCATTAGCAAATAACGGGATTTCTGGGAGCACCATCTGTGCACCACATTGAACACCCGCCCCGGAGCACGGAGACTGAGGCACGTTGCATATGGAAAGCCAGACAAAAGAATATACAATAATACACAAAGGCAGGGAGGGCACATATAGCATGGGGAAAAAGCCAGAAGAGACGTTTTCCTCCCCATCCTCACAATACCCGAAATCCCATTCCCTTCACAGCCTTCCCACCGTGGCTCCTGAGGCACCTCACGTCCCTTTGTGCCCACTGTGAGGCCCCGTGATGCTGCCACAGAAGGGGAGAAGGAGCTTTGACGTGAATGAGAATCAGCTGACAGACCAAAGCTGTTGAGTGCGAGGTGACACAGAGGTTTAGCCTCGGAGATGGTTTTTTCCCCCCCCTCGACTGTTTTCCAGGGAGGTCTCCCAAATTTCTAAGGCAAGAGATTACCTGGAAAAGGCTCTGTCTCACTCACGAGCTTCATCATCTCCACCGCAGCAGGAAAGTCCAGAAGTAGCCACGCTGGGGTAATTCTGAAACAAAGCAGGAGAGGATTTGGTGTGAGTGGGTTTTGGAGAGCAAAACAAACCCAACTTTGCAAGTTGCCAACTTGAAGGAGCCCTCTCCAGTGACACTCGAGCACCCCTTCTCCTCTGCGCTTCCAAACGTCTCCGTCTTTGTCCGCTCTCCCAAGGGCTCTTCAACAGCCTCCTCCAAAACAGCTATTACAGCAATTACTGCAATTAATTGATTTGCATATCCCCAAAGCCCCATCATTAGTGCAACACAGCCAAGCGTGTTAGTGTTTAATAATATCAATCAACAATTATTCATAACATCCCGCCCCGGCAGACCTAAATATAGAGACGAGCATTCATGCGAAAACAAAAAGGAGGAAAAAAAAAACCCCAGCAGCTAAACAAAAGAATTAATTTAGAGCAGAATTAGGATCATAGAAACAAGACAGACAAGAGACAAGGTCAGATGTCTCGCTCCCAGCTGATGTGAGACTCTCCCAACCTGCCTGCTCTCAGTTACTGAGCGAGCTGCAAGTAAATAAAGTGATTTTCTCCTTGTAGTAAACAGCCAGAGAGCTGCGATGAGCACAAACACAGCGGGCGAGAGGCAACGAGAGGTGACTGCCACAGTCTGCTGGCCCTGGTTCAGAACAGCCCTTCAGCTAAAGCTCCAGAGGGTCCCCGTTCAGGACAACACTTAAGCTGATGCCTTAGGTTATAACTTCTATATGTTTCAAACCCTGCCCTGCCCGGTGTGTGACCCTGCAGTTCCTCGTGCCCTGGGAGCTGCTGTTCTCTCCTGCTGCTCACACACAACAAACCTCTGCAGGTTCCCACTCCAAGGACACCGGGCCCCAAATGTGTCAACTCAAAGCCTCTAAAGGGGGGCGAACTTGGGGTAATTCCATCATGAACTGAGGTGATCATTGGAGAATGAACCCTGAGATGCAAATGAACCAAACTTATCAAAGGGTGAAGAACCCCTGAGCCAGGGCCCATCTTGGGTGGAGCCTCTGGACAGCCCAGGGTGAGCCTTTGAAGGCCTTCCAATAAATCCCTCCTTTTATTCTCTTCATTCTTGTCTGGTCTCTGTGTTTTAGGTGGCCACTCAAGGCATCATAGCACATGCTGAAACTTAAGTACGTGCTTAAATCCTGCTCCTCCCAGGGCCAGGCACGAGTAAAAGGGAAAGGCTGCTATTCGGTTTTCCAGGCTTTTTTAGCAATGCAAGCTGCATCTCTTAGGGACTGTATGCTCTTTGCCAACCTCTGGATTTGGAGCCGCACAGGGATGTGAGGCCAGTGTGAGACCAACACCACCAGGATATCAGAGAGCTGACGCATCTTCACCATCCAGGGTATTTTCCAGGGCTTGGATGTGCCCAGATCCCCCAGCCACCCTCTGATCCCACATGTGCTGCTTCGCTGCTCACTTCAGGGAGAGTTTCCACCACCTTCAGCAGCAGGAGGAGGTTTTTGCAAGAGCCCAGGCTCAGATTACCTTAATGTTATTAACAGGTATGTTGATCGAGCAAGGAGAACGGATATTGCTCTGAAACAGCGCCAAGAAAATTCAGGCGTTCAGCTTCTCCGATGGTGTAAACTGATGGAGCACAGCAGGCACCAAAAGCAACGAGGTTTTTACACTGCTGGAGGAACTGGCAAGACCATGGTGAAACTCATGCCTCGAGTGGCCACCTAAAACACAGAGACCAGACAAGAATGAAGAGAATAAAAGGAGGGATTTATTGGAAGGGCCTTCAAAGGCACACCCTGGGCAGTCCAGAGGCTCCACCCAAGATGGGCCCTGGGTCAGGGGTTCTTCACCCTTTGATAAGTTGGGTTCATTTGCATATCAGGGTTCATTCTCCAGTTATAACCTCAGTTTCACGATGGAATTACCCCAAGCTCGCCCCCATTTAGAGGCTTTGAGTTGACACATTTGGGGCCCGGTGTCCTTGGAGTGGGAGCCTGCAGAGGTTTGTTGTGTGTGAGCAGCAGGAGAGAACAGCAGCTCCCAGGCCACAAGGAACTGCAGAGTCACACACCGGGCAGGGCAGGGTTTGAAACATATAAAAGTTAAAACCTAAGGCATCAGTACAAAGCCACAGCCTTGCTGCAAGTCCCAGCTTTTCACCAAGCTGGTGGAGTCCTGCTCTGCAATATCCCATTTATTGAAGGAATTAGGAGGGGCTCAGGAGGTGCTCCCCGCTCTTGCAGAGGCAGCCGGACCTGGGCAGGAATGCCCTTAACTTTCTTCACTCACGACATCCCAACCATCCAGCAGCATCAAAGCCATCTTAATCTTCCTTCATCCTCACCCAGTGCATCCCAAGGCCCCTCAGACAGCTGTGCCAGCACAATTCTGGGGTGGCAAACGGTTCAGATATCGCAGAGGGTGGCAGGAAAGATGGACCTGGTCATGAGGAGAAATGTGGGCGCAGGGAAGGAGCAACTCTACCCTTGCTTCCCACCCTGTGGCACTGAGACAAGCTCTCCAGCACGCTTTTCCCTCTGCTTTGGCTCTGTCGATCCCATAGTCAGATCCCAGCACTGTAAATCACATCAGCCTGAGCAGAAGACACCCAACTTCCCAGCTCTGGGCCCAGGGCTCCTGCTAAAACTACTGACTGCAGACTAAACAAAGCTTTTTTTACCCTGCCCACAGTCTGGACTCCTAACTGGAGACTCATCCAGCACGAAATCTATTCCCATTCCTTCCCTAGCCCTCCCTGCCTCCATCGGTGCCGATGCTGGGGGAGATACTGTGCCTCGACGGTAGGAAGGAATAAAACGCGGCGTCTCGTTGGCAGCACTCTAAATAGAAAAAGAAATAAGATTTTAGAGCCCCCTTGCCTTTTGCTGGCCTTCCAGCTTCCCCCAGCCACACACAACGAGCCGGGAGGTGTGCCCAAAGCAGGAGCAGGAAGCAAAGCAAACTACAATTGCAGTAAACCACTTCAAAAAGGCTTCGGTTTCGCTCAGAATCGCTTGAAAGGAAACTCGACGCCTCATCCCTCATCTTTCACACGTTTTGAAAGAAACATTAGTCTGATTGTCTGGGTTTTTCTTGGGAAAAAAGGGTTTCTGGAAGTCTGAGTTTAAAAGCCAAACATAAATAGGAAATATAAATGCTTCCTTAAACCCATATTCGGGTTGTTTGTGAAAATCCCCAGCAGCTTTCACTGCCTCCCAACAGCGACTGAGAGATTTCAGGGGAAAAAATAAGACATTAGAGGCCACACTGGCATTTCCCAGAAAAACGTGGAAGGGGGAAATCCAAAACAACTAAGAGCACAACGCTGCGGACCTTAGAGAGAAGTTTGCCTGGGGCAAACATCTCCTAACTGCTGTAATTACCGTGAAAGGTCATCGAGGACACCTCCCCGTGCACGCTAAGAAAAATTCATGCGAGCATTTCGTGTGGTTAGCGCAGCTTTTCTAGCGGAGTTCTGACATTGAGCCACACGAGATGACATCAGCAAACAGGCATTCCCCTCGCAAAGAGCGTGGCCCAGGACGTGAAGCACCTTCCAACTCCTTGCTCTCTTGCCTTTAAACGCGGCCATTAACGAGTCCAAAGCGACCCAAAAAAAACGGGGGTAAAAAGCAAAGGCTGCACACCGCATTGACAGCAGCGAGGACAAAAGAGCTCCGTCTGCAAATATAATTGGATTTAAGAGCCAAATTTCTCCCGGGAGCTGGCTGCTGGGAGGTTCTCCTGTGTCCCATGATCCAGCAGGAGCTGGCTCATGCCCACGGTGGCAGCCAGATCCCGGCCCACGGCAGCTCCGCGGCCCCGGGACGCGCTCCCCTCGCACGCCGACGTCCTCGCGCTGCTCCGCAGCTTTGGGGGGGCCTTAATGAAAGGCAGATGCAGGGGGAGGTTTGCAGGAATGTTTATCCATAGGTGCTTCCCTCTCCGGGTCCCCACCGAGGAGGGGGAGCTAGAGGATGGGCTGCTGAGGAGAGGGGTCCCTCCACGGCTTCATCCCGCAGCTGGAGTGGTGTCCCCTCTCCTAGGACACCCCAGGGACACTCCGAGCAAGGCATCCTTCAAACCCTGCCCTCCTCTCTGCACAACATCTGGGGCTGGCCACAGCTGGCCACAGCACATGCAGGCTTGGCCACCTGGTTTCACCTGTCTCGGGCAGAATGATTATTTTGGGACTGGACTGCTTCTTTCATAGTCCCACATCTCATTTTCAGAGGTGGGGGAGAAAACCTTTGACCCGTTGCGGGCCTTTGTGAGGACTCACTGTTGGCATCTGCCTCTCTTGGCAGGATGAGTGTGTACAGTCATTTAGGCTGGAAGCGATCCTCACAGGCCCATCTGCTCCAAATCCCTGCTCCAAGCAGCAGGAAACAAACCCAGCACGTCCCCTCTGCTCGCGCAGCCAAAGGCACAGGTGGGGGACACGTGAGGAGCAGGGAAGGATGCAAGAGACCTCAACACAAGAAAAATCCCTCCTGCTCTGAGCGCTGTGCAGAGCAAGTCTTCTGGTTGAGAAGAGGCTGCTAAAACACAAACAGTCCTGGCTGAACACCTCAACTCTATAACCTCTCGCTCCAGACACAAAAAGCCCTCCCCAAAAAGCAGGTTTTAGCCCTCAAGTCCCACCCAAAGAAACACTCAGGCAAAGAACTGAGCTTTACCTGCAAAAACAAGTGTCCTCAGTGCTTTTTTTTTTTTTTTCCCCTCTAAACTTTACCCCCTTCTCCCCAGACCTGGTGGCATTGTTGTGCACCTCACGAAGCAGACCTATCCCAGCAAGGGCCCACCTGCTTCATTTACTGCACGTAGCCAACCTGGGAAGGGCTGGAGCTGCTGCCTCAAAGGCGTCCCACCACCACGCACTGGTGTCACACAAAGAAAGTGCTGCAAAGCCACTGCTTAACGGAGCAAATTCGGCTGTTTCATGCTTTGTGATGCAGGTAGCAGAAAAACCCCTTCTCCAGCTCAGACTAAACCTTTCCCTGTGCTCACTGCCAGTGACAACCCTGCAGCAGTTATGAGCTGTTCTTTCTCTGGCCTTTTTACTTCATTCCATCACACCAAAAGCAGAGCCAGGCCTGGAAATTAAATTGCACCCACCAGTTTCATTCATAAATTTGGCTGCACGACCACAAAGTGAGCTATTGTTGTTATTTCTCACAGTTTACCACCTCCAAGCCAAGGAGTATTGTTTTTATTGCTATTGTGAGAACAAGAGCAGGGGAAAAAAATAATCTTACGCTTCCCTTCCCCTCCCAATCAAATATAATAGAGGCAAAACAAAAACCTCAACGGGGCGGATGTTGGATCCTCAAGGATTTTTTTTTTTTTTTTTTTTTGGAGCTATCTACAGGAGCTCAGCCTGGTGCTGCAGGTTTCTGAGTCTGAATTTTTATCAATGGGCTGCACTGGGTCCATCTGAAAGGCTGGCAGGTGTTCGAACAATGAAGCAGGGCTGCCTCTACATCTGGGCCACAAAAGTCATCGCCGTGTTTACAAGAAACAGGATAAGCAAGAAAACATCCTGCCACAGGCACCTAAAAAGCTGCAGCCCCTTGTTATTCACTTTTTTTTTTTTTTTTCTCACACTGGGGCTGTTTATTTATAGCACGAGAAGTTGAACCAGGGGGAGGAAGAAAAAAAAGAAGTGAGAGGTTTCTCACTCGTTTCCACGCAGGAGTGACGCACGTGCAACGTGGCAGGCGCCGCGCTTGTATTGTCCCTTCAGCTCTGGGTGGGATCTCATTAACCCCTCAGCTCTGGCTGCAATTAATTAACGATCAGGGCACAACCTGCTGGGTTTGCTTCATCCATGCAAGCCTGTCGGTTAAACCGGACTCATCCTGGGACACCCCAGAGGGAAACTGAGTCGCCACATGCTGGAAGTCCCTAGAGCCTGAACTCACAGAGATTGTGAGGGAGGGATCGGGGAAGTTCCTCATCCTCAGCACTTAAGGTAGGATCCTGAGGGCCAGCAGAGTAAGAGGCTCTTCCAGAGCTTAGAGAAGACATAGGGGAGCCCCTCTGAAGGAGCTTCTGCCCTTGCACAGTGCCCCAAACACATCTGCAGAACCAAAGGCTGTCACCAAATTTCAGCTGCTGATGGCTTGTGGCCCCCTACAGAATCGCTGTATTTTGGGGGTTCTTTCTCATGACATTTTGCTCTGCTTGCTTTTAACTTTCGAGTAAAAACAAAGCAAGACACATCCAATTTAGTAGCAAGATTATTTTTTAAAAATCAAATTCATTCAAATTCATTGAAGATGCACCACAGTGAAACCTCTGAAATGTTTCTCACCATCCTTAAGAAAAACTCAGGAAGCTCCAAGGTATCTCTGCCTTCCAGATGAACATTTTGTGACTCAAGTCATCTTTATGTTCAGCAAAATTAAGTATTCCCTCACCTCTCTTCCCTGCTTTAACAGTTTCATTTCTGGAAGTCTTCTGAACACACCAGTTAGAGCCCCCCCCTCAGAAAGCTGGGGAAATGAGAGCTGAGCTGCTCAGCCTCTCATGGAGTTTGACTTCCTTGCTTTTGAGCTGAGTCAAAGAGGATTAACTCAACAGGTGTTTTACTGGAGAGTGGGAGGGAAAACAGAACAAAACACAATGAAACAACTGCCTACGTGCACAAACAGCAGATGAATTCCTCCTCCTCTTCTGGGGAATGAACTGCTAAAGCAGATGGCAAACATCCCCTTCTCCTCTAGCCCTGAGTCACTCTCAGTTCTGGCTCTAAACACTTCCAGTTCCCTTCAGTCAGGTCTGGAAGGGAATCTTCCTGACGCGGACTCGATCTCTGAAGGGTTGAGCTGCTTCCACTGCCCCTGACTTGTGCTCTTCTGCACCCTGGTCATGCCCAGAGACCCCAGCTGGAGTGCAAAGGGCTTTCCAGCAGCCTCTGTGCCTTGTGCATTGAGTAGGATGGCTGAAGCCCAGACTGCTGCCCTGTAAATTCATGATGACACCTCACGGCTCTTTCTTCATCAGCAGAAAGACCATCAGACAGCACAGGAATAAACAGAGACAGGCATCTTCCTCCCCCTTGGGCCATGGAAAGCGAGTTACAAGTCGCTGTTGTTGTGATTCCTCACTGACCCAGGGCTCTCCAGTTGGTCCCACCAAACCTCCTGTTGGCCAGAGAGTGAGACACAGGGGCTTGGGTCAGCTAAAATCCCACTGCAGCTGGAGGGAGCAGACAGCAGCTGAGGCTGTGTAGTGTTTTCACGAGAATTTCTTGAAGCTTTCGGTGATTAATGTGCACACATAGCCAGTGTTAACAGCCAAACTTTGTCATTTTTCCATCAAAACCATGAGAAAAGCACGTAAAACACTTCAGACTGCTGATGGTGAGCCTGTAAAGTGAGGAAGTGGTCAGAGGATCTGTATATCTTAGCAGAACTGAAAAGGGTCTGTCTCGAAGTGCCATTCCGCAGGCCATGCTGAATGTAGCCTCACAAGAAATGCTACTTATTTTCAATATTTGGGTTGCAGGATGATATAGAAGCGAACTTTGCCCCTATAAGTGACTAAAGCTTGACAGAGGGTTTGTGTGAATTTATTAAAAGCTCCCAAGCCGAAGCCAAACGTTCAAGCCAACCAAAGCCTGCTTACAAATTACTTGGATAATTGCCAGAAGCCCGAGCCTGATCCCTTTTTCTGTTCCTTTCTCACCCAAAAAAACATCTGGCGTGTGTTGCCAGTCTGCATCGACTGCTCTCTTGGTGCTGCAGGATCTTTAGGAGCAGCATCCTAGATAATTAAACAGCCGAGCGCTGACGAACTGTTGTCAATACAGAATAAAATCAATACACTCCCCGTTGAGCCAAAATGATACAGAGCTGGCACTATTTGAACCAGCTTCTTTAGAGAGCTTTAATTTCATCAAACAACACTCTTTCGGGAGAGATGATTTGGGGTTTGGCTTTTTAACAAAGAGAGAAAGTGGTGTGAGGCACACGGCACTTAATATCTGGCTGAGATTTAAAACGCATGCTCCTTATGAAGTGTGACATTTTATCCCTGAAGCCACAGGAACATTTCCCACATTTAAGTGATAGAGGGAAAATTCTTCAAATTAGATTTGAACTTTATACCTTCTAATTCTGCTGCAATCCTCCTCCTCCATGTACCACGCTCGGGCCTGATGAACACGCTGTTATATCAAAGTCTGACAGACCCGAGTGCTGACAAATCCCCTTCACTTAGCCTGCAAGTAAGCAGCAAACCTCCTGGAGATCCAGGAGTCAGTGTTAACTGGAAAAAATAGCCCAGCCACTGGTCACAAGGCTAAAGGAAGTGGTCAGTGCAGCCCTCCTGGGTGTCACCGTGAGCTCGAAGCCAGCACTGAGGCCACAAGGCTGAGCCAGCTCCCCCAGGGTTTGCAAGGAGCCACCCAGAGCTCCTTTACACACTTCCATCCAAGCCTAAAGGAAAACCAAACACCCATCTGCAAGGAAGTCACGGTCAGAGGCAGCACCTCTCCTACAAGGATGAGCTGGGAGAGCTGGGGGTGTTCACCTGGAGAAGAGAAAGTTCCAGGGAGCCCTCAGAGCCCTAAAGGGGCTCCAAGAGATCTAGAGAGGGACTGTGGACAAGGGCCTGGAGTGCCAGGACAAGGGGGAATGGTTTTAAATCGAAAGAGGGCAGGGTTAGATGGGATACTGGGAAGAAATTCTTCCCTGTGAGGGTGGGGAGGCCCTGGCACAGGGTGCCCAGAGAAGCTGTGGCTGCCCCTGGATCCCTGGAAGTGTCCAAGGCCAGGTTGGATGGGGCTTGGAACAACCTGGGATAGTGGAAGGTGTCCCTGCCCATGGCAGGGGGTGGAATGGGATGATCTTTAAGCTCCCTTCCAACCCAAACCATTCTGGGATTCTGTGAAGCCCTGAGCAACAGCTGCCCAGGCTTGCCCATCACAAGGTCCTTCTTCTCGCTTCCCAGACTCAGAGGTTTGCTGTGCAACTCAGTTGCAACCAGGTCCCCATTTGGGGACAGCTGTCCTGCTGTGAGTGCTGTCACAGCCACTGGCCCTTGTGGGAGAGCTCCTCTGTTGAGCCCTTCAGGAGGAGAGGGACCCACAGGGATCGTCAGGGCCAACCCCTGGCCCTGCACAGGACACCCCAACAATCCCAATCCCACCCTGTGCCCGAGAGCCCCTTCGGAGACCCCGGTGAGGTCTGACCTCAGCCTCCTCCAGGCTGAACGAGCCAAGTACCCTCAGCTGCTCCTTGTACAGCCCCTCCAGCCCTTTCACCATCTGCTGTCCCTCCTTTGGATGCTCTCTAACAGCTTTAGATCTTTCTCACCTAAAACTGCCCCAGCACTTGAGGTGAGGCCGGCCCAGCCCAGAGCAGAGCAGGACAATCCCCTCCCTGGCCTGGCTGGCCACGCTGGGCCTGATTCCCCAGGACAGGGATGTCCCTCCAGGCTCCAGGGCACTGCTGACTCAGATCCAACTGGCCCTTGACCAGGATCCCCACATCCCTGCTGCTCTCCAGCCTCTCATTCCCCAGTGTGTCCGTGCATCCAAGGCTGCCCCATCCCAGGTGCAGAACCCAGCACTTGTCTCCTTGGGTTGGTGACTGCCCAGCCTCACAGAGCACATCCCACCCTACATCCCAGGCTCCCACACCTGTCCCTGTCCCCACACTGCAAGTGCAGTCCTTGACTCCCGAGAGGTGGCCCAAAGCCTCAGAGCTCACCATGCATGGAGGAAGCCCTGACCCACAGCCTCTGACCCTTTGCATCTCTCTGGGCCAGCAACACTCCTGAAAAACCCACTCCACCTTCCACCCTGTGCCTCGAGGGACAGTCCAGACCTCTGGAAGTGCTTTGAAACAGAAGTTGCAAAGGCAGAGCATTATTCCCATTACGTTGCTTGCTTTCCTTAAGCCCTGCTCAATAGCAGACAGGTGCACTAAGCTCCTTGCCAGGGACCCACGTTGAGAGGAACAAGACCCTCCAGTTTTATATTTTACCCCCTTTGTAAGCTCACCAGCCACCTCTTAAGCTCGTAATAAAAGACTTTTTTGAGAAATGATGGCACCTAGTTTCCAAGGCAGCGGGACTTTTAAGCCCACGTTTGCAAGAGCCGAAGGAATTGGAGATGCCAAAAGGCACAGGCTGTACAAAACCCGTCCCCTATTCCTGCTGGATAGATCAAATAACACAGTTGGAGTTTTTAATGCAACACGAGCTGGATGAGGAAGTGGCCGGTGGTGCTGTACAAAAAAATGTACAATGAGTGGGATAACAACTACAAATCCCTTTAATCTCTGGTCTTACCTCGACATCTCAGACTGTTTGGTGCCTGCAGGGATTATCGGGGACGCGCGATTCCAGAACGGAAAGAGCGAGATGCTTCGTGGTGTTCGCTGCCCGTGAGTGGTCTGCTGGACCTCTCAGCTGCAATTCAGCCTGCAGTGGTCACAGAATCCCAGAATCATCTCGGTTGGAGAAGACCTCCAAGACCATCAAATCCAACCTGTGACCAATACCCACCTTGTCACCCAGCCCAGAGCACTGAGTGCCACGTCCAGGAGATCCTTGGACACCTCCAGGGATGGGGACTCCACCACTCCCTGGGCAGCGCCTTCCAAGGCCTGGCCACCCTTTCCCATGAAGAAATTCCTGCTGATGTCCACCCTGACCCTCCCCTGGCCCAGCCTGAGGCCGTTCCCTCTCCTCCTGTCCCTGTTCCCTGGGAGCAGAGCCCGACCCCCCCGGCTGCCCCCTCCTGTCAGGGACTTGTGCAGAGCCACAAGGTCCCCCCTGAGCCTCCTTTGCTCCAGGCTGAGCTTTGAGGACAGCACAGCCCAGGCAGATCTGTGTCCTCTCACTTCAAATTCTGGAAAAGCTCAAGGATTCAGCTGGAAACCTACAGCAAAGCAGAACATCTCCCACTCCCCACTTTCCCCGTTTATAAATGTCTATTTTCTTAGGCTAAACCAATTACTTACTCTCAGTCCTACACAGCTCCCATTTCAGCTCAAAACCAGGCTCCTTTCCCATGGAAAAAAAAAAAAAAAATCAACTCTACTCATTTCATAATTAATTTTACTGCATGACTTTTCCCAGCAACACAACTCATTTTTTTTCCCAAGTTCTCTACAAACTGATGAAAATGAAAATCCCCTCAGCCTCCCTGCACGCTCTCATGGGCATCACTTCTTTGTAGCTTAATTTCCCATTTTAAAAAGGAAGACATTTGCTTTCCTCCAACTTTTTTTTTTTGGGGGGGGGAGGGTGGAGAAGGCAGGTGGGGAAGTGAGCAAAGAGCATTATTTCATCGTGGACACAGCTTCCAGCACGATGAAGACAATCTCGTGCACTGTGACACCGAGGTGCTACCAGAGGGCAATAAATTCAGATTAATAATTAACAGCCACATCGTGTCAAAGCCATCTCGGTGCTCTCATTGCAGTTGCTTCGGAAATCTTCCTACTTTTTTATGGCAAACACGTGCAATGGGTCAGTCAGTCCTTAAAACCACACACGCTGATGGAGACAGCACTGCTGGGACTCTGCAGGTACAACTTTTTGGCTGAAAAAACACGGTTTGGCATAAAAAGTGGCGTACCAATGCCAGCATTAATGGAAATAAAAATGCAAGGCTCCTATCCGGGCAGCAAAGACTGGAATAAGTTATTGAAAAAGAACAAAACACAAGTGACTTACTGCTTTTGAGAGCCTCCTGACCTGCAGATGGACGAGGATCAGGCACTGAAGGAAGCAGACAAACTTCTCATGTTAAATTTCAGCATCGAGAACCACTTTGATATTAACACAGCAAATTACGAGCGGATTTTACAGCATTTTCCAACCTCAGCACAAAGAAAATGCAACAAGTTCTCCTGAAAAAAACCCCCACTGATCCAACACACTTAAAGAAATGATGTGATGGGCAGAGTCACCATAGGGCTTGAAAAATAATATCCTTAGATGCTTTTATTATGGTCTTCAACAGTCACATTTTCAAGCTTTGCCTCCAAAACCGGGCAGGGGGGGCTAGGAATTTTATTTCAAAACTTGATAGCCAAGAGTCTCACCTAATTATGCGAGCTGGGGCTTCAAGGGGAAAAAAAAGAAAAAAAAAAAACAGAAAAGGAATGCAGACACACAGAGATGTGTGGCAAAAAAATAAGATCACTGGCAAAACACTCTTTGTCCCAAACTTCTTCCTTTTCCCCTTCTCGCTGGCTCTGTGGAGGAGTGCATCTTCCCCCAAAACTCTGTGCTGTCATCCTGTCCTCTAAACTGGTTTTTAAGTGTTAAGGGAATGGAAGACCACTAGAAAGGTGCCTTGATAGGTGCCTGGGGAAAGAAATAGGGGAAAGGAAGGGGAAAGGAAGGGGAAAGGAAGGGGAAAGGAAGGGGAAAGGAAGGGGAAAGGAAGGGAGGAAGGCAACGGGGACAAGCCCTTGGGGGGTGAAATAACAGGGAGAGGGGAAGGAAAATAAGGAGGAAAAAAAGGAAAATATGGGAAAAGGGAAGAAAGGGGGAGGGGGAAGTAAAATACAGGAAAGGAGCGGGAAAAGGAAAATACAGGAAAGGGAAAAAGGGAAAATAAAGGGAGGGAAATAAGGGGGGGAGAGAAACT
>VZTA01024611.1:164089-194843 GCA_013398855.1 Mohoua ochrocephala
CTCAAACGGCCGCGGGCGGCTCGGGCCGGGCTCGGGGCCGGGCCGGTGTCGGCCCAGCGGGACTCGGGCTCGGTGCCCCTCGCTCCGGGGCCCTGTCGGTGTCGGTGCCCCTCGCCCTGGGCTCACCCTCGGTGCCGGTCCTGCTCTCGGTGCTCAGCATGTCCCAAGCGTGAGTACCGCGGGGCGCGGGGGCTGAGGGGTGAGAATCCCCTCAGAGGGGGTAAAGCACAGCCCGGGCGGGAGGCGGGGTCACCCCCACAAAGCGACCTCGTCATCTCGGGAAAACCAGGCAAATATTAATATTATCCACTCGGGCCCTTTGCGCAGAAAGGTTCCTCTCCTATAGCCCACAATTCGCACGTCGTGTCTTGTTTCCTCCCGGTAATTTCAGCGCAGTGCAAAGCTTTACGGGTTCGCCTGCAATCACCAGACAGCGATGACGGCATTGGATCAAAGTGCCTGCAAGGAGCTGTGCTCATTCCCCCAGAAACATCACTCCGAGCCCGCATATTAAGCAAGTATTATGATGATTATTATTATTGCTGTGCTACAGTGCCAGGAGCCAAACCGTGAGCATCTTCCCTTGTATTATCCCTCAGCGTTGTGCTTTTTGCTGCCTCCAGCTCCCCCAGTTTGGGGAGGCTCTATTTCCCAGTTCTGAGCTGGATATGGCTTGTTCAAGTTCAATAAAGAATAGTACATTAGAGAAAGAAAAAGAAAAAACTAAAAGAAACACCTCGGAGGTATTTGCTACCTCCTTCCGCTCCTCTCCTTCACACTGACCATATCCAAACTTCTGCCCCAGCAGGTTGTGAGCAAAGCCTTTCCTGGCATCTTTCCCGTGATCTCCCTCCTCTGGCATCAGTGGTACCAACCTCAAAGCCCCCTTTCTTTTGCTCAGTATCCTCTTTCCAAACTCCCAGCTTTTTGCCAGGTAAAAGCCCCTCCGATTCTAAAACATCCTTCCAAATTCAGAACCAGAGCAGCTCTCTTTGTCACCAACAGCTTGGGTTTCGTAGAGCTATTAAGGTTGGACAAGACCTGCAAGACTTCCAAGTCATACCAAAACATGCCATTAAGTGCCACATCTGCTTCCAGGAGCGGTGACTCCACCATTTCCCTGGGCAGCCTGTTCCGATGCCTGTTCCAGTGCTACTCTTTCCATGAAGAAATTTTTCCTAATATCCAATCTAAACCTTCCCTGGCTTAACTTGAGGGCGTTTTCCTCTTATCCTAGTAGTTGTTGCCTGGGAAAAGAGGCTGAGCCCCCAGCTCATCACAACCTCCTTTCAGGCAGCTGCAGAGAGCAGTAAGGTTTCCCCCGAGATTGTTTTCTCCAGCCTCCTTTTCTCCTCTCCTGCCTCCACACCTTGGCAGCCTCGGCCAGATACCACTGAAAACTCCACTGCTTTCCAGCCAGGCAGCTCCTTGGTGCAGGAGAGAAAGGTGGGGTGAGAGGAATAAAGAACAACATCCCCATGGGCAGGGCAGAGACTGACTGGGAGCCATGTCCAAGGACAGCCTCCAGCAGGCATAAGTTTGAGGAAAGCTTGGTTGGATCCCTGGTGGATCCAGTGTAGGGCTTGTATAAATCATGCCTGACACTCTCATGGAATCAGTTAAGAGAAGATCACAGTGTAGTGGAAAGAGTGATCTGAATTCTGCTCTTTAAAAGGAAAAAAAAAAGAGATAAAGGAAGGAAAAAAAACCCAAAAAAACCACAAAAGTAGTGTTTGACCTCTTCCTCAGAGTTATCTCGGAATCTGTCATTCCTACCCAGTCTCTGAATCATAGCTGCTGTTATTTGAGCCAGATTAACACCAAAGCAATTAAACCGAGCAGAGCTGGAAAAAATACTCATGCTTCAACTGTTTCAGCTCAGTTTAATTTTAATAGAGATGGGGCTTTTTAGCATTTCCTATGGCACTGCCAGCACTGAAACCCTTATAAACACGATCATATGTCCCCGCCACATGACAAAAACACAAATCCAGCCCTGTTTCTGAGCAAGGTGCTGGTGAGGAACTCTGATTTGGTGTTGCAGCTCCTTGGCTCTGGTTAAGGACATTGTAGCTGTGCACAGCACAGGATTTATGGCTGGGCTAATCCAGCCCTTCCTAAACACGAGTCAGAGTTGGATCTCCGATGAGTTACCAAGGCTGCTGTTAATGTGGTTGGTGGCAGTGAGGTTATGCTGGCTGGGTACCATAAATCAGAGTTGTTTAGGTCGGAGAAGCCCTCTAAGATCATCAAGTCCAAGCCTTAAGCCAGCACTGCCAAGGCCACCATTAACCCATGTCCCCAAGTGCCACATCCAAATGGCTTTTAAATCTGTCCAGGGATGGAGACTCCACCGCTGCCCCGAGCAGCTGTGCCAGGGCTGGACCACCCTTTCCATGAAGAAATTTTTGCTAATATCCAGTCTATCCTATATCCTCCCAGTAGGTAAAGGGGCTTACAAGGAGCTTGGAGAGGGACTTTTCACATAGGTATGAAGTGATAGGACAAGGGGGAATGGTCTTAAGCAGAAGGGCAGGTAAAGATTGGACATTAAGGAGAAATTCCTCCCTGTGAGGGTGGGGAGGCCCTGGCACAGGGTGCCCAGAGAAGCTGTGGCTGCCCCTGCATCCCTGGAAGTGTCCAAGGCCAGGTTGGATGGGGCTTGGAGCTCCCTGGGGTAATGGAAGGTGTCCCTGCCCGTGGCAGGGGGGGTGACAAGATGAGCTTTCAGGTCCCTTCCAACCCAAACCATTCCATGATTCTACAAACACTCCCTGGTGCAACTTGAGGCTGTTCCCAGTGTATTTTAAATGCCATGTGACAAAAAATGTCTTCCAACAACTTGCCTTCCCTGAAGGCAGTGAAGCAAAGAGCTAATGATGAGAGGGGATTGTAAGAAAGAACTTTGGTACTTCAGAAATAGAAATGCTACACAGCTTTTCTTGAGCTTGAGGTAAACCTTGAGTTCTGAGGCGTGTTCACCGTCCTCAAGGTCCTGTGATTGTAAGAGGTGTGGGCCAAAGCAGAAAATGTGATTCCACTGCCTCGGGGAGCTGTGTGTGAGGGCAGAGGGGATGCTCAGAAAGCAGCAGTGTTCTCTCAGGGTCAGTAAGTCCAGCAGCCAGCCAAGGGACAAGCCAGCATGTCCAGGCATGCCTGGCCTTTTCTAGGGACAGTCCCAGCGCTGTGGAGGGGGCAGAGCCATTAAGTGTAGGGTGATTAGAAAGTGCTGGAGTATCTCACTTCCCAAAGCACTCAGGCCCAACATTTGCATGCAGACGTACCTTCTGTTCCAGACACTGGAGATTCACAGAGACGCTGCTGCATTTATGTTTTCCTGCTGTGTTTCCTCCTCTTTTATGGATTTGTTTACCATCTCCTCGACCCGTGGGATCCTGACCAGTGATTTCTTACCTTGCCCCTGACAGCCCTAGTCCAGACATGTCCAAAGCCGAGTCTTGGCACTGCTACCCACTCCTGCCAGGTTTTAATCAGCTACAAGACATTTGCCACTGCCACCAAGGAGTTTTAAACAATCAGAGCACTTTAAAATTTAATCTCGTGTCACAAATAGAATTTGTATTAATTCACTGGTTAAATATTGATCTAAGACAAGATCTTCAGCATCTCCCCTCCTGCTTCCGACGGAAACAACCAAAGCAGAGCTCTGTGTTTTATATCACATCCCCAAGGCTCAGCTGAAGAAAATCAGGGTTGCAAAACCCAAATGTGCAAAAACGTCGGTGCAACTTCTAATCCCCTCTGCTCTCCCCCGCGTTCTGTGGCTGCCTTACGATGCAGTTTCTGATGCTGTGATCACATCCTATTTGCTTCCCGCGGGGCCCCAGCCTCATTCAGCCATTGGGCCGTTGTTGAATATTTCTTTTTATCCCCTCATTCAGCGTCTGGCCCCAGGCCATATTCTTCAAATTCCATCCAAACGCCACAATTATTAGCTTCCTCCTGGGCATTCCTTGCATGTTCTCTCTCATACATCTCCCAAGCAGTCACAGATTCATCTTTGCCCCTCTTTCCACCCCTGGTGAGCATTAGCACATCATCTTGCTTATGTTAAAGCAGGAAATCAGAGACAGGATCAAATTGATCACAGCTAAGACTCAAAGCTGCAGCTCCCTCCGGTGCCTCCCTTCATCCTTAATGAGCAGGTAGGGAAAGATCTTGTGTATTACTCGTTCAGTGTCTCCTCTGGGAAAAAGCATTGTCAGTGGAAATATCCCAGCAGCACTTGTGCTAGAAAACAGGGAAAGAAAAGGCCCCAGTTTTCAAGAAGCTGAGTAGATTGTGTCAGCTTTGAGCTTAAAAGCCTCCTGCTCCTGGCAGGAGTAGAGCAGCACCCAGACACAGCCCTTTCTGCAGGGGATTGGAGGCAGCTGGATGGGTAATTGCCCCTTCCTTTTCCGAGGAGGAGAGAGGTTAAAAAAAAAAGGAAAAAAAGGCACACATAGGATGGTTAAAACCGAAATAAACTTTTCTGCCACAAGCAGTAGAGTGTGTTACAGGCACTGCTTGGAAGGAAGAATTCTGCTTGCAGAGGAGAGGAGGCTGCTGTTCATATAGCACAGAATGGTTTGGGTTGGAAAGGTCCTTAAAGCCCATCCCATTCCACCCCCTGCCATGAGCAAGGACACCTTCCACTATCCCAGGGAGCTCCAAGCCCCGTCTAACCTGGCCTTGGACACTTCCAGGGATGCAGGGGCAGCCACAGCTTCTCTGGGCACCCTGTGCCAGGGCCTCCCCACCCTCCCAGGGAAGGATTTCTTCCCAATATCCCATCTAACCCTGCCCTCTGGCAGTGGGAAGCCACTTCCCCTCTCGTCCTGTCACTCCAAGGCCTTGTAAATAATCTCTCCATCCTGCAGGCTCCCTTCAGGCACTGAAAAGCTGCAATTAGGTCACCCCAAAGCCTTCTCTTCTCCAGGCTGAACATTCCCAGTTGTCTCAGCTGTTCCCCACGGAGCTGCTCCATCCCCCTGATCATCCTGGTGCCTCCTCTGGACTCGCTCCAGCAGCTCCGGGTCCTTCCTGTGCTGGGCCCCAGGGCTGGGGCAGCTCTGCAGGTGGGGTTTCACCTGAGTGGGGCAGAGGGGCAGAATTCCCCCTCTCCTGCTGCCCATGCTGTGGGATCAGCCCAGGGCACAATTCTCCTGCTGACCCCAGAGGGAAGGGCAGCCTCCAGCCCAGGCAGGAGCCGCAGCCTGAGGGGCAGGAGGGCAGCCTTTGGAGCGTTTGCCAACCCAGAATAGCATCTCCCACACCTTAATTGCTTTGTCTTTGTAGGAAAACAGGAGGTTTTGTCAGAAAACGGTAAGAAAACAGTTCTTTTTCCTGCCAGCCTTGTGAGTTTGGCTGGAGCAGGTGCTTGAGACCTGCTGAGGTGTGTTGCTGCTGCTGCTGCTGCTGCTGCATGAAGCTGCTTCCTCGCCTTCCCTGCGGTTTCCCATTACGTTTCTGCCACACAAATCTTTTATCCCCCCTTCCCTTTCTGTCATAGTACCCAGGACTGAAATTGGAGATGACAGAAGCACAGAGCTGTTCACGTTAACAATGCCAGCAGGCTGTGTGTTTTCTTCTCTTGTCACAACCAAAGCCTACTGAGGTTTATCCTTTTCTTTTCCCCCAAATGCTTCCAACTCTGTAAAACATCGTGGCTGGAGCAAGCATGCTTAAAAAGTCATCTGGCAGAGTCACATTCACCACCAGCTGAGAAGTTTGGCATAATTGTGAGACTAATCTTATTTTAGGAGCAAGGCAGGCTTAAACAGGCTCGTGAGCCTGAACTGCTCCAGACTGCAGGCTAAAGGCTTTGAAATCAGGAATTAATTCAGACAACATTTCAGTCAATTTGGCTCATAGAATCAATGCTGAGTTGGAAGGGACCCCCAAGAACCATCGATCTGCCTCCTGGCCCTGCACAGGACACCCCAAGAACCCCACCCTGTGCCTGAGAGCGTTGTCCAAACACTTCTTGAACTCAGGTTGTGTCATAAGGCCCCACTGAGCGCTGATTGTGCCTGCACCTCTCCGACACAAAAAATGTTTGTCTGTAATAAGAGAAAAGAGAAGGCTACTCCTACAGGGTAATCACCATGCGATACCTGTGAGGGAACAGGTAACTGCTGACCTGAATCAGCCAGCAGGCATCCTAAGCCTGGTGGTTTTTAGAAAGAGAGAAGAAAAAAAACCAGAAAAGCAGCAGCAGCAGCAGCAGCATTAAAAACCCTTTTTCCTCTCAGGGCCTCACTTTCCCCTCCCAACCTTTGTCTCTTGTTTCTTTATTTTCCAGAGGCTGCAGGGCAGGGTTTCCCTCCCCCGTGTTTGCCCAGGGCTTAGCACAATGCCTGACCTGTCAGGCCCCGAGTGTGGCGAGGGGACCCTGAGGAGTGGCCCCTGCCTGCACTTCCTTGTCACCGGCCCCACGTCTCGCTCCCCTCTGCTCCGTGACCGCTGCCCTCGTGCTCTGGGCCGTGGTGAAGAGGTGCCAGGCTCCTCGAGCCCCGCTCCCTTGCTCTCACACAAACCCTGGGGCACTTTCTGCAGCCCCCAGCACAGGCCGGTCTCATTTCTGAGGAGGAAATACAAGGTGGGTTTGCAGTGGCGGCGGAGGCTCCTCCAGCGATGCTTTAACACACTCGTTTGCTCACACAGGAGTTTCCAAATGAGGTGAGGAAAGCTGGAGTCAGAGTCGAATGTTTTCCCTTCCACCTCTTTCCATCCATCAGGATAAGCCAGCGAGACCCACGCAGCACTGCACTACTGCAGCTTTAGCTTGGGGAAAGCATGAGATATTCCTGTGGGCAGCCCAGAAAAGCCAGGCATCAAAGAAGCCGGGGTTCAGCTCACACCCAAATCCAGAGACAAACTGTGCCATGTCCTGGAATAACAGGGATAGTGTTCCCTTTGGCAGTGAGTAAAACACGGAGACGCTCTGGGGGGAAGAAGAAAAGCCACACAAAGGTAACCCCACTGATGCCAGATTCTTCTCCTGGCTCAAGAGTGGCCTGAGGGACAGTTTGCATGCTCAGCACAAACCCTTCCAGGAAGGGCATGCTTAAGCCTTAAAACCAGTCCAACACCAGTAAGCAGGCTCACCTCAGCTGGACTCAAACCCAGCGAGCTTTTCCAAGTGTCAGGAGAGATGGGTCAAGCAAACACGCAGAGTTAGAGGGCTCTACAATGCTAAAACAAGGCATGTACAATTTGGCAGGATTTCAAACATCTCTTTATAACTTCAGCAGGAGAAAAACCCTATATTGTTAAGCTTCGCTCTAAATAAGGAGAGCAGGCTTTATTTTGAGCAATAAAAGTGAGATTTGAGCTGGCAGTCAGGCTATGGGCAAAAGAAACTTCTTAAGCCCATGTTTCAGACTCTGTTTCTACTTTGTGGGAGTGAAGAGAAGGGACATCAGTGAGGAGTTAAAAGCTCTGACCTTCCCTCCAAGCTGTGAGCTGCCAGAAGTCACTCTGGGGACTCTGGAGTTCAGTCACTTGATGTGTTTCTTCCTCATCCCATTACAGCATTGCTTATTTCCCCCATAACACCCCTATTTGGGAGTTGCTATGACAATTTGTAGCATCACTTACAGTGCTGTATGCACAGAGAGATCAAGGGACAGCTTTCTTTTCCAGGATTTTATTATCTTAAGCCTCGAATACGAAAGTTAGGCTCAGTCCTGCTGGTTACCTGCACTAGTAGGTGAGGTAGAGGCTGTAATCCAGCCTAAATCTGATGTGATATCCTTGGGCATGGACACACAGCTCATTACAGAACAGAAATGGAGCCTACAAGATGGACCAGTAACAGTAAATAAAAACCCAGTGCATTCAAGGCTAAATCGTCCTCCCCCTTCAGTGTGTGGAAGCAATTTTGAGAGAGTTCACAACTTAATGCAAAGGGACACTGAGCAAACAGGCCAAAATTCCAGTAGGGACCTAGGGATCACTCGCTGGCTGATTTCACAGGCAAGGAGAGGCAGCGCTCTCCTTTGCTTTTAAGGCATAACCTTGAAGTTACTCCTCCTGAACACGTTTGTCTCTGAAGCTGAAGGGCTCCTCTGGTTCACAGCAGCTCTGCCAAGTCCCCCCAAAAGGAGCTCTAAACACCAGGCACATCTCATCCTTCGGACTAGTCCACAAGGGCTCCCATTTGGGCACCAGTAAAACCTGAAATAACTATTTTCATCCCGGTTTGGGGACGTGTCCTGTAGTTTTTAATCAGGGTGAAGTGATGCAACGCTCAAATCAGATTTCTGCTTGCCCTGTCCTGTTACCCAGTATGTGATGTCCCCATCCCATGCCTAACAAACTCGGGGGCCAGCTCCCCTCAAGGTGTCAGTCACCCTGAACGCAGCAGGTACATAGGGCTACCAGCTAAAAATTTATCACTTTCACATCAACCTTTTCCTTCAACGCTTCATTTTCCAGCGGGCCCGTCCTTCCTTTTGCCCTCATTTACCCGAAAACACCGCCGTTGCAAAAGCTACAATCATCCCATAATATCCGTAGTCTTAACATCTGACCCACGGCAACTGTGCTTGCAATCATCTCGGTGCTTATCTGATAAACTAATGCTTTATGGAAGCAATTATGTCCTATCTGCAGCGCCTCATGGTAACGTCCTCCGAAGGGCCGCAGCGCTCCAGCCCCCTCCTCCCTCCACAAGCCACTCACAATATAAAAAGAAACTGGATATTAGCTGGCTCAGCAGGAGGAACCACTTGACATTCCTCAGTCAGAGGAGGCAGAGGGGGAGATTATTGTAAATGGGAGCGGACGGTCGCTTCTCGGCGCGCCGCAATCCGGCATCTCCGAGCGGTAACCTGCACGGGAAAGGCTCTGGCCCGAGGATCCCCACAGCTCATAAATCAGCTGTGGGGACACCTCACGAGGCTGGGCTTCCTCAGAGGTTGATGACCTCCCCTCTATCTGTGAGAAATCATACAAAGTACGTACAACACCGTGCCGTTTCCTCCCGTGCTGGAAAAACCCGTGCGCCTCACATCCTTCCGTGTCCCGGCTCCAGCTGACGCTGGCCTTGGTTGTCCCCATCATCTTCTCCCCTCTGCCTGGTTTATTCTGTTTATCTCCTGCACCTGGGTTAATTGCTGCAATTGACTGATACGGGTGGTGCAATGGGATGTAAATGAAGCAGGAGAAAAAAAAGGAAGGGGAAAGACCTGGGTGGGCTGCAGAAGCATTAGGAAAAGCAAGGCCAGCTGCATCCTGCAGAAAGCCAGGTCAGCTGAGCAGTATAATACGCCCTTTAAAACGTTAATGGTGCAAATTCAATAGCAGGGCTTGGGTTGTTGGTGGTTTTGCTGACGGCAGGGGGGAGTCCCCCAGCCCTGTCACCACCCAGGACGTGCAGGGCACCTCACGCTCGGGGCACTCGTGGGCTGGAGTTTGTCCTGTCCCACCCCACACGTCCCTCTTGCAGCACAAGCCTCGGGTCACTCTGACCTCCAGGGCTGGGAACGATAAGATCAGCTCACAGAGCTCCAACATTTATTATCATGCACAAACAATGCTAACATCTGTCCAGCTTTCTGCTCAGGATAAACACACCAACGCCCCCTCAACGTGAGGTCTGCTCTGAAATCTCATCTAACAGAGGCGGGGGGCCTTTTGCTGTTCTCATCCCTCTTGGAGAAGCTCTAGGAACAGCAGCTTGGTTAAGCACATGGATGGGTCTGGATTGCACCATCGAGGCCAATGGCCTTTATTTGTAGGATTAAGGAGCGAGTCAGCTGTCCCTGTTTCCATAGCCACTGTTTTCCCCTCGGCATGACAATATCTGCTGAACATCAATCAACTGGTTTTCTCCCAACACCACCTCAGTCTCGGCGCAGAAGGGATTTCTTAGCTCTGTTCCTAGAGAGGCATTTTCAAAGATGTAGGATTTTTTAACACTCATCACTGCCAAGAGTCTCCATCTGGCAAAGGAGAACAGCACCTAAAAGTGTCTTCACTGCCACAGGTGTTATTAACACCTTTCCATGGCAAACCTGCTGTTTGAGCCTTTCTCTCAGTAAAAACCTCATTGCTCGTTTCTTGCTCCTTTAGGTTGATTTCCCAGGATATTCTGATCTGCTTTTCTTGCGAAAAGCCACTGACGGCCTGTCCATGCTCATATCAGAACTCCACCTATTCCTACCAAAACTATCAAGTGAGCAGCATTATTGCTCCTGGACATGGAGATGGCCTGAGGTGGCATGTTCCATGCCACATGTTCCATAGCCACCAGACCAGATATTTAGCAATTGCCTGGAGTGCAACAGTTGCTACAGTTAGAAATAAATCAAATTATTCTCCTCACCTCACAGTTGAATTGGGGCCCGCAGCTTCCTCCAGCATTGGCACCAACCCCACCCTTACCCTGCAGTTATCTCCAAGCAACCACTTCAGAAAGGCAGAACAGCTTTAGAAACATGAATTGGTCCTCATCCCAAACATCCAGAGCCTCAAATAGTCCTTCCCCTGTTAAAAGGCATTGGAGGGAGACCCCTTTTCTATCAAACCATCTTCTCAATTAGCACGACTGAATAAAACTCCTGGCACTGTTGGGGGTTGTAACTTCAAGCATTTGAAGGATGCTTCAAGCGTTTTAGAATGAGGTTGAAAAGCTTTAAACTTCTAAGCTTGTTTTAACAGAACAGCATTTTAAGATTCCTATTTTTAAAACAAAACCAGAAACTTCTGCTAATGGTTTTCAAAATACTTTGTAGTTAAAAATCTCCTTATAAACGCAATGGCTCACACTTCCAGGCTTGCCTTGTGAGAAACCCACACCCGCAGAGCCCCGGCGTCGCCGCGCGCTAACTCTGCCTTTCACGTCAGGGTGACACCATCTCCTCTTTCCAACCAGCACTTACGTCAAGCTGTGGGCAGACACCCAGAGGGAGCTGGACATCATGCTCCAGAGAGAGAGAGAGGAGTTCCTCCGGCCAGAGGAGGACCGCGAGAAAGTGAAGAAGATGTTGGCCACTGCCTACATCCAATACCTGGAAATCTTCCGTAACCTGGAGGAGGCCCACGACCACCTCATCCACCGGCAGAAGCGGGCGGCGGTTCGGCAAGTGCTGGATGGGGTCATCGGCCGCATCCTGGAGATCAAGAAAGAGATGGTGGCCCTGGAGAAGTCCGAGTGTCACCACATGGATGACATCCTGATGGATCTGCAGCGTGTCCCGGTAGGCCTACCTCGATGATTTCATAGGAACTGTGCCTATCCTGTGCTTTAAAATCAGTCACGTTGACTTGCAGTGAAGCGATTCAGCTTCCTGCACAGTCACCAGAGGACTGGGTGATCAGTGGTGGTGGTTTCTTATTAAAGAGGAGATCATATTTGATTAAGAGATCATATTTGATCTATGATGAGCATTATATATTGGAGCAAGGTTTTAGAAGCTGATCTCCTTGATCAATACGCTGCATTTCTGCTTCTCCATCATATCCCAGGCTTTGGGGATCTTTCTCTTGCACAGGAAGTCACAAACACGTCCTAAGATGAGTTTTATTTGTAGGTTATTGCCTTCTAAAGGGAACAGAGGGCCTGATGTGCCAAACCAACCCAACCCTGAGGGAGGGCCTGCTGCCTCCTTGGGGTCTGGCTTAAGGATGTCACCAGGAAACTTCCAAGTTTTTCACAGCCCACAGGCATGATCTTCCACACAGAGGGCAAGGAAATGGTAACAGAGTCTGAGGGCGATCACAAAAGATTTCAGGGCTTTGGGACATTTAGTAAGGAATTCTGGGGCACAAGTTGTTTTCTCCTGACACTTCCAGTTGAAAGCAGCGATATTGAAAGAAACAGCTGGTGTCACCACCATAATTTTGGGGGTTTTGCCAATGGAATGGCCTGTGCAGTGCCAGGAGTGCTGGCATCAGATGGGACTCACCTTTCTCAGGGAGGGAGGAGAGTCTTTGCCTGGGAACTAGTGGGATTCATTGGCAGGGCTTTAAACTAGATATGATGGGGAGGGGGACAGTATCTGGCGAGCTGTGGGATAGTAGGAAAAATGAGAGGGACAGGATGCTTGTGAGGACCCCATGCAGGTGTCTCTGACTCAGCCACACTGGAGCACACCTGCAGTCTTACAGAGATAAGCCAGAGGCTCCTGAGATAACAGAAACCAACAGGAGAACATCGGAGACACACCCTTGTAGCAAAAGGGACGGGTCAGGGGGTGATCCTGCCTCTCTGCCCAGCCCTGGGAGGCACATCTGGAGTGCTGTGTCCAGCCCTGAGCTCCTCAGGACAAGAAGCTCCTGGAGCAGGTCCAGCAGAGGCGATGAAGGGACTGGAGCACCTCTGACGAGGAAAGGCTGAGGGAGCTGGGGCTCCTCAAGAGGAGACACAGCTGAGAGGGGACCTCTGGAATGTGTGTAATTACCCAAAGGGTGGGTGCCAGAGCGTGGACCAGGCTCTGCTCCATGGGGCCCAGCAATGGGACACGAGGAGCAGGCAGAAACTGATGCCCAGGAGTTCCACCTGGACAGGAGGCAGAACTTCTTCCCTGGGCAGTGACCCAGCAGTGACCAGAGTGTCCAGAGAGGGTGTGGAGTCTCCCTCTCTGGGGATATTCCAGAGCAGTCCGGACACAATCCTGTGCCACGTGCTCTGGGATGACCCTGCTGGAGCAGGGAGGTGGGACCAGATGACCCTTTGTGGTCTCTTCCAACCTGACCCATTCCATGATTCCATATTACAACATGAACTTGTATTCATAGAATCCCAGAACAGTTTGGGTTGGAAAGGACCTCAAAGACCATCCAGTTCCACCCCCTGCCATGGGCAGGGACACCTTCCACTATCCCAGGGTGCTCCAAGCCCTGGCCTTGGACACTTCCAGGGATCCAGGGGCAGCCACAACTTCTCTGGGCAACCTGTGCCAGGGCCTTGGCATCCTGACAGGGAACAATTCCTTCCCAATATCCAATTTAAACCTACTCTCTGTCAGTGGTAACTCAGACAGCTTTGCTGTTAAGTGTCAGGTGCTTGACTCTGCCAGATTTTAATGTGGGGTGAGACAGAAACTGGGCCGCAGGTGAGTAAAGCACAGTTCAGTGCAGCCTGCCCTTCGTGGCACGCTGAAATCAGCACCGTGAATATGACAATGAGGCCAAGCGTGGAAGCTGTGCTTTAAAAGCCGTAGGAAAAACGAGCTGGCAAAGGTGGTTCCTTCTCTCGCAGACAGCTCCATCTATTGTCACATTCAGGTACCGCTGCTTTGCTAAAAACAGCTGAAATTCCTGCTTTTTTCCAGGATCCCAGCTCCGAGATAACTTGCCTGATATCGTTACAGCATTATTGTGAGATTTGCAAACCGTGTTTCTGTTTGCCACTGCACCTCTGCAAATGTAGGACAGGAATTGCCAGGAATTTTCACCAGCCCTTTGCCTTCAGCATGAATCACTACTTTAAACTCTTTTAAACTGAGAGAGTATAAACACCTCTCCGGGGAAAGTAATCCTTCAAATCATATTTTGAAATCCTCAGCGCTGCCGTTTTCATGACTCAGCAGTAAACCCATCTGCAGCAAAAAGTTGGCAAGGCTGAGAAGTCATGCCTGACATCTCCTCAAAAACAAGCATAAATTCAAATTCCTGCACCACACCTGAATTTTAAGGAGGCATAACATACCTACCTACCACAAGAGAAATCAATCACTGAAGAGATTTCAGGTTTTTTCAAAGAAAACATTTTCCATACTAGATAAGAATACAGATTTATGGGGTGTTCTTTTTAATAAAATGTTTAAATATTCTTGGTAACAGAACAAAATTACTGGACAAATAACTCCTGTTTCTCAAGGAATCTGCCCAGAAAGGATCTCTCCAATCATCCCTTTCCCTGTATTATCACGGGCTAAAATCCTGCAGGATTGGAGGCAGAGGACACAACATTTTATATCTTATGTGATGATTTTGCCTATTTTGTACCATGTCACTGCAAGGCCTAGCCTTCCTGTTTCTCCAGTTCTGTACCTCATGTTTTTGTGCAGTTGCCTTCCAACATCCAGTCACTCCATTTCCTGGGGTAATTGTGAAGGTATTTGGATCCATAAATCCCATGTGGAGCTGGGAGTGGCTAAAAAGCTGCAAATTGGACTCGAGGTTAAACATCCCAAGCCTGACATTGCAATGCTGGGCCCCAAAAAGAGATGATGAAGAGAAGCAGGCTCCCCACCCCTTCCAGCCCTGGCACTGGGGCTTTGATCTCTTTTTTCCATTCAGGAAAAGTCCCAATCCAGAATCACTTGGAATTAAAGGCCAGGTGAGACATCAGAGATACTCCCACACTGACTCACTCTGCTCCCTGGCAGCCTAAAAATCCTCCCATCCTACAGGAGGGTGTCCAGACAAACCCCTTGATTTCTTATACCTCAGGATTTTAACCCACCCAGAGCGATTTGCACTCAGAGTACAGCATATAATCATTCCCACCGACTGCCAAGGGCGTTGGAAGGTGCAAACAGGGAGCTTAGCACGGCAAATATCGAGAAACTTTATCAGACCAGACCTCTGCACTGATAAAATCATCAGGGATAAACACAGCCCGACTTGGAAGCTTTCCTATGCTGCCATGGTAGGGATAGCTGAGGGAATGGGGAGTGAAATCCATGAGCTGGCAGTTCACAGGGGCTGTTTTCCTTGGCCACAGCCCTGCAGGTTCTTGCTCCAGGAACTGCAAGGTCTCGAGCAGCACATTTACCCTGTGCCTGAGGCAGGGCAGGAGCAGAGCTTGTTCCTGCAGCCAGCGCTTTTCTCCTCCTCCTCCTCCTCCTGTCCACTCCTGAGCTGGCACTGAGGCTCAAGGATCAAGTCAAAGGTCTCCCTGAGCAGGTCAAAACCCAGCAGTTTCCAGAGCAGACAGATCAGGGAGTACTGAAAACAGAATTCAGGGAACATGGACCACATGCACACACTCAAATTTGCCAGTAATTATTCTTGAAGAGTTATCTCCAGTTTTCAAGACAAGGAACAGGTCGTGTCACCCCTCAGCATCTTAACTTTTTGGGGAGGGTTTTTTTTTTTTTGCCTTCCTCTCCGTGCCTTTTTTTTGTTGTAGAGTGAAATCCTATAGGAGAATAACTGGGAGAAATGTAAATCAGTTACATCTTCTGAATTACAGAAATGAGTAAAGACAGGCACTTCTTTCTAGTCATGCCTGATTTTAAGAAGTGTCTGAGATGCCACAGTCCCAGGCAGGCAGTTAGTCTCCAGCTCAAAATACCTATAAAAAACCCTAGAATTGTGCTTTGCTTCCTTATAATGGTTAAAAAATGGCAAGAGAACAGATCTATTTTTCATGTTGATTAAAACAAGAAGTGGGATGATCACACAACTAAAGGTATTCAGCTCGGTGGAAATTATGTTTAAACTTCTGGCAACCCTGCCAAATATTTTAGCAATTCGATAATATAATTGAGCCATTATAAGAAGAAAGATTTCTGGGCTCACATGGTTCACAAACTGGGTTGATTTATTTGTTTTTCTTGAATTAGGCCTAAAGTAATTGAAAAGTAACAGCAGTTGTTACAAAGGTCAAATTCCCCAATACTCAAAAAAATTTCAACAACCTCTGTCCTTATTTTATTGCTTTGTAAAGGTGTTCAATTAATCAGTAATGTAATTTAAATGCAGTCCTAAAAAGCATCTCATGACTTTCTTCCTCTAGGAAGACATAGACATACCCATCCCAAAGTATTTCATTAAAGAAAACCTGAGAATGCTGCAGGAGAGGGAGGAATACCTGGAGGAGATTTTGCTGAATGCTGGTTTGCTTGAACAGGTAAATGCACCCCCCACACCTACGTGTCACATTTGATTTGTTTCGTTTACAGCCACATGAGCCACTGAAGGGAGAAAGTAAAAGTGTGGGGAAAAGCAGTGAGGAAGTAAAAGCGTGTTTACAGATAAGGCACAAGCAGAAAGTAACCTTAGATTTCCCTGTCAAACAATATCCAGTCACATCTCGAGTGTGGGTAAGACTGAAATGACTCTGCCCTGCTTTCTGTGGGTGAGAGTGTCAGAAAGAGCAGCACTTTGGCCAAGTTAATGCTTTATTTGTCTCAGTAGCCCTCATTATGTCATTAGTCCTACTGAAACCAAGCTGTCCTGGCCCAGGATTCCTCGCTGGAGCGGGCAGAACTCAGAGTTCAACTCAGTTGGCATTCCCTTGTTTATAACCTCTGAACAATGAGCGCAGTTTCTCTCGTGCAGCCACAGAGCTGCAGCTGCTGGGAGGAGCAGAAAACTGAGTTTTGGCAGAGCAAAAGTCATGACAGGCAAGTACACGAGAGCTCCAGTGAAGGCTGCTCTGGATCTGATACACTCCTGACCTTTTGGGAGTGGCACGTTGCCTGCAAGCAGGCACTGCTGACCCCTGCAAGTAAACAACTGTGCCTGCGTGCCTGGGTAGCTTGGATCCGTAGATGTTGTAGCCATAAGACACAGTCCTGATGGCCCACTCAGTCACACTGCTGCCCTGAATTCTCCAGCAGTGATTGTGCCTGTTGATCCCACAAAACAACAGAGGGAAAGTCCCCAGGGATGGAGACAGCCCCAGGCAGAGTGCAGAGACAGAGCACAGGCTCCCTGCTGGACGCTTTGCTGGGCAGCTTCAGTCCTCCCCTGTTCCTCCCCAGGACAGCTCTGGGTGAATTCTCTGCTCTTCTGCTCACCTGACCTTGCTCTGGGGAGATCCTGTTCCAGCACAGTTTATCCTGGAACCTTTTTGCTTCCCAGAGTTCTGCTCTTGCTGCTTCTCCAGCATGGCATCCATGAGGTTGTCTAGTGAGCAGCCAGCTCAGCCAGAGCACCAGGCTGCCACGGGGAGCCAGAGGATTCAATAAACAGCAATAAAATCACCTCACCCAGTGTAAATCCAATGTCCTGTGCTGCACTTCCAGCTCACTCACCACTGGGATTGCTGCAGGGTTGTCAGCACTTGGGCACCTTGTCCTCTCAGGACATCCCGGCTGCTGTGTAACCAACTGGAATTCTCCAGTGTCCGTGGCAGTGCTGTTAGGAGCAGTCCAACATAAATCAAACCCACTGGAGTTCATCTCAGGAATCTGCTCTGCATACTGTTTGTGTCATTCTGTTCAGGAAATCTATGTAATTCTGTCCTAGAACGCCCTGCTGAAAGTAAGTGCCACACAAAATAAATATAATAATTAAATATGAGCTGCCTCCAGTTGGGGGATGAACATCAAGAAAGGTGTCCTGGTTTGAGACAAAATTGGGAGGAAGGCTCTGGGAGGAACGTCTCCTCTAGAGAAGGCAGGTTACAGCCACCCCTCCCCCAGCAGGCTCGGGAAAAAAATCCTCTAAGGAAAGTGAAAGAAGGGGAAAAAAACCCCTATTTATTTAACAAACACTCAGGAAAAGAATAATGCTAAATAATAAAACCTCTTGCTGTGGAGAGAAAACCTGGGAAGATTTGAGAGTCCTTTCCGTGGCTGTGGCTCTCCCTCTCTCTCCTCTTCGGAGCTGGGTCGGCTCGGGCCCCTCCGGGCCGAGGTGTGAGGGCTCCCAGTGAGGTTCTGATGTTCTGGTGCTCTGAACAGTCCAGAAGAGAAGAAGGAAAAACCCAAAGTCCCAGGGAAACAAAGGAGTTGAACTCTCCGTCTCTCTCCTCTGAGAAAAGGAGCCCAGAGCCGGGGAAAGCAGGAAGGTGCCTCTGCTCTGCAGCAGCAGCAGCAGCAGCTCTCTCATTCCCTGTCCTTGAACACAAAAACTGTTTTGAAAAGTTCCTCTGGCCTTTTTCTTTCTCTCACACCCAGTTTTAAAGGCACAGAAAGGCACAGGAATCATGGCTGGGCACAGAGAGGGAATACACAGCATAAAGTCAGCCCCAGACAAAAGGACACTAATTCAGCTTTTCCAAGGGGAGCAGGAGGGTTCTCAGGAGTGAGAAGGGGGAGTCCCCTCCTCCACTTGCACTGTTCTGATCCATTTTCCCCCTGTGACTCAGAACAGCCCCTCCTTCCATTTTCATCAAAAGGACAGCGATCCCAGCAGCACATCCAGAAGCCCTCCCTTCAGAAAAGGAAAGGAAAACATTCTGCAGCCTAAGAAAGTCTCCTTTTAGTAGGACAAAGGCCCATGGTTATGTCTTTTTGCTCAAATGGATCAAGTTCAGCAGGACTGCATGAGCCATTGTGGCTTCCCAGCAAAGCAGGTTTTCCTCATCACGCATCGACAGGAGTCTCTGCTGTTTGTTTCCTAAGGTCTTTTCATCTTAGGAACTTTCTACAAGTTCATTGTTTCATTTTCTAACTGAGGCAGGCAGTTGACAAAACATAACTTTTCTTTGTTCATTCCTTTTTTTTTTGGCTGTGCTGTTGAAGGAACCTGTCACGGCCATGACACTTGAAGAAGGCATTAAAGTGGTCCAGGTGGCAGAACGGGCTCGCCAAGGCCGTGCTCGAGCAGCATTCATGAAGAGAATTTACCTCGAAGAGAAAAGACAAAGTCAAAAAGAGGACCAAGAGATGCGTAAAACCCCAGATGATGCTGCCACTTGCATTCAAAAGGTGAGTTTCTGATGTAGCAGCAATTCTGGCAAAGCCAAACGACCATGTTTTGGTCAGGAGAGCAGCTGCAGACAGAAACACAGCTCATAGGATGGGAGGCATTCTGAAATGATCCTTTTCAGGGTGTCCAGCAAGGTGAAATAGATCTTTTAAACCATTTTTAAAAAATGAGACAGGACCCTAGGTGTGGGATCAAGGGAGCCAGTCCTGCAGTGGCAATGCAGGATGACTTTGTAACTTACATGTTGTTTTCCCATTCTGATTTTTATGACCTCAGTTGCTCTTTCTGGCATCCCCTTGGAATTCAGTGCATCTCTGAATTCATGTGCTCTCCAGGGGAAGAGTTCATTCCATATCTAGAAAGAAGGACAGAGGGAGGTCAGTGCTGAATTCCACAAAAAGCCCTTACACATGAATAATTCCGACAATTCAGCCTGACGAGAGCAGGAGCTCAGCCTAAACCTCGTGCCTAACCTTCATGAAGCAGTGATAGTTTTTAGGAGCCACCCAGACCAGTGTGAGGGGATAACAAATCTCAGAATTAAAAAAAAAAAAAAAAGCAGATGGCAACCTGTTAGAAAGCAATAGTTTCAATTGTATATTGTGCCTTTCCTTCCTCTATTTGTTTTTTCCTGTGTCTGCCCCAGAAAAGGAAGCTGTACCAAGGCCCATTTATCTCATTAGAGTTTTGTTTACGATCCAGGTTTGGCGTGGGTACCGCCAGCGCAAGGAAACAGAGAGACTGAGAGAGGAGGAAATGGTGTTCCTGGGCATGGTAAGTGGGGCTCTGCCCAGAGAACACAAAATGCCACACTCTGCCTGTTCTTCAGGCTTTTCTAATTCAGCCCGAGAGGAGAAATTAATTTCTACGATTCCCCCTATTTTACAAGGAGTCTCCAAGGAATACAGAACTCAACTGAAATGATAAATGGCACAGGAGTAGCACCATTTGTCTTCTGCTGAATGGGTTTGTGCTGTCCATACATTCTCCAATGTGTGTGGCAGATGTGGAAAGGGGCTGTGGAGAATTTGCCCCGGGTTCCAGGGAATTTGACCTAGGCGTGATCAGCAAGGAAATTTTATTCATCAACTTTTCAGTCGTGATTTCGAGACTGGTGAGCTGCCTTGTGTCTGGAGTGGAATTCCTGAAGGTTGGAAAAGCCCTCTAAAATCACCAGGTCCAACCATTAACCCAGCAGTGTCAAGCCCACCCCTAACCCATGTCCCCAAGTGCCACATCCACAGAGTTTTTGAATGCTTCCAGAGATGGTGACTCTACCACTTCCCTGGGCAGCCTGTTTCAATGCTTGACAGCCCTTACAGTGGGCTAAAATAAGTAATTTTTCCTAATATTCAATTAAATTAAAGAAGCAAAATCCTCTTCTCCCACTCCTTTGCAAGCCACTGCCCGTGCATGTCAAGAGCAGGGAAGAGAAACCTAAGAACTGGCATATTAATCTGTCAATATTTCCCTAAGTCCATATAAAAATAATCAAAATCTTCCTCACATCACACTGCAGAGGCACAGGGAAGTGAACAGCTGCCCATGGTCAGTTAAATTGCACGAGGGTGAAAGAAAAGAATTAAAGCACCCTTTCCAGAAGGAATCTGTTCCTCCCACCCCCTTTCCTTCCAGCAAATACCCAAAAAAATAGGATAAATTCTTCACTGTTAACCTTTTTTTTGCCCCCCCTCCAAGTCTTTGGAGGCACTAAGAGGTGTCAAGCTTCTCCCAACTCCAGCTCCAGCAGCACAGCCCTTGTACCAAGCTCTAGTAAAGCTCTGGTAAAGCAGCAGCACATCACAGAGACATTCAGCACTGCTCTGCATTTGTTATGTTTATTTATGCTTCCGTGTTCTACAGTTCTTAAGGGATTAATTTATAAACCAATCATTTAATTTTGATTCAAAATGTGCTCTCTGCTTTTCCCAGGCAGTTTGGGTGATTTTCTTGCCCAGCAATGGAATTGCCCTTAGTTATTTTATAGGGTTCTGAAAACTGATTGTGCCTAGAGAATACATCTCACATTAGTTAAAAATAACATTAAGATGTTACCTTTAGGAAGGAAAATGTACATTTTACCTAAGCTTTGCCATGTTAAATACAGGTAACACCTTATGGATTATTGCCTGTAGCATCTGCTGGTCTCTAACAGCTCAACAGAGCTTTGGGTGCCAATTCTGCCTCTGGTTAAGACAAAATTCCCAAAGTTTTTAACTAAATACTTGGGATGTGCTGAAAATGAGTTCGAAATGGCACCTTTTGCAAAACAAGGGATTGTTTCCTGTCAAATCCCATGACGTTTCTGTCGAGTCCTCAGGAAGGAAATCTAAATCTGGCATCAGTTATTTGAGGGTTCACAGCCAAACCCTCATTTCATGGTGGCCCAGTGTGGGAGGGACTGGTAACTGGGATGTGAGCAGCCTGGTTTATGGGGAGCATAATGTAATCTATATATGATCAGAGGGATGAAGGGAATTCAAACCAAACACATCGAGTGCATTCAGTTCCTGACCTCCATTTAAAAGCAAGAGAATTGATGTTGGCTCCTCTGCACTCTGCCTCGTTGCTCTTTATCAAGTTCATAATCAAAGCATGTGGGGAAAAAAAACTGATAACCCTAAATAAAATTGTAAAAAATGTGTTCATCTTTCCAGGGTTTTTATATTCCCTTTTCCTTTCCATGCTGCATTCCCTTCCCTGGTCTCCAAAGGAAGCAGACATTGGTTCCCACTGATAGATAGGCAGGGAGCTCCAAAGGTCAAGTCCCTTTGATGTATGATCACGTCAGCCCTCTAAAAAATGACCACAGATCTTCATGTGTAAATATGTTGAATTTGCTTTTCTAATGCTGCACGACTTAGATAAATTAGAAGACCCAACCATCCATTACTCCCAAGTCCATCCCAAAGGAGACTCGACTTTGGTTGCAATAAATATAATTTCTCTTATAATTAGGGTGGTTTTTTAAAAAAATGTCCGTGTTACTTTCAGACAAAGACTGCTTTGCACAAAGAGCTGATCCATTCAAAGTCCTGTGTAAAAGATTTCTGGGAAAATTCAATTGTGTTGGCCTAAAAAATAAGAAAATAGGTGTCAACCCCAAGAAATGTCCAGTCTTTTGCTTTATTCAGTGTTATTTTCTTTACTCTCTACTTGCTTCACAAAAAATTTATGTATCTTTTCTGGAATTCGATTCTATTTCATCTTTTGCTTGATGATGGAGAACAAGCCTATGTTCCAGAGATTTTTCTTGGCTCAAAAGTAAAGCCTCATTATTATTATTATTATTATTTATTAAAGCCTAATTGCAGAAACAGCATGATTCCCTCAGCACACGTTCTCCAAAGCCCCGATAAATCACACTTTGCAGTCCCGGTTTAATTTGTGAAGAGAAGCAAGCCTCCTAAGAGCACATATATCTTGATAACTGTATCCTGACCTGCTTCCTGATCTTCCTCACATTCCTGCCACAGGGCTGTTTACTGCCAGCTCCAGCACGACCACCAGAACCACTGCTCCAGGCACAGGGTCGTGTTTAAACCACACCGATGTGGCAAGAAAACACAGTGGGTTTGTCTGGGTTGTCTGGAAACTCACACGTGATGGCTGAGCAAACCTGCGCTTCCTGGCTCTGTCTCACCATCGCAGCTCAATTTAACACACCAGCTTTTTAAACTGCTCTGTTCTTCTGGCATTTAGAGATTCCCCATCACTGAAAGCCCCGCTTGGAGGTTATGATTGTTTCATTTTGCTGCAGAGCTCGGTGTGGCTGGGCGCGTGAGCTGGGTTTTGGCAAGTGCTTTGTGTCAGGGTAGTGCAGAACAGCCCGAGCCTGATCCTGGATCCACCCTCAGCGCTCTCCCTCACAGACTCTCCTGCAGGAAGTTATACTCCTAATCTCAGAGCACAGGCTGCTGGAAAGAGGAAAGGCTGGGTTTAACACGAAGCATGAGGATAAACAGTTTGCCATCAGACTGATTTATGAGAGGGCAGGAGGATGTAGGGGACTGGAGGAACAGTTGGCTTAAAGCAATTAGGTGGGAAGAATATGAAGCCCAAGGCCAAGGGCAGCTGGCCTGTCACAGGGATAGCGCGGCCAGCAGGACCAGGGATGTGATGCTTCCCCTGTGCTGGGCACTAGTGAGGCTGCACCAAGTGCTGTGTCCAGTTCGACCTTCTTCTGCTCAAAATATTCTGGAAGCCAGACCAAAGAATTCCAGTCAGTGCCTTGGTTAAGTGCTCTGTTGTGTCTGGAGAAGTTAAAGTCTGCCAAGTGCCTTATTTTGTCAGAACGTTCCAAAGTTGGCAAGTAAAAGTTGTTACTGAACCTCCTGAGAATTTTGTTGTTTCTGCACCACCCAGAGGAAATCAAACTACCTTCCCTAAACCTGCTGAGCAGGGATTAGAGGAGTCCAGGAAAAAAGGATACAGAAAGACAAGTCCCTCTCTCGGACACATTTTTCCCCAAGCCTCTTCTCTCTCATTTTTCCCCAAGCCTCTCCTTCCATTTTCATCAGAAGAACTGCAATTCCAGCAGCACATCCAGAAACCCATCCCTTCAGAGAAGGAAAGTAAACATTCCATAGCTTAAGAATTTAATAGGACAAAGCCTCATGGTTCTTGATGTCTTTTTTTCTCAAATGGATACAGTTCAGCAGGATGCATGAGCCGTATGGAGCCATTGTGGTTCCCACTGGAGCATCAGCTTTTCCTCCTCACCAGAAGGAAGAATTTTTTGGGAGAATCCTCACCAGATTCTCCTAAAGGTGCTCAGAAAAACACATCTCCCAGGATATCAGACTTCCAAGACATTGCAAGAACAAGCCAAACCCCAGTTTAGGGTCTCACAGGTACAGCTGTGGATTTTTGGAGACACAGCTCTATCCCGAAATTCCAGCCCTTCCCAAAGAGTTAGTGGTGTAATACCTGCTGTTCTATGATTCTCTTACACAGCATTCCCACCATCCTTCCTTCCTCTATATCCAAGGCCAGCTTGGATGGGGTTTGGAGCAACCTGTTCTAGTGGAAGGTGTCCCTGCCCGTGGCAGGGGATGAAACGAGATGAGCTTCAAGGTCCCTTTCAACCCAAACCATTCTATGATTCCATGATCCTTTTCATGTGAAAGGATCTGCGTGGTGTTAAATAAAAAGCTGTTCTCTCCTTCTTACCTCTTTGAAACATACCCTAATTTAGGCATGTTGTCTTGGTTAACGCTTTATTTATATCTGAGAAAACAGCCTTGCCAAACATTCCTCCTTCTCCGAATTCCTGATAAATATAATTCATTTCACCCAGTCGGGAGGGAAAAAAAAAAAATCAGCATTTCCCAGAATAGCTTTCTGTGTAAACATTATAGACTATGGCTAAATAAATATTATACAGGGTTTAACAAACTACAAACTCCATCAAGTGAAATTTAAAATATTTCATCAGCTCTTGAAAGTGGGCAGCTACAGCAGTGGTGCAGATCAGGCCTGGTTTTGCCAAGCTTAAGATTAAAATGACTTTTGCTTGCCTGGATGTCAGCACAGAGTTCTCTGTTACTTCACATCTCGGCAGCGATAACTAATCTGTCCTGTTTTCAACAGAAATTTTAAACCTGCTTATTTTTGAAACAGAAAGACTCTGGGAAGCAAGAAGCATGCTAAATAAATTGGCTTTCGTTGGCTGCAGTCACACTAACAATGAAATCATTGCCTTGCAGAGCCCAAAACATGCTTGCCACGTTTAGTACAAGTTCAACAGCGTGCCCAGGTATCGTATCAGAAATAAACATAACCAAAGTTATATAAACTCACCTGGCCCTGAATGTAAACCTTTCGGCCACTTCAAATTTTCTTTATCTTCCTAAAAGGTGTTACATGTAAATATATTTCTAAATCTATCTTATATAAATCTCTAAACCAACCATTTTCAGTATTTTTTAACAAGGACTCCCGCTACAAATGCTTTGTTTGAATGCATATGACAATTACTTTAATTGGCAAAGCCATTGGAGTGAGTCAGAGAGTAGGGAAGCTTTAATGAATGCAATATATTTTGCTTACTTGTTCCTTTTTTTTTTTTTTGTGCCTAATTTAGGAATTCAGCCATATAATTGATGTGGCTATCACCATTTGTGTACTGTGGAACCTCTATTAATACAATTTTCATTCGGGGGGTTGGAACTGGATGGGCTTTAAGGTGCTTCCAACCCAAACCATTCCGTGATTTTATGATTCACAAGATAAGAGACCTCTTTAAAATCTATTCTTCCCTCAGCCTGACAAATGATACTGAGGAAATAAAGCAAGGATGCAGCTCAATCCTACAGCAAACTTTTATACGTAGTCTGGACCGTGGTTTAAAATTCCATAGAATCATAGATTCGCAGAATGATTTGGACTGGAAGAGACCTTAAAGATGATCTCATTCCACCCCTTGCCATGGGCAGGGACACTTTCCACCTGAAGAATAAGAGTTGTAAGTAAAGAACAGAACCCCAGTTGCTCTGACAGTAAATTATTTTAGTCTACGTGCCTGTGTAATCCAAATGTATAAAAAAATTAATTTCACTTTCGCTGCTGGTGAAAATAAGTGACTATTACAACTACTTTAAAAGTAATTGGAAATAAAGCTTCTCCCCCAGAGAAGCAAACTGTAAATGTACTGAAAAGAATCCTACACGACTGGGCCATCTTCTGAAATCTCACAATTACAGGCAATCCTGGCTGTGGCAGAACATTTCCTGAAGCCCCATAAAACCACAGAGCATGTGCTTCAGCTCTGCTCTTCCAGGCCTACGACAAGAAGCTGTCCTAAATTAAGTACCCAGTAATAAAAGCTGCAGTAAATCTACCTCTCAGGCATAATAGGGACGTTAGCCTTGCGACGTGGAGTGAAATGAAATGTATTTATTTCGCTGCCACGAAGGCTCTTTCCCTCCTAAGCGCAGCTGTAATGGAACAATTGAGGAGCAGTTAGTTCCACAGCAGGGCCTCCTCCTCCTCCTCCTCCGTGAGGAAGAGCAGCCCCGAGCGTGCTCAGCCAGCCTGCACACCTCCGAGTGCTTTATAATGAACAACAAAGGCTCTGCTGGGGAGCTGACTCAGCACCGAGGCAGGGCTTTCCAGCCAGGAGAGGGATCTGAGCAATCAAAGCCCCGAGTCGGGAAGGGAAAACGGGGACACAGTTTTGTGGAATCGTGAAGTGCTTTGGGTTGTAATGGGCTTAAAGCTCATCCCATTCCAACCCCTGCCATGGGCAGGGACACCTTCCACTGTCCCAGGCTGCTCCAAACCCCAGTGTCCAGCCTGGCCTTGGACACTCCCAGGGATCCAGGGGCAGCCACAGCTGCTCTGGGCAACCTGTGCCAGGGCCTCATTCCGCTCACAGGGAAGGATTCCTTCCACATATCTCAGCTAATTTTCCCTTCTTTCAGTTTGAAGCCATTCCCCCTTGTCCTGTCACTCCAGGCCCTCTCCAGCTTCCTTGTAGCCCCTTCAGACACTGGTAGGGGCTCTGAGGTTTCCACACCAACCTTCTCTTCTCCAGGCTGAACCACCCCAACTCCCTCTCCCCGTCTCCAAATGGGAGGTGCTCCAGTCCCCTTATCACCCACATGGTCCTTCATCCCACTGACTTACCTGGGAGGAGTAGGAAATGTCTTCTCCCTTCTACTGGCGCATCTTCCCCTTCCCCGAAACCTAAATTCTTTTGGGGAAGGAGCGAAGAACAGAAGAATCTCATCAGCACACTCGTGACTGATGAGTTGGAATAAAATTCTCTTTTAGACAAATGTCCATTTTGCCTTATTAATTTAAACAAGGATTTTAAAGACAAAGCCCATCAAACATTAGATAAGCCTTTTAAGTTAATGGACCATGTAGTCCTATTTTCCCACAAACTCGGGAATCTTCATATTATGCCCTATTTTTACAGCAACATCAATTATTAATATGTATACTTTTGCTGACAGAGGACCACACTAAAAATGTGAGTTTCGTTATCCAGTTCTGGGTCATTAACTGTGAAAAGCTTGTAAATATAATGGTTTATTCACATGGGAAGCCTTCATTAAGATGCATTATTCTACAACTGATGTGGCAGCATTGCATTATCAAGTTCACTGTCTCCATCTAATATTTGTAATTTGTTTCTAAATGAGTTGCTGTTTGTAGGGCAAGTTAACAAATTTGAATTTCACATGGCCAGAGAAATTTCTCAAAGATGGGAAAATGCTTCTTCCCCCAAGGAAAAGCCATTTATTAGCATCTTCCTGGAGAATGCCTCCCTTTGATTCAGAAGCAGGAACATTAGAGGCGCTGAGAGAAGGGATGTTAGAAATAAATTGGCTTTTGTCTTCCTTACACGCACATTAGAGGGCTATGGAAGCACGCTCAGGATAACTCCAGAGCTCCACAAAAGCCATGTGGACACATGGAAAGCTCCTCCATGATACTTTGACCTGCAGGTCAAAGACTGGCCAGCAGGGAAGCGTTCCTGCTGGAGCTGTTGGAATTCATCCTCTCTCTTGGCACTCTCCTGCCATTTCACTTCCCAGTCCCTCTCGCATCCTCAGATGGCCAAAGCTTTTTCAGACCTATTTTCTTCTGAGTTCTGCTCGTTGGCAAGAGAACAGAACCTCGGGCAGGGCTGATGGAGAGATTCTGTCTCCTTTTGAAGGCCCAAGAGCACCTGAAGATAACCACAAGGCCTCAGGTTGTGCAGCTGCCTCCTCATTCTTGGGACAGGGTTAGGAACGTGTTAAACTCGGAAGCTGGTGAGGTTTAGGGTGACTACTTCACATACTTCTGTGATTAGGTCCAGAACACTGTGGACAAAATAAAACAAGTTTAAGAGAGTGGCTTTCTTCAGCTGCCAAGCAGGAAGGTATCACCTGTGCTATTCATAGCTTATTTTCTTTTTTTCAAGTGTTTTAATCGTCTGAGACATTTCATATCATCATTAGGTGCTTGAGGACTCTGCTTTCTTTCCTCAGCTCATCTTTTACTCGACAGAAGAAAAGCCTTTTCTATGAAAATCCTTGACAACTGGTAGAGAGCTGACAGCTAAAACAGCGGTACAATTCCATCCTCTGGACATCTTGTTACATCTCTCCAGCAGCTCCCACTGCTCCAGTGTCTATTTTTGGGTGATGTTGCTGAATTCCCTTCCACACTTAGTTTTGTCTAGTTCGTCTCCTTATTCCCTCCCTACTTTATCAATTGATTCACTTCCTTGAGCATCCACACCCTTGGATCAGTTCTTACAGCCCAAGGAAGCTGTTTTTAAGATAGTCCCCATTTCACGTTTTAGCCCGCACACACCTCTAAGTTCTTCTGATGACTCCTCATCCTTGTTTTTCCCAGGTCCATTCATATTTGGTTGACATAACTGCATTGATTTCAAAGTGACAGAATGGAAAGTCAAGCCAGCTGTACATTCACCTGTGCTGTTTTATTTAAAAATCAAATGTCCACGGCACGATGTCCTCACTGCCAGTCAGTGCTTTCCTCCTCCTCCTCCTCCTCCTCCTCCTCCTCTCCCAGAACAGGAGCCAGCCTTACGTTCCTGACACGTGCTGGCCTCCTGCTCTTCCCTCATAAACAGGGCACGCTGTGTCTGTTCCACATTAGCCATCCCTGAGTCCTTCAGGCCTCATTTATCACAGCCAGCTGCACTCTTCATTTCATGCTCCCCTCGCCCATCGCAGCTGGAGCGTGTTATTGCCAAACAAGAAATCGGGATTGGGGGAAAAGAGGAGAATACAGCCTTATCAACTCGCCCTGTTCTCTTTCGTGCCTTTCTTCGGGGAAATACTGAAGGTGAATGGCTGGAGTCTTGTTCTAGAAGTAATTCTCATTTCTCTTGTTTTCTTGTAGTAAAACAGAGTCTGGAAAAGAAAATTTTTTAAAAATGCAAAGTGTAAATAGAACAGAGCTTCTTCTCATAAGCTGTTTTGCAGGTTTAGGTCTGTACTTCAGCCTTAGTGCTGAGTGCAGCTCATAAACTCCTATCAGCAGATAGGAGATATTGATAGCTGAATGGTGCTCACACAGGGAGCTGCACATACATTTCCTCAGGGCTCGGCTGGGTTTTGCCAGCCAGAACATACCCCATGGCCTTGTTGTTATCAGCATCTGAGCCAGCTGGTTCAGAGCTACTTGGACTGTGTCCACAGCAGCTCCACGACTCTGGGCTCAAGTGTAGACGTGGGCTGTAGCAATTCACTTTTTGAGATAAGAATTTTGTACTGATCTTACACTGGGGCACCTTCTTGCCAGCTCAAACAGCTCTTACCTCATCTGCCTTTGGGACTGGTGAAAGGGAGGCAGTGAGAGAAGCTGGTCATCCAAGGCTCCCTCAAGGTGCAGTGGAGAGCAGCTCAGAGGAGCTGGAAAGGTTCTGGGATGGCAAGGAGGAGCTCTGCTGCCTGTGCTGCTGCTGCTCCCCACGTTGGTCTGGTCCCATTGTCCACCCTTCCCTTGCTCTGGCACTGGCCCTCAGCTGCTCCTTGGCTGGCTGATTCACCTTGTTACAGTGGGAAACGTGTAACTTGAGGAGGGGGGAGGAGAGGAAAAGACAAAAGGGATTATTTTCTGCTTTTTGGGGAGCTGAACTGGTTCACTGCAGGGTCAGGTGAGTGCCAGAGGCTGAGCAGGAGAAGGGAGGGATCATGCATCCAGCAGTTCAGGTGGAGCAGGATCTGACCCTTCCCAGCCCCAATTGCTGGCTCACCTGGTGACATTTCACCTTTAAATGTGCTGGAGAGGAGCCTGTCCCTCTCCATCAGCCACAGATCAGCCTCCCTAAAGCTGCAGGTATCCTCGTGCCCATCCGATGGGAATTTCTCAGGAAAGCAGTTGCTGTAGGGAGACAAATAGAGGAGTTGTTTCTGGATCTCAGTCTGGAGAACAGGCCTTGTGGGGACTCCTCTGGTTTCCAAACGAGCCCCTGAGAGAGCAGCATCACATCTGGCTGTCCTGGGCTTCGTTTAACATCAGCGAGGCAGACAATGGTGAAATACAAATAAACACTGTTTATAGTAGCTGTGTTGTGCTTATAAATAGGTGTGCTGGTGAGGGGGAAGATTGGAAACACTTGGCTTCCCTGGAAACTGGAAATTGAGCAAAGGTAACATCTCAGGGTAAAAGGCAGCCCTTGGGGTCACACGTTCAGGAAGGGAACATGTGCAGCCACCTTTCAAAACCACACTGCTGCTCTTATTTCCTCCTGAATATTTTCTCCCTGGTGGCCTTGGCCGATTCCTGTAGCGCGGCGCGAGCCACACATCGCAGATGCGGCGGGGGCAGTAAATTGCTGCTTTCCTGAACGGGGCCTCTGTGCTTGCTTTGGACACTGTGGGATCCCTCTGGGTGCTCGCCGAAACCAAATTTGCTTGGCACTTGTTAGTGATTTTTGGAACCTGGTGGAAGCACGGAAAAACAGGGAATAACAGGTCTTAAATATGAGCTGGCCAAAGCTTTGACAGAGCTTTTTGTCTTTGCGGGAGGCCTCTGGAATTGGGACTTGGAGCACAGCAGAAAATACATCACCAGAGCAAGAAGAACGCATTACTGAGTTAGTCTGAGATGTGCCAATTAAGGACAATTTCTATATGCTCTGAAGTTGAAAGGCCGGAGCAAAATTATGTTGTTTTTTTTCCATGCAAACCAACAGCTTTTGTTCACATATGCTGCCACCTATATGTCAGTCTCTAACTTTGAAAGGTAATAAAATCACACTACGAAACCAGATTGTCATATTTTCTCCTCTTTTCCCTTCTTAAATTTGCCACACACCATCAGAAAATATGATTAATCATTCCCAAGTATGTGAAAAAACCAATTTGTTCTAGAATTAAAAAAAAAACCCCAAACCCTAAAACCACAAAGCTAGTTCACAAGTTAATTTTTAAAATTAGATTTTTCTCTACACTCACAAGGTAAGCAATAGCACATAAAACACTGGGAACATCTTAACTTTATCAATGATTGCAAGCTGGAAAATGCAACGTTTCAGCCCACCCACACAGATGGGTTTTTTCATGCTCCTGTATTTGAATACCAGAAAGACTTTCATTTTTCTCCCTCAAACTACACGTGTAAAATCCATCACCGAGCAGAAATTGTTCTAAGGCTTGAAACTGGCTGAGAAGCCCTTCTTGCCAAGGTTATCAAATCATGGGAAACTGGGGAGCTGCGATTT
>VZTA01024611.1:194873-211309 GCA_013398855.1 Mohoua ochrocephala
ATTCCTTTTTTGTTGTTGTTGTTGTTCCTGAAGGGAAGTTGATTTCCTAAAGGAGTCTGACCAGCTGCAACAAAATACCAGGAAACCACTGACCAAGCAGTGCATATAAAAATTTCAGTGCACAAATTAAAAACAATACTGGCTAATTAAAAAGCACCAATGGGAAGTCCAGACATTTGAAAATTCAATTAAAAAATTCTCTGGCACCCTTCTGACATTGGATAAAGCTGGCATTTGCAGAACAGCAGCTTTCTCACCTGTCTCGCTGAGATCCCGGGATCCCACGCTGCAAAGGTTGTTTTTGTACTTTGCAATGTCGTTAATTAATGCTGAAATACCAACAATAGACCATTGTGTGCATCCAGGCACTTTTTATGAGCACAGGGGATTTTTTTTTTTCCTGGCTTCCTGCAAGTAAATTAAGGCTTAAGCTCGGATTCACTGTCACCCTGGCATTCCAATAAATATTAAGTTTCTTTTCATTCATACCTTTTATTTTCTCCTCTTGTTTTCAGAGCCTGCCTCCTGAGTTGGAGGCAATGAGCAGTCTGCAGAGAGGTGCTGGGAAAGCAAATGTCCTGCAAGGTGAAGTGCAGGAAAGAGAGGAGCCATCCTTCAGGCACGAGCTGAGAATAGCAGAGGGGCCATACATCAAGGAAACCCTCCAGGATCAGATCAGCCAGTGCTTCACTGAGTGCCGGTGAGCAGAGAGAAACACTTACCCCTTAATAAGTCCATTTGCCCCAAAGAGCCTGGTTTTGAGTTCCTACCAACTGCAAAATGCATCTTTAAGGCAGTGATGCCAGTCCCAGAGGAGGAGTTAGTTCTGCACCAGCTGCAAAGCCCAAATCCTGAGCTGGAGGATTCCTGACTGGGGAGACCAGACCAGGCATTGCTCCTGGCAGGGGTCAGAGGTGCTCCTTCAATCACTGGCTGTGGCTTAGGTCCACAAACATCGGAGTGGGACACCCTCACTTTGCACATTACCTCGGGCTCAGTCTTTGGAATTATAAGCAGCACACCCTAAACATCAGGACCGGTGACTTTTCTCCCTGTGTGAACACATCAGGTTAAAGAGAGGGAGCTCACTCTTCCGTGAGATGGAAGTTCCATTATTTGCCATAGCAAATCACGTCACGTCACTGGGACTGCCATCCAGGTGCCTGCTGCTGGCGTCATCCAGCAGCCCACGTGAATCTGAAGCACTTTTGTACTTGAGGCCTGACCTTGGAGCCACTCCTCCAAATGTAACTTTACACGAGCGGTGCTGCTGATCTCAGGGAAACTTCACGTCTCAGTAGAGTTAAGCACATACTTAGACAGTTTTAAACCCACTTCTGACACCTCTGCTTCTCTCAGGAAGTTCACTTCAGCCAAAGAAGTTTTGAGAGTGACAATTCTGGCACTGGAAACCCTTGTCCTAAGGAATATAGGCTGGTTTTATCATTTTCTGGGATCTACCCCATCCAGGGGATTAGTATATAAAAGTAAATTGGGAAGCAGCACCCAAAACTTGCAGGATTTAGCAGCAAGGTTTCATTTGCTCTGCATAAAGCCGCTCTGCAAACTGGTTTTGTGTCTTGAGCTGCTCCATGATGTTACAGGGCTCGTATTTGTCTTGTGGACCAGTGTCACGTCCATTAATCACGCAGTGTTTGCTCAGGGTACTGGACTTGCCTTCAGCGTGCAGTTTCCAGTTGGAAACACAAATGCATTCTGATGAAATCCTGCTCTGTTTGTTCCTTGACTCCTTCAATCAGGTTTGGGCAGCTGTGCTACAGTGAAGTGTTTGTTAAAAAGGAGAGAATAATCAAAAATAGCACTCTCACAGGTCTGCCACAACCTATTTCTTTCCTTTCTTGCACTTTTGCCTCTTACAGACTCTCAAGACTCCAGCGTATTTTTACCTTCCTTTAGAAAGAGCTGCTGGTTTTACAAACCTCAGTTATTGCAAAGCACTTTCCCATTCCCTAAATCAGCCCTCTCCCAGGGCCTGCTCTGCACACTCCTTGAGCTGCCATTTCCTGCCATTCCCCACAGCTCCCAGCATGTTCTGAGGTACAGAAAGATCTTATTCCCTTTGCTTAATATTCCTCACCTAATAGTCGTTCTCTACCACAGGTCAATCGTGTCCAATTAACTTGGCTCTGGAGCTGAGGGAGAGCTCCCTGAAATACTGCAGGAACCAATGGCAATGTTTCTGTAGCAGATTAGCAGGGAACAGGCAATCTCCCAGAGAACCAGGCTGAGCCATAAACCTCTTCAAAGACATTATGAGACACCGTTAAAAGTTAAATCTGTTCCACAGAGACACTTTAGAGCGGAGCCAACCAGCAGCCTGAGCCATCCAAAGGATCATTTGAGGAAGCTGAAGCCGTGGTTCAGTGGAGGGAGGTGGAGAGGGATGGCTGAGAGGGCAGTTCATCAAAACTCCTGCTGCGGGATGCAGGAGAGCCCTCGGTCTCATGTCCCTGTCTAAGGTGGAATGTAAAATGCTGAGCTTTCTTTCTGTAGCCCTTACAAGCGGAATGGGACTTCCCTGCTACATTTATATCTCAGCTTTAGGTGAGCCTCAAGGCCAGAGGCATACAGTCAGCAGCCCAGCATATGAATACCTGATTAAACAAGCTGCAAGGGTTCCTTAGCTACCCTTTTCTGGTCTGCCTAAACAGGTTCAGCAGTCTTGAATCTCATTGGGATTTGAAAATTAGCAGAGATGAAAGCAGATGTTGGAATATAAGCACCATATTAACTGATCTTGGACAGCTTTATGGATAATCCTGAGCAAGGGATTATATTAGATGGGACTAAGATACACCCACTCACAGGGTGCTTGGAGATAAGCCTTGAGTCGGGCTTGTTCTGCTGCAGCCCAGACGGGGTGAGAAAACAGCTCCCTTCCAACCTTGTACAATACCCCACCCATCTGAAAGGATATCGTATTTCAAAAATCAACCATTTTCTATCAAAATGCTCTGACTAGGCTTAAAACTGCTTTTTGGCTGAAGATGTGCAGTTCTGTGGTCTGCCTGAGAGCAGGGTCACCGCTGGTGGCAAAGGGGCAGTGACACACTTGTTGCAGTCAAGTGTTTGATCAGAGAAGCCCAGAATGGTTTGGGTTGGAAAGCTCATCTCATTCCAGCCCCTGCCACGGGCAGGGACACCTCCCACTAATCCCAGGTTGCTCCAAGCCCCATCACACTCCCCGTTACTCTTTTCTCTCAAATTAACCGTCTGCCATGATCCCTGAAAATCAGTAGTGCTCAGTTCAGCCAAGACCAGACAGCTCTCATTGATAAAAGCTCTTCTGGTGATTTAGCAGCAGCAGATGAAATTAGCAGATGAAATTCTGCCCCCAGTGAAGGCAGCGGGAGAGCTGCCATCAGCCTCAGCCCAGGCTGGACACCGCCCAACACCGGAGTTCATTTGAATGCGGCTGAGTGAGGCGGTGATTTACGGAGCCGAGAGGAATCAGAGCGAGCTGCCTGCACTCCTGCTCTGCACAGCAGGCCTCTGTCTAAGTGACCAGAATCGCTTTCCCCCACAGACACATTCACTGGCATCCAAAAGAGGTTTAAAAACAACCCGAAAAAAATCAGCAAATTTCTCCACAAGGGGAGTGCGTGTGTCCTGCAGAGCCAGGCTTTCCTGCCAGAGACGCTGCGGAACCGGGAGCTCTGTCCTGCTCAACAGAGGGCCAGGCCTGAAGCGTCAAGGTTTGCAGTAATTATTACCTGCCAGGATATATTTTGGCTCTCCCCTAAGCCAGTCTGCGAGATCAACAGCTAAGTAGCTTATAAATTATTCTTCAACTGGGCTTTTTGACAGATTTTACCATTTTCCATAGTCTATTAAATAAACAGATAAAGGGGAACAAAGATTCTTTTGAATAAATTTTGCTGCGTGTAGCAGAAAATAAACCCCAAGCTTCCATATTTTATCCTTCACTCTGAAAAGACTGGGATAGAAAATACAATTAGCAGGTATTGTCTTTCAGCACAGTTACTCTTAGATTACAAAAGCAATGAGCACATATTCAATTTCTCAGCTTGTAAGAACTGCTGTAAATATTTATCGCTGTCAGTGCACAGGGGAACAGCTTCAGTCATTTCAAGACCCAAACCAGCTTCTTACGAGGAGAGGTTATAAAAAAAGCCAAGGAAAGCAAAACCCAAAGGAATAGGCTAAATGAAATTGTTCCAGTTGCTTATATCAATCCTCCTGCAGAGGAGATAAAATAATTTTGATATAACACTGCGTTTTTCAGCCTTACCATCCATCCTTCTGTTTACCTGGGCTGACTTCTGTGGAGCTGCTCTTTTTTGGCTTGCAAATTATTCACATAGAGCCTTCCAGATTTCTATATGGCCTCGTCCAGCCGTACTAGAAAAGAAAGATAATTGGTTTTGAGAGCTTTTTGAAGAAGCATCGTGCAGTTTACCTACAGACCTGCCTTTCTTTCATTTTTTTTCCAAGAGAGTTCGTAGAGCAGGAGGTACAAACGATCCAAAATTAGCAGATGCTATGATTATATACATCTGAGTCTGGATGGTAATCACTCGATTTCCACACATTCCATCCATTCAATCAGTAACAGAGTTTCATATTAAGATATAGCAGAGCTGGGGTTTTAGCTTCAATTTCCTGCACTGTTCCAAACCAACCCCATTTTTTCTGTAATTTCACATTTAGGGTTTTGCACTGAATATGCAAAGCCAGGCTTCATCTTCTCAACTCTCTACCCACTGTGCATAAACCAGTTCCCAAATTACAAATCTTCTTAGAGTCATCCCTGAAATTAATTTCAAGAAGGGGTGGGCCCAAAAGGGGAGAAGGATCCCTTTATTATCCAGAGAAATACAGCAGCGTCTTTGCCTAAGACAAGTCTTCTCTGACAGAAATCAATACAAAGGATGAGAAATCAAGATGAGGTTTTTATTACCAGAGATGGCCTCCAGAATCACAGGGGAGAGCCTCATGCACGGGCTCTGCTGTGATGTGCCTCGTGCCCTCGAGCTGTAACAAATTACTCCATGAATTTCTTGCAGGATTTATCCGCCACCGCTCGGAGCTCTGGGGAGCATTTCATCAGTGGCATCGCTGACCTAATAACAGGGGATCTAAGTAATAGCAACTTTTATGGAGGCTATGTGTTATTCCCACAGATTTGGGGATTGGTTTTCGGGAGGGAGGAGGCGGCGAGGGGTAAATGTGCTTTCATAATAGGTTTACACTTTACTGATTAGCTTTGAATGATCTTCTTGCTCTGCCTGCTGGCTCGAGTACTGTCAGAAAAGGAATTGGCCAAGCTTCATGGTGAGTGAATGAGACTCCTCCCGAAGCAGGGGGGGTTCCTGCACTTTATTTATTCATTTTGAACATTCCTGACAGCCATCCTGGGCTTTGATGCAGAGGGAAAGAGAAAGAAATAGGAAGTGATGGTGTTATATTTCCCTTTTTTCCCCGGCCTGTTTTGTGGAGCTGAGTTTACTGCCAATACTCCTGTTCCCGGGGCTCCCTGGGCAGCAGGGGGTGGGGAAGGGGGAGGCAGGAGGGAGATGAATGGAGAGAGAGGTTTTTGCGCTGTAACTCCACAGAACAGGGAAAGTGTTCATTCGTGTCAGGCACTGCCCGTATCGCATTTCACACTCTGCTTTTTATGGAGTCCGTGGCCAAGCTGCCAGGCAATCCATCAGCACTGAAGCCTGGCCAACAGGACAGAGAGGGATGGCACCTCGGCAGTGCCAACAGCAGCACCCCCTCCGCTCCGGTTCCGAGGAATCGTGGCTCCGAATCCACGCGGGCCCGCGTTGCTTTCCAGTCCCATCTGGCTCACCTCAACCTGCCAGCAGTGCTTTCCAAGGAGCCCAGGAGCACGGATTGCAGCCTCCACGCAATATGGCAGCCACTCATGGAACAGCTGATGGGAAAATGGCTTAAAAACCAGGTCTGGTGCCATGAGCCACTCCAGGAGACAGCTGTCCAAGAGCAAGCTCCAGCCTGAAGATCCTTGGAACACAACCAGACACATCACCAGCCCCTTGAGCACAGGCCTCTTTCCATACCTGGAAAGAGTTAGTCTGGAAAAAACACTCCCTTCTTCTCTGCCACTCCTGCAGGGGCATTCCCGCTGTAGAAACCTACCCCAAAAATGCCTCTTTGGTATTTGGCACTTGATGCTCAGCACAGAGGGGAGTTGCTGCCCACAAGAGCCATCATCTGTAGATGGATGAAGAACCATTCTCTTTTCACCTAATGAAAACTGTCATTACTTGTCTCCCTGTCATCATTACAGGACCGTCACACGTTCACAAACCGCTTGCACGTGACGTTCCGCTCGGGAGCAAAAGTTACCAGCCAGGAGCAGCTGTGAGCTCGTGCTAAAAACCAGGACATGGGGATAAATGAGGGGTTGTTTTCTAATTCCACCGGATGAGGATGAGCTCAACTAAATTTGAAAGAGATCTCTACCTGCACCCTATTTTCTGCTGTCTTCACCTGTTCACTGGAGTTGAATTTATCTTCTCCTGCCCTCTTGTACTTTGTGCAGTTTATACAAACCAAATTCTTCCGGGAATAGCACAAAACAAGTAGATTCTCCTTCTGAATCCCTCTGCAGGGTTCTGTCTTTTACCCAAATCTTCTGGTTTTCCTCAGGAGACTGAAGACAAGCTCTGAATGATGGGAATGAAGCTCTGAAAGAGGATGGCACAGCCTTGGGTGTCCTCTGCCCAAACACTTGGTCTTCCTGAAAAAGTAAAGAAACATTATTAGAAGAGGCAATGTCTGGGAGTTTTTCTATCAGTAGTTTCACCTCTGTTTTCTGACAGAGCCAGCAATTCCAGGTTTTGCCAAGGCAGTAATCTCTGTATCCCAGCAATCAGTGCTGGTGCAGAGTCTCTCTGAGTGCCTTTCTCCCAAAGGTGCCAAAAGGCCCCTCTGCAGGGACAGCTTCCATTTAACATCCCTCTCCCTGAACACGGCTCAGCCTGCTCCCAGATGCTGGGAGTTTCAAAATCCAGCAGGCAAATCCCAGCAAACCCTGTCCAGGACCCAGCATAAATATCCTGGCAGGCAGAGCGTGCTGAGCTCCTCGCTGCAAGCAGCCGTGGCAGTGACTTAAAGTACATCTGTGGGAACTGAAATCCTGCCTTTGGGCTCCCGGCTGAGACAACCTCGAAGACTGATTAATTAACATAATTAGGAGCTGTAAACATTAATGGGAAATGTTCAAGCCTTTCCTAACACGTTCTTAAAAGCTTCCACTGAGTAGTTATCTGTTGACTAATTTTGGCAGGCATCTTTAGGGCTGGAGGGAGCGAGGGAACGGAATGCAAATGCACCACTGGCTCACGGGAGGAGTGAACCAAAGCAAATAACCCACCGGGTTCCTTTAATAGAGGGAAAATAAGTTATCAGAAACAAGAGGATTGTTTGTTTATGACGGGGGAGAGCGGAGCCAACAGCTCTGCAACCTGTTTTCCCATTGACTGGAATCAACCACCTAGCCTGAAAGCCATTTAAAACAAAACAGCAGCAAAAAACCCCCTTCAGGCCTTCCTTGCTTACAGGACCACCACGCTGTCATCCTTTTAAAAGTGTGAACCCCTTCTAATTCCAAGGGAGGGGCAGCTGTTATGAAGTCCATCTGCAGTTAATCTACTTTACAGGGTGTCCATGGATTTACAGGAGGCGGGGGACACCTCTGGAAGCTTCTGTGCAGTGGCAGAAGTTGCCTCCTTCGGTGCAAGCTCGGAATTTACGAGTGTGCTGACATTAACGGAGGCGGCTCGATGGCTTTGGGGGGGACCAGCCGGAGCCCCCTGGATCCATCCATTCCCCATACCCAAATAAATCTTGGTGGCAGGTATCTGAAGCAGCAAGACCACTTGAACCACTTGGTGTCACAGCTCCAGAGAGGCATCGATAAGATGACTGGTTCTGCTTTCTAAATCAGCGCAGACTCCGAGATGCGTTGTCCTTCCATTCTGAGGCTTCAGTTTCTGATTGCCACCTCCGTGCAGCGACTGAAAACACAGGCAAAGGGCTCTTTGCAATCCTGGATTCTGCTCATTCAACTAGCCACATTTCTAAGGAATGAAAAGAAGATTCGTAAAACGTCACAGGTGCAAATCAAGCTCCCCAAGAGGTTTTCAACATAACGAGTCATCCTCATGAACTCTCGTTTAATCACCAAGTGCACCAATGCTGCACATAAGCACATCTTCACCAGCTTTCCAAGCACTGTGATACCCTTCCAGGGAGACACTCAGGTATCTCAAATCACAAAGTCATTAGGGATCTATCTTCCCTGGCTGATCTCTCCTTTCCCTGAGAGTTTTTGCTCACACAGAAAAGAGGGTCGGGTCCTGATGTTATTTAATTGTCCTCATTCTAAGCAGACTCCCACTGACTTCCAAGGGGATTCATAGAATAACACACTGTTGGTTTTGAGCTTTTTTCAAGGCTGTTACAGCCAGGCAGAATCCCAGAGTCTTGTTCTCCGAGCAGTTCAACCAATGCAAAATCAAGGAGGAGGATTCCAGTGCCGTGGCACTTTGGGCTTTCTGCCTGTTTTTCCTCAGCATCTTTTGCAGGAATGCTCTGAACTTCAGGCATTTCTGAGCTCATATTCACCTCTCCATCAGGCACAATTTGCACTGCACACCTCTTGCCATGCTTGCATGTAAATTCTGCAGAAGCAACATCGAAAGCTCATTCAGATCTCAACAGCCACACATCAGCAAAAGCCACGACGAGCGCGGTTCTTCTACAGACCAGGCTCTCCTCCTCCACTTTTCTCCTCAACCTGCTTGCTCCCAAATCCCTTTGCCCAAAAAGGCTTAACCTTTTCCCCACCCTGTTCCTGCCCCAGTTTCTGTCTCTGTAGTGTTCAGCTGCAAAGCTCTAAACACTCTGGTGACTGCAGACCAAAGGCAAGATTGTCCTCAGCCTGCGGATTTTTACAGGGAGAGCAGAGACATTTCTGTTCCAAAAGGCACGAGGACCAAAGAGAAAGATAAAACTCCTTGTTCTAAATCCTGTGAGCAAAAAGATGGGTCCAATTAGGGACTTTCATTTATTTAGCATAATTATGATGCCTTTAACTACACTGATCCATTCTTACGGACCTGCCCATCCTGATCACGGCTCTGTAGGATCACTCCAGGCTTCCCAATTTTTGATTTGTAGCAGTACAGAAGTAAAACTGACCATTACAACAAATTGAGGTTAGATTCCTTTTTCTTTACCTTCTGCAAGTGACCCACAGATACCCACAGTCCACTGACCTTGAGGCTAAGCCTCCTGCTTAGAATTAAAGCTCCTAAAAATATTCACTCCTTTATACATCTAAAAGTCTGGAATCAGCTAAAGTAAATAGCATTAGCCTGAGCTGGCCCATTTGCACACAAGAAAGAAAAAAATCTGGCAACTAATTAGTTCATTTTCCTAAAGCACTTCATAGCCATCTCCATAATACTTGGGAATTAAAAGCCTGAAAATGCCAAGTGTTCCCGACCTAACGCAGCGACCCTCCCCACTGAGATTCCCAAGGACACCTCCCAAACATTGGGTTTATTTGTTGTCATAGATACTCACACACACACAAACATCAGCAGCAGCCAGGGACTCCCACTTGCCAGCAGCCTGTTATAATGCAGCTCCACGTGTTTGAAAGGCAGGATTGGGGTTTTTTTTTCCCTGGAAAATCCTGCGGGCTGTGCCCGTTCAAGCGGGTGTGTTAAGTTGCTGTCCTCCTCTATTCCTTTCTCAAGCAGAGTCCTACCACAGCAGGCTGGATTTCTGAAGGCAGGAACAGAGCAGTGGGGTGTTTAAAACTGATAACTGGGGCCTGATGTTCACCTCGGAGCTGGTTTCTCTTTCAGGCATCCAGCTGGATACCTGCTAGGCTTGGCCCAGGGGAGCCTGCTCTGCCATCTGATCTATCCTTGGCTTAACCAGCAGAGTGTGGTCCTAATCAAGGAGAAAGAAAGAAGGGGATGAATCCCAAGGGGAAGGGGAAGGGGAAGAGGCCCAGCCCAGCTATTATTTCACTCCACTGTGACAAGGGAGAGGTGTCTTCTCCAGCAAGTTAATACAGAGCAGGAGGAAGAACCAATTTTCCCCACTTCTCCATTTCCAACAAGCAAAGATCTGCTGGCATACAGAAACAAGAAACAGGCAAAGAAAAAAGAGCCAGGAGTCCCACTGGTGCCTGGCAGAAGCGCTGAAGAGCCAGTGGCTGGCAGAGGAGAGGTGTTTAATGGATATTCTGGGAAGAGAAAGACTAAGGAAAAGCTTAGAACTAAGAAGAATAAAAACGAACACGGAGCACAGAGCAGTGGCTCCCAAGCTACAGCCCTTGCTCCACAGATGGATCTCTTTGGAGAAGCAAGCAGAGGAGGTGGAAAAGGCATTTTCAGCCTTGGCTCTGTAGAATGCAAAGAAGAAAGGAGGCGAGTGGGGTAAAAAAGAACCGTGGCATGCACTGACACAAGCAGAGCAAAGGGATGGCAGAAACAGTCATGAGGAGCTGGAGAGGCAGAATCAGAAGAGGAGGGATGAAAGAGGCATAAAACTGGGCAAAAAAACCCCTATGAGTTACCATTTTGATAAATAGGCACAGTTAGGACCAAAGACTGACAGAAAATAAGAAGTGTTTCCAAGGCAAAGACAAAAGAGCAGTTCCCACGTGTCTATGGCAGCAAGTTCAGGTGAATACATAAAAAAAGACGTGATTGCCAAGAGGCCAGATTTGACTATGGAGAAGATGAAGGAATCGAGTTGTGGCTGGGAACGTGGCTGTGGATGACAGCCTGTTATTCTTTCTCCCAAGAGAAGAGGGATATGTTTCATTCCAGAATCCAGTTGTTTCCCTGTTTTCACTGGGTTTTCCCGGCTTTGCACCCTGGGGACCACAGCAGTGGAATGTCTGATGGAACAGAAGGCTGATTCAGGGCACCCGTGGCTCCACTGTGCCAACAGGGTAATTTAACAGGCTGCTGACAAGTTCCTGAAGTGCTGAATTCCAAGTGGATTCCACACCCAGGAGGCTCGCACCATCCAGCAGAGAAAATTCCAGGCTTACACTGCAAATGGAACGAGGAGGAGCTGAGGGGGGAGGAGGACAGAGGCAACAGGAGCAGGTTATCCCATAAACCTCAGGATCTCCATAGTGGAATAGCTGGAACTGGCTCTAGGTGACAGCAGAACACTGACTGCAATCCCAGGGCTGGGAAATATGGCAAGGGCACACGAGACAAAGCTTTTCTTATTTTGAATTTGAATTTGATTATTTCCCTCGAAAGCACCGGGCTGCTCCTTTGTTAGGTGGGCAGGGTGGGTTGGTGAGCACCTAGGGAAGCTCTTCCCGGGGGCAAAATTCACATTAAAGCTGCTCTATCCGAATCCCATACATCCTATACTCAGACTGAACCTCGACTCAAGGCTGAAAAGGTTGGGAGATGGTATTTCTGTGGGCAGAGCAAGAACTTGCCTGAAACCTGAGTCGCATCCATTCCTTCCAGAGCCAATGTGTTTCAGTTTTACTGGGAATTCCAGCGCGGGGGAGATTAGTCAGACTCCATCAAGCAGGTTGTTTTTATTATCCAGGTCAGAGTCCAGGGCTTTTAAGTCATGCTGCATTTCAGTCCTGTGCAGAGACAACAGAAATTCTAATTATTTATAGTAATTTACTCTAAAAACACCCAGCTATTATGGTTTGTATGCTGTGTCAGGCAGACTTAGGATCATCCTAGGCTGAATAAAAGACATTCAATAGCATGTCAGGGAGTTTACTGAGTCTTCTTAGGCTCTCCTTGTACAAAATAAGCACATCAACAGTAATAACAACTACATCGGTAAGATCTTGTGCCAAATACAAACTTGTTCGGTTTTCCCCATCCCTGGAAGTGTCCAAGGCAAGCTTGGACCGGGCTTGGAGCAGCCTGGTCTTGTGGAAGGTGTCCCTGCCCAGGGCGTGGAATGAGATGAACTTTAAGGTCCTTCCAACCCAAACCATCCCGTGATTCCATGACTTGGCAAAGGGTGTAGAACCATAAAAGAGCTGGTTCAGTATTTACTGAGACGTTTATGGAACAGCAGGAAACTGCCTGGCCCTGAAATCTGTTCAGATACTCCCCTTTCTCTTCCCAGAGCTCCTTAGTGACTCGGTAATCCTTCGGTGGCTTGGAAAGGAAGTTTACTCTCCTGCTTTGTGTTCCCCATCGCACAGGGAAAACAGCTCTTCCCAGATTTTTTTTTTTTCTGGAAAGCATCTCCAATCCAGCAACCAATTCTGAAGATGCTGGTTTAAAGCAAGGCTGTAAGTTAAAGGCTGCAGTCAGTGTAGCTGCAGGAGTCCTCAAAGTATTCCAAGTCAAAACACAGTTGCTCCAAGGGAGCAAATTCCAGAGCCGGAGTTGTGCCACGCGCTTACATGAGCTTCCCATCACGGGCTCAGCTCTCAGAGCTACTGCAGAGGGGGTAACTCTATGCCCAAAATATCCTTCCACCTTCATGCTCTCCCGGGAAATCACATCTAACACGTGGGTTTGTCCCTGTGTGTTGCAAGGCTGGCAGTTTGGGAAGCCTGGGAACGAGCGGGAGCGAAGGTGGGAGCGGCTGGCTGGGGCCTCTCCCACATGTGTGCTGCATTCCCTCCCTGTCCAAGCCTCACCTTCCCGTTCTTTGCCTGAGGGAGCTCTGTTATCCTGCAATGAGGCCGTTCCAGACAACTGATCCTCTGGAGAGGCCTGTGAAGCAACACAGTCCCATCTCCGGGCCTGGAAAGCAACACAAAAGAGCCCTGAGATTGAGCAAAGCTGCCCCGCAGGGCTCAGCTCCAAACTTCCCACCCCACCTTGCCTGTTCCACCACTTTGATGAAATTACCTGTGTTTGGGCTCTCTGCTTCTTCCAAGAGCAGGCTCCAGCTCCAGATTCCCACAGAATATCCCTTATATCCCTGGCTCTCCAGCCCCTTTGCCAGCAATTCTCTGCAGCATCGACCCCGTCTACCAAAGAAAGTATCAAAAAGCACATTATTAAGCCATCGTTGAAATTAACAATAATAAAAAGCTGCACTTTGGTGCTTATTTCTGATTAAATCCGAGTGTATCCCACAGAGTAACGTGCAGAAGGATTCAGGCATTTGGAGAGGCAATGCCAGAGCCCTGCAAAAGGTACTCAACTCTGTCAGTCTGCACAATTCCAGCCAATTTCGGGACACTACAAATCGTGCACCAGAGCCACACCAAACAGGTACAGGACTAGAACACTCCAATTTTTCTCTCCCAAAACTAAAAAGGTGACTGTTAAGGAACTTGGCATCTCCAGGCATTACAGTGTGTTTCTTGGACTGCAGAGATGACTGGGGTTTTGAGCGAAAACTCCTGATAAATGGCTGCTCCTAATACCATGCCTGGCTTAGAGCTGAGCTCATCTGGAATGTTTCTGCTCATCATTTCCCACACTTTTTAAATGCCAAAGTGGAGGTTCTGAATTATTGTTCTTTCTAGTGAGCTCTTTGGTTATTAGCACTGGCCAGGAGTGTAAATATCTCTAATTTTATAGATGGATTCTGCAACATTCTCACTTTCTCCCTGGTTTCACACTCTGTGTACACCTGATGGGGATTTATTCCAGTGAGGCTGCACAAGCCAACTGGGACGAACATGGAGAAATCAAGCACTGTGACTGCCTTCATCTGCATGAAATTGCCTCAGATTTATCATTAAATAGTTCATTTATGCTTTCATATAAACCACAGAGAACCAGACCTCTTGAAGTGGACAAGGCCCTGGGGGTTCTGGTGGACAAGAAGCTGTCCCTGAGCCATGAGCGTTCGTTCTCTGGGGGACAAGAAGGCCAGTGGGATCCTGGGGGTGCATCAGGAAGTGCATTCCCAGCAGGTCCGGGGGTGCCTCTCTGCCCAGCCCTGGGAGGCACATCTGGAGTGCTGTGTCCAGCTCTGGGCTCCTCAGGACAAGAAGCTCCTGGAGCAGGTCCAGCAGAGGCGATGAAGGGACTGGAGCATCTCTGACGAGGAAAGGCTGAGGGAGCTGGGGCTCCTCAAGAGGAGACACAGCTGAGAAGGGACCTCTGGAATGTGTATCATTACCCAAAGGAGGGGTGCCAGAGCATGGACCAGGCTCTGCTCCATGGGGCCCAGCAATGGGACACGAGGAAGAGGCAGGAACTGATGCCCAGGAGTTCCACCTGGACAGGAGGCAGAACTTCTTCCCTGGGCAGTGACCCAGCAGTGACCAGAGTGTCCAGAGAGGGTGTGGAGTCTCCTCCTCTGGGGATATTCCAGAGCAGTCCGGACACAATCCTGTGCCACGTGCTCTGGGATGACCCTGCTGGAGCAGGGAGGTGGGACCACGTGCCCTCACTGTGATCCTTTCCAACCTGACCCATTCTGGGATTCTGAGCAGTGAAAGAGAAAGCAGTGTCTGGTTACATTCCTAAAAACTTTCGGAATGCGCCGTTTTCAGCTTCTCCTTCCCCACTGACGTTTTCTTTCTGCATCTTTCAAGGCAATTCAGTCTTAGCTGCAAAGAGTGATTCCAGTTTTGAATGGATTATCAAGCCACTCTCCCAAGCAGTAATGCAATGCCTGACGAAGCTGGTAACACTCTGTCCTTTAGAAACTCCTCCAGTTAAATCATGGGCAGGCAGCAGGTCAGGGGCACAAGTGATCCACGAGTGGGACAGCCATGACACGGTGGCTGAAGAGCATTTTAATCCAGAGAGGCAAAGAATGAGTTATGGCAGCCTGGGCTGGTTTTCTGCACTGAGAGCACAGGTGTAAGGCAGAGACAGAGCTACTGGAACGTGTCTGAGGCCACCTTTAATGTCACCTCAAGATCCACCCCATCTCCATGATGCAATCAGTTACAAACCCTATGAAAATCACATCATTTACCCACAGTCAGGGTTATTGAATCACCATATTACTCCTACATGCTGGACTTTCTTTTGGAAAAAGGGTGGATCAAAGCTTCTCTGCTCATTCCAGGCTCCCATTCCCAATTTTCCAGGCAGATATAAAGGCTGTCCATGCTGCACAGCACACGCAGGGAGGCTGGCATGCCCCAAGAGCACTGAATTTATTATCCATGCACACAACTCTCCATCCAGCACGTGAGCAAGAGGGAGAGCACAGTCTTTCCAGGGAGCTTTTAATCAGCCAATACCCTTGAAATACCCCAGCCACCCTTCACAGCCAGGTGTGGCAGAAGAAATGCAGCAGATGCAAAACCATTTCGGAGCAAGGAGGAGGGCAAAGTCCTGGCAGAGCCCACACGGAGTTGGGGATGCTTTTCTAGGTGGGTGACCTGTCCAGGACACCATTCCTGAACCCTCTCCAGAGCATTATCTTCAGTTTTAAGTGATGGGCCGTGGTGAAGGAGTGTAAAGCAGGCAGGTTAGAGCCTTCTTCCCCTCCTGTAGAGATGCATTTTGGTCCACCTTGACTTCTAAGAAGCAAAAACAATTGCTCGAATTTCTCATAAACAAATCCCATAAAACAAAATGCTCTCTTATTCTCCGTTTCACTCCAAATCCCAAAGAAACTTGTGATGTTGGAGGGCAAGTTATTTCTCTTGGCTGGCCTTGCCAGAAAAAATGGCATGCTTTATTTTCCTCTTTACAGGATTCATATTGTGTTAATAAAGTACTGTTGATTCCCTCTGGCTGACTCTGCAGGAAAACTATTCTCACAAAGCTTCTAGTCTGGGTTAAAGTAATCTTGCTTAAAACTGCCCATAATTGCTTCAGTCTCTTAAGTTTAATGCTGAGCGCTGGAAATTCTGCCAAATTTGAGTCAGCATTGGGTGTTCTACGCTGGCAGGAGGAGCTGACCAAAGGTAAGGAATTCAGTAAACGCTGGGGGAATTTGACCCGGCGTTTCTTTGAGCCAGCTTCTGTATTTTTGACCTTGCTCTGAAGAGAATGGAAAGATATGAGAAAATCAAACCAGATGAGAGTTTAATGGCAGCTGCGCGCTTCAGAGCGCTCGTTTATTCCATCAGCCAAGGCCCCCGGCCCTGGAGCAGTCCCTGAGGGCAGCTCTGCCTCCTCAGCAAGGGCTGCTCACCCCACTCTCCTCAGGAAAGACTGCTCAGCCCACTCTCCTCAGCCCACTCTCCTCAGGAAGGGCTGCTCTGCTCACCCTGTTCTCCTCAGCAAGGGCTGCTCATGCTGCTCTCCTCAGCAAGGGCTGCTCATGCTGCTCTCCTCAGCAAGGGCTGCTCATGCTGCTCTCCTCAGCAAGGGCTGCTCATGCTGCTCTCCTCAGCAAGGGCTGCTCATGCTGCTCTCCTCAGCAAGGGCTGCTCACCCTGCTCTCCTCAGGAAAGGCTGCTCATCCTGCTCTCCTCACCCCACTCTCCTCAGTAGGGGCTGCTCACCCCACTCTCCTCAGGAAGGACA
>VZTA01024611.1:211718-237700 GCA_013398855.1 Mohoua ochrocephala
GGCTGCTCACCCCACTCTCCTCAGGAAGGACAACTCACCCTGCTCTCCTCAGCAAGGGCTGCTCACCCCACTCTCCTCAAGAAAGGCTGCTCACCCCGCTCTCCTCAGCAGGGGCTGCTCACCCCACTCTCCTCAGCCCACTCTCCTCAGCAAGGGCTGCTCATCCTGCTCTCCTCACCCCACTATTCTCAGCAAGGGCTGCTCACTCCTCTCTCCTCACCCCATTCTCCTCAGGAAAGGCTGCTCACCCCTCTCTCCTCGCTCCGCTCTCCCCTCAGCAAGGGCTGCTCACCCCACTGTTCTCAGCAAGGGCTGCTCACCCCTCTCTCCTCGCTCTCCTCGCTGCTGACTCCACAGGACCGCATTCCTCGAAAGGCTGGAGACAGGCAACAAACAGGAAGCTGACACTGGAAACAAGCCTGGGGACACAGCCTGACTACTGGGAAAGAGGGGGAGCAGCCCTCCATCCTTGGAGACAGTCCCTCGAGGAACACAGCTCTTGGTAAACACAGCACGATCGACAACTCCAAATGAGAAGGAAACACGCTCAGGGAACTTCAGGCCTAGAAAACCAAGCACGGGGGCAGTGCTGGATGCCTTGTTCCACTCCAGGAGCAGGGATGGGACATCCAGGTGTCCTCAGATCCATCAGGAGATGCTTTCAGTGTTACTGCACACCTCACACCAGGTTTACCAGCAGCTCTGCCCAAGGCTGTTCTGCGCTGCAGGAGTCGAGCCAAAAACCCTAAATTACCTTCCGGGGATCTGCTTCCCAGTCCCTTTAATCTTCTTCCCATTTCCATGCTGTGGTGGGTACATTTAGTGTCCTCTAGGTTTGTCTGAGCTTTCGGCACAGCTTAGTTGGTATCAGCTCTTGCAAAGCAGTTCAGTTCTATCGGTCGGGATGTAATTTCTCCCAATCCTCAGTTAATTCAAATTTGAGCTCTGAGAAAACTTTGGGCAACATGTTTTGAGTGTGTGGAGGGACATGCAAAATCAGAGCACCAGAACATTTCATGAGTGTCAATATTACAAAATTTTTCACCTGATTGTAGCAGGTTTTCTTTGAACTTAAGCTAATATTGGAAGAATAAGTCTTTTTGGTTTTTCTTGGCATTATTCATGGCCAAGCTGCCTTTGATTTCCATTCAAAAACCTAGGAGTAATTTGCAGTGCTACCATCCATGTCTCCAATTATCTCAAGGAGAAAAACCTATTGCCATTTTAAACCAGGAACAATTTGTCAGAATTTTGAAGGGAAAAAAAATTTTTTAAAATCCTTTTCCCTCGTGGTTTTTACAGCAGGAATCCGGATAACCAGGAGTCCTGGCAGAGAAAGCTCATGCCCCAGCCTACCTGAAGGGGAACAGAGATTCCCATTTTTCCATTCCACTAATTACTTACTGCTATCCCTAAAAGACCAGAAGGATCCTTGGAAAGGTAATAACTTTATGACAAAGCAGAACAGACTCTTTCGCTGTAAGAACTCAAGCAGCTTATGAACAACTGCACTGGGTCAGCCAAAGGTCTACCTTTCCTGGCCAGAAACACCACATGTAATAAAACTATCAGGGAGAATTACCACATTCCTCATTTAGGTCTGTCCCCTCCAACAACTGTTCCCAACTATTACTTGGCTTTGAAGTTCCCTTCTCCCATTTCAGATCTAAGGCAGGCATTGGGGACCCCAAAGGCCGTTCTAATTATGATAGTTACTATAATAAAGGATATCACCTTTCCCCACAAACCTTGCGTCCTCATTCCTCCACGGGAATGCTTTTCCTTGCACGTTGTTGGCCTCACAACACTTGATCTTCAATATTCAAAGCCGAGTATTTATCCAGAACAGTGAAGTTTCTGATCCTCCAATTACCCTCCACTGAAATGCTTCCATGCATAACAACCACACGTACAAGCAAACACTGGCAGGATCAGGACCTGAGATAAAACATCAGTTGTAACGTGTCTGTGTCCAAACTCATTAAAGATGATAAGAAGCCCGTGGAAATCAATCTTGCTTTATAAGTAATTGTGTATTTGCCCAGGTTATTTATTCTGGAAGTGGTTTTCAAAGAGCTAAAGAAAGCACACACACAAATGGGGAAAAAAAACTCCAAAACACCGCAGCAGAGACACCTAAAATAAACCAGCACTGCTATTTAAGCAGCCTAAGAGAGAATCCCTATCAGGTGGGGTTACAGAAATAGGCGAGAACTACAAAACTGATGAGGGTTTTATTTCTTTAAAGAGCTCCCCCCTCTTTGTTTGTGTCCCTTTTCTGCACAGAACACTCCTCTGTCCCTCCACTCGGAGCCTACACCATCATTCATGCCTCCTCTTCTGCACGCAGCCCACATCCTTTCTTCCCCTGAGAAGAGTTAAACACTCTTGTTCCTCCAAAGAACAATTTATTTTTCCTGACAAGGCCTTTTATGCAATTAGCTGGAGAAGCCATAGCCAAAAAGAAAGAATAACACATGTAAAACCACGCCGGAGAACAGAGTAGGTAGGAACTTGTTGAGTCTATTACCAGACAAAATGTTTAAATCTGTGCTGTTTTCTCATAAATCAAAAGCCATATTTAGCCCTAACTATAACCATCCCCGAGCAATGTGGAATTGAGAGAAAACACTTTAAAAACATGTGAAGCTCCCGAAATGAGGAAGGGAGGAAGCAGCAGATGAGACGAGCACAATGTAGGGTCATCTCCCAGACAAAGAATTTATTTTACAGGTGAGAATGGAGGTGCCACAGCATTCAGAGCCTGCCAATCACACCGGCTTGTCCCGGTCTGGTGGTGATTTGGAGACATCAGAGAACCATTTGAACCTAGTTAAAACTTGGACATTTATGTGAGGTTTGTGCTGTAACAAATATTGAGCCCAGAAGAGCCAGAACTCTTTGCTACAGATCAGAGACAAAAGGATTTGCACTGCAGACCATAAAAGATCATTCTTTTTCAATTACACTTGACAGGTCTGAGTTATTGTAAGAGGGATAGGTTTGGAGCAGTAACAGTGAACCAGAGAACATAATGTAATTTGAGAAACAGCACAAAAACCTCATCACATCCTTTTCTTTTTCAGCTGGGAGTGCAAGATCATATCTTTTCACCCCTCCATCCTTGTTCATCCCTTTACTCTTCCACTTGAGCTGCTTTGATTCAGATTTAGGGCCCCCATTCATCCCAATTAGATGGCTTTTCTGTAAAGCTGTTTTCCAAGCCCATGCTCTGCTTCCGCTGACAGGATTTCACTGCTTTCCAGAAAAGTAATGGATTTCTCACATACCACTTTCCAAAGGCCCCTTCTTAACAGCATCCTCCTCAGCACAGAAATCTTTAGCAGTTGTGTTAAAGCAGAGGCTCTGACCCAAAGAAGGATCTTTTTGCCTGCTGGGAACTCTGGCACTCCCCAGATTTATTTGCAGCAGCGCGAGCACAGCTCCCAAACCCGGGCTGCTGCTCAGTGCCTGGGAACACACAGCGGGGAGCGGGTCACCCACAGGAGCCATCCTCAGCTCCCTGCCTCCAGCCTTTGGGCTCCTGAGGCTGTAAGGGCCTCCCCAGGCTGCTGCTGGCGTTTGTCTCACAAGGAGGAGAGGTTTCCTCTTAGCCCTGTCCTTCCATCTCACCTTATTTGCTTCCGTTCAGCCCCCGAGTCCAGCCCCACCACGCGATTTTATAAACTTCATTTGTTCCTTCAGGCAATCGGTTTTACTAGAGCTGCATCCTCCCTAAGAAATCTGGGACAATTTGCTTCTGCTTTTGCTTGCGGTGCTTAACACATTGTCAGCGCTCCCACCGAAGCAATCACACTGAAAATAAGAGTCGCTTCTTCCAGTTCTGGCATTTACACATTTTTATGAGACGCTGGAAAAGTACAATTGGAGGGTTTTTTTCCCCCTCTGCAAACACTGAGACAGTAATAAGTAACAGATTCACGGAGTTCTGACTCGGATCGAGGTGTTTCTGACATGTACCATGTCTTTCAAACATATTACACACTCTAATGCTCCTGTTAGCAAGAGCTTAAGCTTTTTAGGTTCTCCTCTCCCTGTGGACAGTGGAACCAGGGAGGATTCCCACCACACAGCTCCCCTCCACGCTTCCCACAAAACAAAGCAGCCTGCTGGGGCTCCAGTTGGGAGCAACTTCTTGCATCACCTGGGTTCATTTTCTTACCCTATTATTGCCTCTAATCACGCGTATTTCAGTGCTTCTAGGAAGTTGCAAAAGGGGAAGGTGCTTAAAGATTAAGTGAACAAATATTATTGTGAAGCAGCTCAAAATCACTCCGCAATGTTTGGGACCTCCTCCTAATTCAAGGACACGCCTGGTGGGGCCCTCTCGAGCCACAGCTGATGTGCAGCTTATCTGATGGCACGAAGACACAGGAATTTAAAATTATAGAGTGGTTTGGGTTAGAAGGGACTTGGAAGATCATTTAGTCCCACCCCACACCTTCCACTAGCCCAGGTTGTTCCAAGCCCCATCCAACCTGGCCTGGGACACTTCCAGGGATGGGGGCAGCCACAGCTGCTCTGGCTGCTCATTTCATCCTGGTGTTTCCAACTGCAAACCAAAGAATTTGGGTCCAGTTGAATCCAAATTAACATCCTAAGACAAATGCATGAGACAACCCGTTGTGATGGCTCTGAGTAGAACGCTGCCAGAAAGTGAAGGGGGAATGAAAATTGAGATTCATTACGTTTAAAGTGGACTTTTGACCAGGAAGATGAATGGCTGCATTTTTCTGGGCAGATTTACAGGCCAAATGAATCCCTGGTTTAACCTCTGAACTCGGAGGGTTTCATAAAGGGAGGAATTTGCCTATCGGGGTCAAGGCATGGGAATTCCCAGGCATTGTAAGATTGAAGTTGTGGTCATTTCAACCTAGAAGAGAAAGAAGAAAACCCACAAGAGGGTGGGTAAGGAAATAAGATTTAAGAGCTCTGCTTCCAGACCATCAGACAGCAATGGATATGCACAAGAAAAAAGCAGATGCCCTGGAAGAATTAGAACATCAAAATATTTGGTACTGTCTGCTCTCAGGTCACCGATGACCATGGAAAAACCCCAGATATCCCTGACTGCTTAGTAAATGCCTGACCCTCTTTCCACGAAAAGATGGGCATTGTCTTCTCCTCACCTCATTTTTTGACATCAGCACCTGCTGAAGTTGCTAAAAAAAAAAAAAAAGGTGAGATCACCCCAAACAGCTGCACCAGCTGGGAGGAGAAGAATCACACGGAAAATACAGATCATAAACCAGAACCCCCTTCCCAAATTCAGCATCTGGTAGAATTTCTACAGCACTCAGACATACTCATCACACAAACCCAAAGGTAAATATCACATCATGGTTTGGGTTGGAAGGGACCTTAAAAATAATCTAATTCCAACGCCCTGCCATCTCCAAGAGCTGTAAATGATTGAAAAGTGAAAAAGGGAGTGCAAATACCAAATGTAACATTAGTCAATACTGGAAGCTGGCCCTGATACCACGTTCAGTGGGCTCCCAGCTGATTCTTCATCCACAGTGCATTTGCCTTTCCTTCCTCCCAGCTGGCACTGAAGTAGCAACGGCCTCAGTAACAGATTTTGGGAAATTTTGTACTGTAAACCAGACTTGTAGCAGCATTTAAGGCTGCATTTAACATAAAACTGAGCTATTTTCTGGCTGTTTGTAAAAAACGGAACACGAGCTAACACTAAATAATAAATTATGCAGGGTTTTGAGACCAAAACCCCATTCCTAATGGATTTTTTAAAAGCACACTAACAATGACAGCCCTTTGTTGAGGCAGGCTGGTTTCTAGGAATGCAGTGCCAAGGATTTGCATCTGTTTGCACAGAGAACTTGTAATTGTTGAAGGAGTCAGAGCTCCCAAGCACAGATGAATGTTTGTTGATGCTGCCCTAATTGGTGTTGCATTAATAGCAGCAAGAGATCCCAACCCTACGCGTGGTGCTACAGAAACAGAACAGATGCTCTGTTCCAAGGATCTCAGCTTAAAACCGAGCCTGCAGCTTAACAGCAGCCTAGGAAAGTCCCTTAAGGTACCAGTTGTTTTTTAAAAAAAAATGAAAGCAATTTTTAGGAATCGTGTTGACCTTTCTGAGCTCTTTTCTTCTCCAGGGAAATTTAATTTCATTTAGAGGAAACATTACCGTGGCTGTTTGAAAGTAGCACGAGGGTTTTTCTGCACTGTCAGAATTTTCTTTGGAACAGAAAAACCTTCCTGATGTTACCAAACAAACAGAAAATCTTACAGATGTATTCCAACAAGCAACGAAAGGGAAAGCAGTTAAAGGGTCTTATCAGTGTAAATGGCCTTTGGGCTGGAGTTATATCTGTATCGTTTAATCTCTTTCTGAAAGGTCTGGAAGCTCCCTGTGTTACCCATGAAACCTTCCCACAAAGGCACTCATTGCCCCTTCACAGCTTCCATCACCCTCCAGTTGTGCAAGTCCATTGGAAATTTAGGAGTGGTAATCCTCACACGGAAATACAATCTGGAACTTGCAGATTAAAACCTGATTTAAGCAAAATAACTCTTCTCTAGGAAAAAAAAAAAAAAAAAGCTGGAAGTTGAAAGCAGAGAGTGGGGCTATGAACATAAAATAATGGAATCCCAGAATGGGTTGGGTTGGGAGGGACCTTAAAGCTCATCCAATTCCACGCCCTGCCATGGGCAGGGACACCTGCCACTATCCCAGGGTGCTCAAAGCTTCATCCAACCTGGCCTTAGACACTTCCAGGTATAAACACTTTAAAATCTACATCTCTCAGCCAGGAAGCAATGTGCAGTCCTAAGGATTTGCAGTTTTTGATGGACCACAGGATAAGAGACATGGATTGATGACTGTTTTAATTAATTTACAGGACGAAAAGCCACTGCCATAAGAAGCTTCCCCACTATCTAACATCTTTGTCAACCAGGTGAAAAATGATGAATTTTAATTCCTTCTCCACTTTTGTTTCTCCCACAGGCATATCACAGGCAGGTTTCCTGACTATCCCCCTGAGCACACAGGCGGTTCCAAGGCTATTTTTATTGAAAAACATCCAGAGCAGGTACTGTCCCTCTTTTAATGAGAAAAGAATTTCATGAGGTTGGAGAAGGATTTACCACAGAAAATGTCTGTTTATTTAAGCAGCAGTTTTTCCTAACCGTGGCTCTAGTTCTCCAAGAACCTTATGGTTAAAAGCTTTTTGTTACAAGTGAAAGGATGGGGTTTTTTCCTAGGATGTCTCCAATCAGGTACCAAAATCTGTTCCCTGTCAGGCTGTGCAGCCACTTAATCACGACTGAAGGTGCTCAGGTGATGGACAAGAAGGAGAGAACAGCAGCAGAGTTGAGTTTCTTACGCAGGCAGGCCTAAGCCTCGATTTACTGCCAAGGCTCATTAAGCAAATTGAACATCCCAGTGAAGGAAGCATCTTGTGTGTTGTAGCGAACTCGGTTGTTTTTCCTGGTAAATCCCTCTGCTGGCTAATGGAAGTGGCTGATAATCCCTTCCTCTGATCATCTGGGTGTCATGCAGGGAAAGTGATTAAGCCCAGCTGAAGGCAGCGGTCGGCACTTGGAGCCATTTCCACCCATCCCGATGAGCCAAGCGGGATAATGAGTCTGTTGGGGGACAACGGGAAGCAGGATTTGGCCCCTGAGTGAACCAGCGTGCTGGGCTAGGGAAAGGAAGAGGTCAAAACCTGAATTCTGTGGTCCTTAAAGCTCCACTTCTAAGACTGTTGTGTGATTTTTCTGCAACTGCTGCTCTAACCCAGGTGTGGTAAAAGAGGATTTTTTTATAAAATCACAGAATGGTTTGGGTTGGAAGGGACCTAAAAACCATCTCATTGCAACCACCCTGACACCTTCCACTAGCCCAGGTTGCTCAGAGCCCTGTCCAGCCTGGCCTTGAATGCTTGCAGGGACAGGGAATTCTGGATTCAGCCCTCCCTGGGATCACACAGGGAGGAGCCTGGGGCACACCAGCGGTTCGGGGGATGCAAAGACAGGCTAAGCCCAGCACGGAGCACGGCACCAACCATCACCTACTGCGCTGAGAACGCAGGAAAACTGCTGCAAACAGCTCCCTGAGCCTCACTAAAGCTGAGTTTGGGGCACGCTCTCGGTTTTAGCCAAGTTCAGGGGCTGCCGAGGTCAGCCCTGCTGGGCTTTGCAGCCAGGTGCCTCTGCTGTTCAGTTTTCAGCCTCTAAGGCAGAAACACGTGCCAGAGTCAAGAAGGCTTTGTTGGCTGCTGGGAGCAGCCAGGAGCCACCCAGCAAGTGGGGCTTACTGCTGGAGAGGGCTTTGGGGAGTGTGATGCTAATGAGACCTGCTGCCATCAAGGATAAACACAACTCGGGAAGAAGACACTACAAGGAATTATTCTGAGCAGCACTGGATATGGAGGTGGATTCTGGAGAAATGGATTGAACCTTCCTGTCCTGCTCCCAGCTTTCAGTTCCCACCTTCAGCTGTTCTGTTGCCTTTCCTGAGCATCTGCTTTTTCTTTGCATGAAAAAATGGAAGCCAGAAGCCTGGAGACTGCTTGTTTTCCCTGCACCCTGGGGAAAAAAAAACCACCTTCCTCTATTTTCCTCACAAATTTTCACTAGCAATTATCTGATTTTCACCAATTTTGGGGCCTGTTTCTTCTCCCGTTTTAGCCAGCAGAATGTGTGTCACAGCCTTAAGAGATCTCCACAATGCAGTTGGCCAGAGAAAATTCAGTGCAATCATGATTTTACCTGAATGTCAGACAAGTAAAACATTTTTTTTTCCCCCCACTGAGTCAGCTGCACATTAAAAATCCCTGGGTTTATTCCACACTGGTCTACTGGGCAGCATAGGAAGGGAAATCCTGGCCCCGTTGAAGCTGATGGGAATTTTGTCCTTGGCTCCAGGGGGGACAGGAGTTCACCTCTTGTCTATTTTAGCTCCTGTGCAGGGGTTGGTTACTCTCGAGTCAAACTCCATGAAAAATCCAGACCGAACTGCATTTGAAAAGTGAGCATTTTATAAGACTTGGGTAAAGACACTTTGGGGAAAATAAAATACAAATTAATCACTTCACGAACCATTGCTGCATTATTATACATTCTATATTTCTTGATCCTTTGACAACCCTGACCTCGCTTGACTTTGGAATGTAGCTGGCCTTCTGCACAAACTGCTTCCACGACATTTTGCAAATACCTTTCCAAAAGATGTGCCAAAGACATCCCAGAGCTGAGTCCTTGGTGCTTTAGTCAGAAAAATAAGTGCTGTCCCTGGACTGAAAACAAGCTTCTCTCTACTTCCCTTACTCTTCAAGAGAAATTTAACCTTACAGGGCATCGGTGTGATCTCCCTGCATCTGTTCCAGATTTCTGTCCCTAATGGTTTTTTATGTTTTGCTCCACAGATAATCATCAGATGTGACAATTTTTAGCTTTGCCCTTATCCTGCTGCCAACAAAATTACGATCTTTTCCCGTAGTTCGTTAAGTCTCATCACCATGAAAATAAGCCAAGAGAGTTGCCATTTAGCAGGCACTTCCCCCTCTCAGAGCTCCCCCTCATTTCCAGTATTGAATAACATTCCCCAAAAAAAAAAAAAAGAAAGAAAGGTGTCAGAGAAGGACTCAAAGCCTTAAAATATTCCGATTATTTCAAGTTAACCATGCAGGAGGAGGGAAACTGTACTTGGCCTCTGTTAAATTACACAACACTTAAAATATTCACCTACAGACAGCAATCCACCTTCCCTAAAAAAAAAACCACACCAAAAATCCTACATCAAGAAGAAACATTTCCTATATTCCAGCATAACTTCTTTCGGTAGAGTTAATATTCCAAGAGAGAAACTTCTCCCTCCAGGAACACTGGGCTGTGCCCCTGTAAAGTGTTTGTGTTCAAACTGCTGCTAGAGCCAGGTTCTGAGGCTGCTCTCACTGCCACAGCTGGAGATCCAGCATTCCCAAACTCACCCTATCCCAGCTTTTCTTTTATGCCCACAACTCTAAAAGGCAAGAAGTTCAAGGAAGGTCTTCTTTCAAGGAATAAGGGAAGGGTTTATTCCTGAAGAAGAACATTTACCTCGAGTATCACCTTACCTGAGCCAACACCAAACTTCCTGTGGCTGAGGACAGCAGAACAAGTGAGTCCTGCTGGCAGCTGGAAGTTTTCTCATACTTGGCTCATATAAACCAGCATCAGACATTTTCATTCATAGGCCACACTCTGGTTTAGTGCCCAGCTCTTTCCCAAAAAAAATAAAAAATTAAAAAAGGAGATTTGCACTCCAAGATTTTAGAAACATGGTTGAACTGATATAGAAAAGTCAATTCAGCTTTTACGGGGTACCAGTGTAAAGGAAAACGCCTTTTCAGCCTCTGAAGAAAATGTTACTGGAGAATCATCATCACTGGCACAACAGGAGTCCTAGGAAAGACTAGGAAAAAATACAAAGAGGCTAAAATTCATCTGCTCCCACTGAACTGATGCCTTGAGTGGCCACCTAAACCACAGAGACCAGACAAGAATAAGAGAATAAAAGGAGGGATTTATTTGAAGGGCCTTCAAAGGCTCACCCTGGGCAGTCCAGAGGCTCCACCCAAGATGGGCCCTGGCTCAGGGGTTCTTCACCCTTTGATAAGTTTGGTTCATTTGCAGATCAGGGTTCATTCTCCAATGACCACCTTAGTTCATGATGGAATTACCCCAAGTTCACCCCCCTTTAGAGGCTTTGAGTTGACACATTTGGGGCCCGGTGTCCTTGGAGTGGAACCTGCAGAGGTTTGTTGTGTGTGAGCAGCAGGAGAGAACAGCAGCTCCCAGGGCACGAGGAACTGCAGAGTCACACACCGGGCAGGGAAGGGTTTGGAAAACATAAAAGTGAAAACCTAAGGCATCAGAATGACAGTCTCTTCCTCAGTTTTAAGGTTGCTAACTGTTTTCTGCATCAGTTCAAAAATAGGCAACCTAGCAAAGAAAAGGGAAGTCCAAAAAAATTTAGGAAGACATCCGCTTCTCTTTCCACTATGAAGTTTTCTCCAGGGCAAAAAAAAACCCCCATACTAAAATGTGGGTGAATTGCCTGCTAATCTCAAACTAACCTTTGCCTGCCATTCCCTTTCTTTCCTCCTCTTTTGTCAGATTGTTCAGGCATCTCCTTGCAGCTGGAGGGGAAATGGTTCTGTATGAAAGAGCAGAAGCCACTCGAGGTTAGACACGGGGGCAGCTTCCCCCAGCTCCCAGCCCTCTGCAATCACGGAGCTGCTTGGAGCAGGGGTGGGAGCAGAGCTGGAGAAGCTGCAGCAAGGCCAGGCGGAAGGATGAGGACACTTGAGTGCCACCATAGCAGGTTCACGAGAACAGAAACTCTGTCTCACCCCTTCCAGTATCATTCATCTGTGTAAAAACACGACAGCAGATCATTCCACTCGGGAGCCCGGAGGCACTTCAAATACAGCCCATAGAACGCAGAGGCACTGCTGCAAATTGAACCCTTTTGTCAATCACATGTGTGTTTACAGGTATCCTGCTGGATAAACCCAAGCCTGAGATGCTGGGAATGGTTCTGGTTACCCTCTGCAGGCAGAGCAGAGCAGAGGTGGAGGTGACAAGGTTGGATTTCTGGCTGGGTAGGAGCGCTACAGTAAAGGATACACTTGGAGTAGCTCTGTTGGTTTTGGATCCAGCAGGCCTGCTGGGACACTAAAAACCCATTCTGAACTCCAGTCAATCTGTTAATCTATCCCAGGGAATGAAATGCTTCGCCGCTTATCACCGCAAGATGTGACTGAGCGGTGCTCGGGGTTTGAATTACCATATTTAATTAAATGTAAGGCACTGAAATGCTTGGGGAGAGCCACTAATGCAACTGGCCCTGCTGCAAAGCACAGCCCTTGTCACTGTCCCCTTCCAGCACCCAGTGTTCAGTGCATTAAAAGGTATAACTCGAAAAAACAAATATTTTCACTGTTACGGGAAATGCATCTTACAGTTGGAAATGTTTTATTTTCTACTCTTTCGAGGTACTGCCAATATTAGTGGTCCATCAATAAACTTCAATGGATTTTCTGATTTAGACTCATTAGTAAATGCTCTTAGAATTCCTTTCAGGGACAAGAAAGCTGCCTAGAAACAAGAGAATGGTAGAAGCAGCACATTTTCACCCTCTGCCTTTTTCAGATGATAAAGTAGAAATGGCCAGGAACTAAAGATATGGGAATTGATGGAGCTGTGCCCAGTTACCAGCTGCTGCTTGCTTGCAGGGATAAAGATGCTGAGCTATCCATGTGTATCTGTCAGAGTTTGTCACAGTATCTCTATCCAATCTCCCTCACCCACTTGAACAATTCAGTCTTTAGCCACATATTGAAATTAGACACACCTCGGGGCAGTCTCTCAAAATCCATCCCTATAAAAATCAATCTGCCTTACAAACACCAGGACAAATTCATAATCTGGGTCTGAGTCCAGAGGGAACTCTGAGTTGAGTGTCATGAGAATATTCTGCTCCTGGATGGCTTCAGGAAGTGGTCTTGCTCCATAAAAGCCCTCATGGTTTGGGTCAGAGAAATCAGCCCTTTCCTAATGATATATTGGGATTGATGCCTTGAGTGGCCACCTAAAACACAGAGACCAGACAAGAATAAGAGAATAAAAGGAGGGATTTATTGGAAGGGCCTTCAAAGGCCCACCCTGGGCAGTCCAGAGGCTCCCCCCAAGATGGGCCCTGGCTCAGGGGTTCTTCACCCTTTGATAAGTTTGGTTCATTTGCATCTCAGGGTTCATTCTCCAATGATCACCTCAGTTCATGATGGAATTACCCCGAGTTTGCCCCCCTTTAGAGGCTTTGAGTTGACACATTTGGGGCCCGGTGTCCTTGGAGTGGGAACCTGCAGAGGTTTGTTGTGTGTGAGCAGCAGGAGAGAACAGCAGCTCCCAGGGCACAAGGAACTGCAGAGTCACACACCGGGCAGGGCAGGGTTTGAGAAATATAAAAGTTAAAAACTTAAGGCATCAGGACAGCGAGCACCTGTGCTGGAGTTTGCAGGCAGGGGTGCCCTCAGCACAAAAAGGCTTCTCTGCAATGGTCTGGAATTCAGAGAGTGCAGCCCACTGGATATTGTGTTTTCTCAATCACATTCCTCCCCCGTGTCTTTCAGGTCGCTGAAGAACTGGCTGCCAAAAGGGAGGCAGAGAGAAAAGAGAAGGAGAAGAATGGAAAAGAAGAAAAGGAAAGGCCAACAGTAAAAAAGCCACCAAAAGTTGGAAAGCAGGTAAGGCAATAAAAGCAGGTTGTGAAGCCAGAGACAAAGCTCAGATGTGGGCAGAGGCTGTTAAGTGACATTAAACTGGTCACCAAAGCTCCAGGCTTGGGTTCAGGAGACAAAGAACTGGCTGAGCCTTTCCATGACCTCTGTAATTCTGGGGAACTTTTTACCTCTCATATTTTTAGGAATGGCCACGACTGAGCTCAGTGGGAAGAGCTGATGGAGGTGCAGACTGTCAGGGACGTAAATGAGGGCAAAATACACTTTAGGGCTTTGAGATCATTGCCAGGACAGCCAGACAGGTAACCAAGTGGTAACCAAGCATTCCCACTTTTAATGTGGGTACAGAGAAGTTAATTACTGCCACCACCCCTTGCAGAATTAGGAATTAAAGCCTTAGGCTCACTCAGATACCCACCTCAGAGCTTGTGTGGATTTCAAACTGATTTTTAAACCACATCAACCAGCATTTCATAAACCTGTAATTAAGCCATGCATTTTCAGCCCACATTCTCACGGTATGAACTATTTGTGTTTCAAATGACAGTAGACACCACTTAATGTACAAAATACCCCCTGAAATCTTTGAGATAAAGGGCTGCTTTCGCAGAAGACACGCTTCCAAATTATTTCAGGTGATGCCTTAAGTGGCCACCTAAAACACAGAGACCAGACAAGAATAAGAGAATAAAAGGAGGGATTTATTTGAAGGCCTTCAAAGGCTCACCCTGGGCAGTCCAGAGGCTCCACCCAAGATGGACCCTGGCTCAGGGGTTCTTCACCCTTTGATAAGTTTGGTTCATTTGCAGATCAGGGTTCATTCTCCAATGATCACCTCAGTTCATGATGGAATTACCCCAAGTTCACCCCCCTTGAGAGGCTTTGAGTTGACACATTTGGGGCCCGGTGTCCTTGGAGTGGGAGCCTGCAGAGGTTTGTTGTGTGTGAGCAGCAGGAGAGAACAGCAGCTCCCAGGGCACAAGGAACTGCAGAGTCACACACCGGGCAGGGCAGGGTTTGAAACATATAAAATTAAAACCTAAGGCATCACAGGAGCAACTTCACAGAGCAAAACACCTGTGAAACAGAGCAGCGACCAAAGGGCATCTTCAAAAGCAAGCTGTGCAACAAAAATTGTCGGCTTTTGCTGAAGCAGCAGCTTTTGTTTCTCATTTACTCTCTAATATAAACAAAAGTTGAAACAATATATATTTTTTTAATAAAGGTCATTAATCTCTCACTAAATATGTGGAGGAGAAGGGTGAGTTTTCTAGGGCAAAGCTTCCTCTTCACTGCAAATTTTACACAAATTAATTTGAAGGCCTAACCCGAGAACAAATATATATCAAAAAAAAAGAGATGCTTTTCTTGGACATCATCCATTAATCTGGCCAAAGCTCTCAGAACATCTAGCCAGGAACCTAAATTACATGAATTTAGGAAGCATCAGTCAATTTAATTGGAAGGTAGATACCTAAATGTCAACTTGTAAATGAGCATCTTGAAAACACTATTTGGGGGTTTGGGGTGGGGGTTTGTTCCCCCTCTGTAAATGAAAATACACAGCAGGCTGAAGGAGCAAACACATCAATGTTTTTCAAGCTCTTTAAGGCTGATTGCTTAACTTTGCTAACTAGGAAGGGTTGTGGCTGCTCCTGTGCAAACAGAAGATGTCTTTAAGCTCTGGGCACACGTGTCTTCCTTCAGACACTTGTTACTGTGATCACTTTGTTGGGTGACACTGTCACAGCACTGCTGAAGCCCCTGAAACTGGATGGCACCTCACCCATCTGCTTAAAAACCTGACTTTCACAGGATAAAATCTGACTCCTTCTCGGTTTTGCACATTTTAGTAGATAAGAACCAACAACAGCGAAAATATGTCTCGATCCCCTCAGAGCCTCTGCAAGGCTGTTTTGAAACGGGGTGAAATAACAGCGTAAAGCTCTGGGGTTTTATAACTTCACGTCATTCCCATCTCCTCAGCCATCACAAGTCCTGTCAAGTAAAATTCTGAGCCATTATATCAGGTTCTCTATGGTTCATTGAGAAAGAACAAAGGGAACATTCTCTCCAAGGTTATAGCACTGACAAGAGAAAAAAAAAAGAGTATCTCACACCAGTTGAGAAGTATTTGGAAAAGTTCTAACAGCAGGACTCTTATTAAAATAAGTGCAGGCTATAAGTCATAGGGATGCAGGCAGAAAAAAGCTCTGCTCCCAACTTCAGCTCTTAAAGAAAACAAAAGTTTGATCCCAGAAGGAAATTTAAGTATTTCTGAAAAGCCTGATAGCAATCTTTACAAAGAGTATTTGATATCAAAGCAACTTCACTTTCTTTTCTCTGCAAGGTGCTGATTTGATTTCCCATTAGGCACCTAAGGAACAAAAACAACCCACGGCTTCATCCCCACATAATCCCTCTTTCCAAAAGCAGAACCAGTCTGGGCTGCCTCACCCAGTAACCCGCTGGAGCCTGTCTCACTGAGCGTGAGCACGGCCGTGCATCCCTGAATTTCACCCAGAAATGTCTGACAGGGAGACACATTCTTGTCCTTGGTGCAACCTGGCAGGAAAATGTCCCCAGGAAATGCGCGCGGTGGAGTCAATTCAGTTTTCCCTGCCGTTGAATGGGAATCACCTGGTGTAGAGTTGGCTTTGGAGAGCCTCAGAAACAGACTGAGACTCTTATTTCCCCGTTTCTGCTTAAATTCAAACATGAATTGTTGGTTCAAGGATGCCTTCACACATTTATGACAGAACAAGCATGGACTCAATCAAGTGAAAATCAAAAAATACATGAACTGGCTTCGAAGGAAAAGTTCTTTTTATTATATTAACTCTTAGGCTGTTAATTGAGCCAAGAGGGAAAACAGAACAGCATCCTGCAACTGTCCTTTAGTCACAAGAGAGTGGGTTTGATTAAAATCAATTAAATTGACACAATGATATTATTTATATCGGTGTATAAAATCACTGAAGCAAATAACTGAAATGATTCATTGGCTTATTTATAACAATCAAATGTTGATGTGTCCTGTTCTATTAAAAGGCTAAAAATGAATAACCCATTTTTAGGCTGGTTCGGGGGGGAATTTGTTTGTTGGGTTTTTTAATAGTTGACACATTTCCTCTCACAACATCATGGTTTAATCATTTTCTATAAAATACCATGGAAAAATGGTAAAAGAAGGATTCTGCCCACTGCAAATGATCCGAGGATGAACCTCAAAGTGCCACACCCTGTAAAACTGGGAATACATTTGAGTAACCGGGGACTTGAGCTCAAATCCTCAAACTTTTCCTTATACTTTACCAAAACAGTTCTTGATTTTCAGTCAAGAAACTCCTGAGTCTCTTTCAAATGCATCTACAGGGTAGAAGTGATAAACGTATTTAGATTTTGCCTGTCCTTCTGGGCCCAAACTGTAATTACTGTAATAATACTTCAATTAAAAACAGATATTTAATAACTCACATCATGGGGCTGCAACTGTAGCTGCAGGTAGCAGATATGCCCCTAATTACAGGGCTAATTTAGGGGGGGTGTTTAGTTTTTAATTGTCCCAGGAGCTGTGCTTTGTATCTTGCTGATAACAAGTGGCTTGCAGGTTATTCAGCAAAATCCTGACCCACCTTGTGCTGTCTCGTGTAAATCCACCCTCACCACCTCCCCAAATAGTGATCTAATCTGCCTTTATCCACTATTACCTTACTCACATTTTGGGATTTATGACTGATACGAGATGGAGAAACTTTGAGAATTTTCGGGGAAGTTTTCCCCTCGGAAATCCCAGTTCAACGAAATTGAATTGTTTCAGGAACGTGGCAATAGCAGCAAAAGTAACTGAAAAGGTGGCAAAGGGATTATTCCATTGAAATACTGCAACTCTCCTACCCCAATTACACTTTCAAACAAGCTGAAGTTTAATTCTTGTTTTAATTTTGTGACTTCAGTTGATAAAATGCCACCCCTTCTCTCATGGAGGTAGTGGAAGGTGTCCCTGCCCATGGCAGGAGGTGGAATTAGATCTTTCAGGCCCTTTTTCCCTACCCATTCCGTAATTCTATGAAACAACGCTGTCAACAATTGCTCTTTTCACTTTCCTCCCCAATCTAGATAGTGGATGAAAGCTGGAAAATGGGTCCAAGTAATTTCCTTTCGATACTGGAGGAAGGAAGCTCTCAGTACAAAGGTCAGTAGAAAAAGATAACAATTCCAGCTGGAATGTTCCCCCAGACCGGCTTAATCTGAATGTCATTCCTATAAGGTCAAGTGGGCAGCTGCCCAAACTACGGAACATGATAAAAATGAGGATGTTAAGATTAAAAAATGGTATTTAGGAAGGGAGTCTCTCGGTACCTCACTTCTTCCTAGGAATCTGTCAAAACCATTGAGCTAATCACGCAGGAAGGGACATTTCTGTGGGTGAAAGTGAACCAAGTAGAAGCAAAGTGCTTCAATACATATAAAAAAGGCATTTTTCGATTTTCTGAGGGCAACAAAAATGACATCAGAACAGCCAATAATTCAAAAGCACGATACTGTAGCTCGAGTTTCAGCTTGAATGTTTTCATACTCCTGTAACTCTACCTGTCCTGTCTCCTCCAAGAGTTCCACGGATTCCTTCACACCATCTACAGCTACTCGAATTACTTCTGATTATATGTTTGAATGGGAGGAGCATCTTCTCAAGCAGAGGCACAAAATGATGAATGTACTTCCTTCATGCAAAGTTATCTGAAACTAAAACAGAACCCAGACTTTCAGCAAGGGGCCTGGCTGGTTTTTCACCTGAAGAAAGCCCCCAAAAGCAGAGATTTCTTAATAAAAATCATGAAGGGGCATTTTGTTCTTTTCCAGATCTCCTCTATCCCCTCCTCTGCTCCTGATACTTCTGTTTATCTCCTGAACGCTTGTCTTCAGCGCTCAGCCCGACTCACAAGTGCCTTAGCAATCACCTGGGAGCTGGCATGGCAGTCGTGCACTTGTCTGAAGTGGGAATGGGGTTATTTTTGCTGGATCTCTGCAGATTCTGTCCTGATACGACGTGGAAAAAATATCTTTTCTGCTCTCCACTCCTCAGAGTCAGTGCCTTGCTGAAATCCCTCGTATGAAAAGTCTCCATTATTCCCTCCTGCTGACAAATTACTGGCGTCAAGTTTTCTGCCTGATTTGAGCTGGCTGGAGAGAAAGAAGTGAACAACTTGCTAAATGTGCATCAGGAGCTTGGCCTGACCTCTGGCTTGTAACAATTAGGATTTTCTTACACGTTATAAATCATAGAGCAGCTTCCTGGCTAAAAAGGAGCTTTTCATCCCATCTACTCTCAAATACCACGTCAGAACCCCGCTGAAGGCAGCAGGAGCTTTAGATAAGGATCAAATCCATCCATACTTCTTTCCTTAGCTGGCCAAGGACGAAATGGCACCTGGAACTCAAAACCAGCCATGGCAAGAGTGGGGTTCCCGCCCAGCAAGTCCCCAGGGCTGGGAAGGAGCAGCGTGGAAGCAGCAAAAGGGAGGCAGGAAGGGTTTGCCTTGGAGGAAACGTGCTCGGCTGTAACCTCAGCACAGCAGTGGATACCAGAGCGAGGAATGAAAACACCACAGGGGTCAATAGGGTACTTTGATAGCAATGGAGACGCCCAAATTTCACAACTATCTCGTGTAATAAGCCAGGGGGTTTAGGAGGGGATGGGGGATTTGTCACCCAAGCTGTATCTGAACACCAGCACTGCCATTCCCAGCAAGATACCTGCTCTGAGCTCTGCAAATACAGAACTTTTTGGGGTTATTCACACAGCGAGTGCCTCTGTGATTCCCGTTTCCCAGTTAAACACCCCCACAGCTTCAGCCCGTCCTGCCGGAGCTCACAGCTTCTCCCCAGCTCTGCAGGCACACGAGAAGGAGCCCTTCACTGCACAGAGCGCAACCAGAAACCCTCGGAGTGGAAAAGCTCTCTTGCAGGCTTCAAAGAATACCTGCAGGTCTGTCTCAGGCACAGGAAGAGTCTGTAGCTGTGCAGTTAAACTTCGGGGGGGGTTTTATCCCCTCCCTTTCTCCTGGTGAACCGGGTCTATTCGACACCACACTTATTTTTAGTAAACAGTTGTTAATTCCTCCTCACAGCGCAATCCCCTGCCTCGTTCACAAGCCTTTAGGGCTTTTTATTGCAGGGCACTAACACAAAACTACCTGGGGGTTGTCCAAAATTATTTTATTTTTAATGGAACCATGGATTCTTTGGTCATCAGAATCAAATCCACAACAACATCTGACCAGAACGGTGCAAGCAGCCTCTTGTATTTTTAATTTTAGGCTGCTTTCAGCTCAGCAGCAGAACTGTGCAGGGAGAAATAGGTTTGAGTTTGGTCTTTCTACACTGAGAACTTTTTTCCTATTCCTGTGCAGAAATAGGTCACTTGCTATCAGCATTTGCACAGAAGTTCAGATTTATTAGTGCAGAAATCTTGAGAAGATGATCGAAGTAACAGAGCTTGATGAAGAAATATTTGTATCAGGAGTAATTCAAAGCCCCTCCTAAGTGTGTCTAAAGTTTACCTAAATGATAGCTGAGCAAACAACAAACATCTTTGTTTTGTCACACCCCCCAACACTTAATTTTAAGGAAGTGATCCCATCCCCTGAAACTGGTGCTTTATTCCTAGCTTACTGAAATATTTTAAAATCTATCCATCCGTTTTTACAAAAATCTAAACATTTCAGTTACGAACTTTACACTCTGTGCTTTTAACTCCTCTACCAAGCTAGAGCTGCTGCCTGAACTTCACTGGGATTTGTGAAGCCTTTTATCCTCCTCGGAGTGGATCTGGCAGTTTTTCTAGCTGCCAAACTTCACTTGCCAAGCTCCAAAAGGCTCCTTCCCAACAATGTGGCTGGAAACAGCCACTTGGTGTGACATCTCCTTTCACACTGCAATGGCCAGAGGTTCTGTGGGGCAGATGCAAGGCTGAGCATCACCTCCCTCTTCCCGGGGTGCATTTTCGCAGCGTGAGGCAGCAACGTGCTGCTTTCCCCATTCTGCAGAGGACCAGTTGATATTTATGACTTGCTCAGTGTCACAGAGGATATTTGTGTTCAAACGCTCCCTTTTAAGGTGTGCTGATATTGTGTGTTTTTAACCAGCCTTCAAAGGATTCAAATCCTTGTGCCAGGAGGTTCAAAGTGGCCATTTCGAGAGAGCTTCATGCTTCAAATAAATATATTGCAATGATTAGTCACGAGCTGTTCTCTGAAGTTCAGGGCTATTGGGAGTTCCCTAGGGCCTGCAGAGCTGGGATGCTGATTTAGGAGTGGTCTGGGCTGCCTTTGAGCCCTGAGCTAGCTATGCATATAAAATAATCCCAAAATAAGCACATGCTATTTTAGAAAAGGTGACATAAATTTCACTGCATGCACACAGGCACAGAAATACAGAAATAGCTCCTGGAGCTGGCTGACCCTGCCTGTAACAAAATACCAGACTCCCCTGACCAGCCAGTGAAAACATAACATCCTTAGCCTCCTGACCCCCCTTTAAAATTAACTTTGAAACATTCTGTTGATCTATAAAAGAATAACAGAGCATCTAACACCTATGAGTTATTGATCTCTCCACTAAAATTAGGCACCTCTAACCCAGTGGTTAATATAACACTCAGATAACTCATTGCCAGGTAATATCAGAGTGTCTGGGGGGACTCTCCTTGGTTTGCCTGCAGTGGGTATTAACCACTAATCAATCTACAAAATGACAACAAACACTTACGAAAAAAACAGAATAGAAAAATCTACGGATCCCTCGATGAAAAATAAATACCTAAAGCCTTGTACTCCTGTGAAAACATAGCACTTGCAACCTGTTGACCCAGTCAGGAAAGTGTTTAAAAATTCACATAACTCCGGTGTAACGTCCCCTTTCCCCAAGGCTGGAATTCCAGGCCGGAGGAGCTACCTCATAACTTGGGCAAATCAGCTTCTCCTCCCGAAATATTACGTGACATCTGTCATGCCCTCTGATGACCCACGAGTCACGTAAAGAAATGAAATGTCTGTACTTTGGAGTTTCTTCCACTACCAAAATATCCCCCGTCCTCCTCCATCCCCCCCATTTTCGGCGGTGAAATTAAGACCACTCACCCACGAGAACTGTTCCCTCTGCGTAAAACTACAAATCCTCTGCGTGGAATCGGGCCCTGAAAATTTCTTTGGGGATGGAAAGAGTAGCCAGTCTTGGATTAAGTAAAACTTGGATGTTAAAACCTTTCTGAATTTGTACGGTGCCTTCAGCAGGCAAGGAGTAGAGCGGAGAATATCTCGCACAAAACAGATTCATGGAGGAGCCAATGACTTAAAGTGGAAAACTGTCATTTCAAATCATCTGGAAATTGAATTAGCACATACAGCTGGAGATTAGCTGTCATTTAGGAAGATACTATCAGGGCTTGAAATGCGAGATATGAATTGTCTTCCTTCAAATTAGCTCAAGAAGTGCAGGAAAAAAAAGAGGTGTTTCCATTAAAATAAGGCACTTTGCTAATAGCAGAGAGCTCAGATACGCACCGAGCTCGTCAGACTTCATTTAGTTTTCTTTCTAAAGAGCAAATTGCAGTTTGCCTCAACAAAAATAACGAGCTGCACCTCAGGATCATTAGGTACTTTATCATAAATGGCTTTTATTTCATCACCACTTGCACAAATTTGCTGCGACTGGGTGTTAGGTCTTTTTATTACTTCTCCTTTGCACGGCACTTCAAAACAGAGGGGCTGGATCAGGTGGGTCTTGTCTCTTTTGGGCTTAACTGCCTTCCAATTTCTGCATCGAGCTTAAAATTCCCCAAAGAATTCCCCAAAGTGAAGCCTCTGCGTGGCCATGTGTCCCTTGTGGGTCAGCTGCAGGTCACTGCTCTGTCACACTCGCTGTCCCCTCCCTCTCTCCCACTTCCACGTGCTCAGTGCTGGTTTTCTTCCTATCCCACTGCCCCTATTCCCATATTTCAGCCTCCTGGGAATTACTACAAAGGCCACCTCACCAGGATGCAGCAGCTTTAGCTTAGCATTGGATAACTGAGCCACGGGGAGAACAGGGAACTCCATGGTTTGAATTTATCCCCTTCCTTTGGTCCCCAAGCCCGTGTCGTGCCAGCCAGGTGACACTCATGGAGAGCACATCCCTCAGGGCAGGAGCCATCCCTGTGCCTTCTCCATGGAAAAGATTTAAGCACTGTGCTGTTGAATAGAATAAAATGATGCCAACATCAGGCACGGGACAGGGCTCTTGGAGATCGAGAACACTCCAGGCTTGCAGCTTTACAACCTCCAAATGACAACCTCACTATCCCATTATCCTCCTGAATTCTGATACCATTTTGCAACCCGAGGCAAAAAGAGAAATCCCTTAACCTCAAGATTTACAGATCCTAACACAACAGGGCTCTGAACTTGGTAAGGGTCCCCAGAGCCTGCTACTTTCGTACAGCTCACAATTTAATAAAACCTGCCTACAACTACCCTTTCTTTTGCCTCCAGAAGCAGTTGGAGAAACCAATGGCCTCTGTAACTTTTTTTCTCCTTTTTTCTTTCTTTTGGATAACAGTCTTTTGGGAGAACAGAGATAACACATCGGATTTTCTCCAGGATCACGACCCGGAGCTGATCAAAGAAGGGGAACGGGAAGAAGTGGAGGACGAGATCAGAGTGCAGGTGTGCTTCCAATAGCAAGAGGACACTAATCATGTGCATTACCTGTGTATGTTTTTCTCCAGCTCTAAGAACTGGCCCTGGCACAGACCTTCCCTCCTTCCAGAGTCCCTACTCCCCGTTCTTTGCTTTCACACTTGTTCAGCCGAACAATTGTCTGGGGTGAGGTGGCAGAACAGGAGACTGAGGAAGATTCAGCTGTGTTTGTCTTGAGCAGGTCGACGAAGTGATGCAAGAGAAACTGCTGAAGCTCAAACAGGCTGTGGATGGAGAGACAGGTGCCAGTCAGAGTAAAGCTGCGAAAGGCGAAAAGGTGAGAGCAGCAAGCTGGGAGAAGGGAGGCTCAGTCTCAATTCCCTGGCCAGGGACAGTGGTGGTCAGTGCAAACCTCAGGCACGAATATCAGAATGTCCACCCTGAACATTTAATGAATCTCAAGTTAGAAACATCTGAAAATCTCTTCACCTGTGGCTATTTTCAGGGCCTTCTCCCTTAACTCCCTTTTTAACTTTTATAAACATTGCTTAGGGCAAGTGGAGCTATTCCAGAGACAAATCACTGCAAGGTATTTCAGATTTTCACCCTCTCCAAATCCTGGGATGCAGTCAAACAGCAAAATGGGAGCAATCCCTCTCTTTAAGGTGACCAGTTCAGATTAAGAGTTTTCCAAGGAAAACAGGGATCTGGAGGCCAGTGAGTTTTCCAGCTGCTGGCTGTTTTCCTCCTAAACAAAGGCTGGTTATTATGTTTCAAGACTGTACACCAAAAAAAATTCCCTTTGAAGGTTTTGATGTAACCTTTCATTTGTCTGTAACACCACACAGATCACACAGAGCCAGGTACTCATTATGTTACTACATCCTATTGAATGCTTTGGGAATTTGCAATTAAGCCAAGTTTATTTAGGCATAAAAAATAGGTTAAACCCCCCCCCTCCAAAACGCAGCACATGTCATGTTCACATCTAGTTTTACAGCATTATCATATGAAGAATTCCACAGCTTGTGGTTATCTAAATTCCTCACTCGAGCATTTAAATTAGAGATCATGTCAGTGCAAAATAGCTCAAAGCTTACACCCCACCACTCAATCAGCAGATCCACTTAAACCCCTCAGGGCAAATAGCCAGCCCTAATCTCATGCTGTATTTCATTTCTATAATACCTTTTTTAGCAAGCAAATACTTGCTGTTGCTCTACTTCTACTCAAATTATCTTTAAAAATGCTCTTTCACCTGACAGACGTGCGGGGACAAACGAATGAGAAAAGACTGGGGCAGCTCTGAAAGCTGATCCCAACTGGATTCCTGAATCTGTTTCAAAAATGGGGGGGGGGGCTTAAGATATACAGACAAAATATTGCAACAATCTTCCCCAAGTTTTCACGGGCAGACACATTTGGATCAGCTGGTCAGAGCCCTGCTGCAAAATGTCCCACTGGAATTACATGTTAGGGGCTGGGTAGGGGTTTTTTTCCTTCAGTGTACTGTTGGAATAGCTTAGGGCAGAGGGAGATTATTTAACTTTTATTTTCCCAAGTTGTGCCAGTAGCCTGAGAGAACGAGGCAGGGGAAGAAGTACTAATTAGATAATACAAATTCCTGAAAGATTTCATCTAAAAAAACCCCACCTGAGCCAAAATGGTTCTATTTGAGGAGTGGGGAATGGAAGGAAAGATGCAGTGTTAGCCAAAACACATCTTCCCTATGCAAAGGCATTTAAAATGTCCATTCAGCATTGGCAAAGGCTTTTTCCAATTAGCATTTGCATAAATATCTCAGCCATAAACCAAACCAGTGCATACCTGTGCACGCAGGCTGCAGATCTGCTTTAGGATAATCTGGCCTAGGTCATAAGAATAATGTGAGCTGGAAAGTTTTGGAAATAGCTCATTAATTTATTATTCAGCAAAAAATCTCTAGTTTTTCAAGCCACATCCTAGGTCCCACATGTCTCCCCCTGAGCTATGCAGCACGAAATAACAGGTGCTTGTTTCAGGTTCTCATTGTAGCCAGGAGCATGTCTGGAGTACAACGTGCAACATCCTCCTGCCAAAAAAAAAAGGTGATATTCTGCATTCTCGAGAGAATTCAGCAATCTTCAGAGAAATCAGACCTTTTCCTGCACTCTGGCAGGGGGCAATGGGCACTGAAAGGGTAATTTCTTTAAGAGAACTTGTTCGGGTGAAATTTTGTGTCTAGGAACCGTCATCCCAAATTCCTGACTCCACGTTTGGCCATTCCCTCTGCTTTAAGGAGGGATTTCTTCTGCTCTCTTTGTCAGGGTATAGTCCCTACCAGAGGTGGGTGTTCTGTGCCTTTCCAAGCCCTAAGATGAGGAGTTCACAACTCAGGAAATTTCTGTCAAATCCATATTAAAAACAAAAATCCGCCTGATCCACAGGAACCAATCTGAGTTTGAAAGTCCCTTCTGTGGGGAATACTGCGAGGACATTTTGGAACTGGACTCTAAAGGGAAATTTCTCCCCTCCAGTCAGTGTTCCAGACATCTCAGCTCTTAGATTAAAAAAACCCAATCTGTAACAGCTCCAGGCATACCCAGAACTACTCCTTTACTTCTCTAAGTACTTTATCACTGATTCCCAAACCTTCAAATACCACTTACTGCTAAAAGCTGACACTTAACCCTACCAAGAGCTGCTCTTAGAGCTCCTGAAGATAAGAATCCCATTTGCCAGCTTTGTGGAAGAACGAACTTGGGTGAAAAAAATTGTTCTTCTCATGCCAAGTGGGTCTCCAGAGCAGCAGACCGGCCTGGAAATACCAAAACTAATTCGATTGCACCCAATACTCAATAAACCACACAGATCCTGTGCCTCTTTCCAAGCTGGAAGCTTCCCACACCCACAGGCTGTCCCACCTTTATGACCCAGCATTGACAGGGGATGGAGCAGTGTCCTGTTTAAGAAACACACTGTGCTGGATCCCTGGAATTTCTGATTCCTTCAGATAGCTCCTGGTCCAATGACTGTGTCCTGGTTTGAGACA
>VZTA01024614.1:13435-26157 GCA_013398855.1 Mohoua ochrocephala
AAAAAAAAAAAGACACAAGTTTATTAATTTATGTGTTAATAATGTTTAGCTCTTATATATGTCTCATCATTTATGGATATCAAGTTGGTTTGCAACAGATATCATTATCTTTATTGGATGGGGAATCAGAAGAAAGATCTGTTTGGACTAAGTTCACTTAACTGAAGCATGAAACAGAGATTTTCTGCATCAGTTGGTGCTTTTCCTAGGATGTAATCTTGTATCTTCTAATTTATGGAGTTCACTAGTTGGTGTCTCTGAGAAAAGGAAGACATCTCTAAACTTCTGCTCAGTTGCACCTGGTGAACAGAGGGGCTTGAGAGGACTTTTACTGGAATTAGAGAAAGTCATGCAAACATATTCACCCTGCACCTGTAAATTAAGACTGGGAACTAGGCCTGTGTAAAAAACATGCCACATCTTTAGGAATGGTTGACCACCACCTTTTTCAATGCCAGAAATAAGGGCCGTCATATGAAACTGTGTGCTGATATTTTCAAAGCAAGCAAAAGGAAGCCACTCACATGCAAATGAAACTGAGCTGTGGGAACTATTTCCTGCAGGGTTTTACAGAATCTAAAAATTTACATGGGCTCCAATGCCAGTAAAATAATGACAACAAAAATTAAGGAAGATAAATTCATCACAACATGTGGAAACCATGCTCTTATGTTTTTCAAGAATTCCAGCAAAATGTATTTAAAAATAATTTCAACAAAACATCTATTACAGCTCAGTGAAGAGAGCTTCAGGAGGCCAAAGCTCTGTGAAAACTATCCCCATTGTCTTCACTTCCACATTCCCAAATACCCACTGGTGCAAGTCTGATCTTGGTGCTGATCTTTAACACGTGATGATCTTGTGTCATAGTGAAAATGCAGGGAGCATCAGCTAATTCACATAGAAAACATGTCTCAAAAAGAGGGAATTTTAGAAACTACTAACTTTTTCTCATAACTTAAACATCTTGCTTTACTGCCCCTGCAAATTTCTGTATCTTCTGGGCAATGGGGTATGAAGAGATCTCTTTTCTTGGTGCAAGAGTAAATAAGAATGCTGCAGAATCAAGTTATTATCTACTTCATCTGTAAAGAGAGAGCAAAATGAAATCCTTAAACCCAGCTGGAGACAGATTTATGCACAAATGTTCCTGAAGGTATAACACTGCTAGTCTTTCTGCAAACTTTGCTGGAAAGTTTTCCAAATATCTTTGAAGGTCTTTCTTAATATTTTAAAGGTATTTTAATGGTGCTTTCATTCAAAAGTTATTTTCTTTTCTAATTTGATATAAACAAATGAAAATGGAAATACCAGTCAGCATTTTTCAGAGAAAAAAAGTCATGTAGTTTGAGAGATATTTGTAAGGACAACAAAAAGGATGGTGTTCTAAAGAAAACAAATTTTTGCCTTTCGTTGTCACAAATGTTGAATTCTGCCTGCAATGAACATACTTGTTTTTACTGCTTATTTGATCTTTGCTGCACCAGTAGAGAAGGAGATGGTCTCTGAAAAAATCTTTAATACTGTAAAAGGATTAAAATTAATTATTTTGGTTATGTTTTATGAATATTTAAAAAACCCTTACACTAGAACCGAGCTCATTACACATGCATGTTGCAAACTTAGTGAAGAACTGCTTCTGATTTGGGGAAAAGCATTAGCTCAGTGCTTCCAAGATGATATTGCTGACAAAGCTAAACATTAAATATATTAAAGGCAGTGCTGTTTTGAACTAACTATGCGTAGGGACATCCATAAAACACACTCAATCTGGTTTTCTTTCCTTAAGGTGGTTTTCTCTCCTGGTGCTGCTTTATACGGCCTCTAGATGGCAAACTTTCCCAAAAAATGGGCTCGGTGCTCTGGTCCCTGCAGCCGCTGTGCTGCTGAGCCGGCCCGGGCTGTCCCTCGCGCAGCGGCGGCTGCCGCCCGTGCGTGTGAAACAAACGGGCTGGTCACAGTCACTGCGTGCGGTGACACCAGGGTGAGGCCCTGGAATACAGCAGGTTTTATATTTATGTGTATGCATATGTATAAATTTTTATATATATATATCTATACAAACACGTGTATGTGTGTTTATGCACGCATGCATTAAATGAGAAATACGCAGAGTTGTGCAGTGCTTCAAAGTTGTTTAAAAGTTTAGCCCTTTCAAAAATCTTTATTATGCTCTGGCAGGTCCACTGGAGGGTGTGAGAGACTGAAATGTTAATGGTTAACGCCTCAAACAATCGGGTGTTTTGCTGTCGATGCTCATGGAAACAACCTCTGTGCAGGGGGTGTGAGCATCAGAGGATGACCGTGAAAAATCAGCCTTTGCTTAGCAAGAAGCTGGGGTTTGAGCTAGATAAGGGGCTGATAAGCAGATCCTGCGAGGTGAGATAATACTTTTAATTCTACCAGTGTCGTCCCTTACACAACTGGCTCGGTTGTAAAACTCCCCTCCCCTTCCTGCCACGGGAAGATACTGGGACATTCACATTATTCATCCCTTCTGAGGGAGCGGAATTGGCTCTATTATGCTGTTGTGAGAGAAGGTGTCATAAACCATCAAAGACCCCCAAAATGCCACCGGACTCATTTCTGGGGCCTTCTACCAGAGGAGTGGGCATGATCCACAGTGTTACGACATGATTCACAGTGTTGCATCACACAGCGTAAAAGTCCCCATCCCAGGGGAAGTACCTGAGTGTTCCACCTGAGCTTGAGTGTATATCAACCCATTGAACTTTGTGTTTCGTGGTCTTCACCCACCCCAGATTGATAAAGACTGTGACCATCACTTCAACCAAAGGACATCGAAATTGCAACAATCGAGTCTCATTGCTGGATCCACAGGTGGTGATGTTTTTCCACCATTATCCTTCCTTTCTCTTTCTTTCTCTCTTTCTTCTCCTAACTTTTTCTCAAAATATATTGTAAGCCAGACTGAAAAATTCCATTCAATGCCTTAGTAAGTGCCCTATTGTGTCTGGATAGGTTGAATTTGGCTAACTGTAAGTTTGCTAAATTCAAGTTTGTGAAGTGCCTTACTTACTTTGTTGCTGTTTTAAAATTTGCAGCATACCTTCTTCTATTTTAATGTTCCAAAGTTTGCAAGGTTTGTTGTTCAGCCTTCTGAGGATTTTGTTGTTTCTCCTGCGCATTGCCCGGAGAGAATTAAAACCTGCCGAGGGGACCAGGGCATAACTGAGAGCCACAAAGATGATCTGAGGGCTGGAGCACCTTTCCTATGAAGAAAGGCTAAGAGAGTTGGGGTGGTTCAGTGTGAGAAGAGGACGCTCTGGGGAGACATTAGAGCAGCCTTCCAGTGCCTAAAAGGGGCCAACAAGGGGGCTGGAGAGAAAGGTATGTAGTAGTAGGACAAGGGAGAATGGCTTAAGCTGAAGAAGAATGTGTTTAGGTTAGATATTAGGAGGAAGTTCTTTACTGTGAGGGTGGTGAGGCACTGGCACAGGTTGCCCAAAGAAGTTGTGGGTGCCCCATCAAGCAACCTGTTCTAGTGCAAGGTGTCCCTGCCCACAGCAGGGTGTTTGGAATGATGATCTTTAAGGTCCCTTCCAACCCATTCCATTCTATGATTTTGTACTCTAAAATGTAAAAATTAAAGCATCTGGCAATAGTCGCTTCTCACAGTAGGTTTCTGTAGTGCCATCTGTTTAGCCCACACAAATCCTAATTTACCTTGATAAGAATAAAGATATGAGTGTTCCCAAATGTAGATCTTTAACACAAGTGAGAACCATTTTCTTCTGTACTGAGGATTCTCTGTTAGAGAAGGCGCTGTGTGTATCTCCCCAAGTGCCTCTGGACTTCCTCACTGTCTGAATGGGTTGCAGTTTTCAAGGCTAGGAATTCTAAATGAGACTGAAGTGTAAGAATAATACCTAGTAGTCACAATAAAGAGGAGTTCAGGGAGAGATTTAAAACCTCTCAAAATGTTCATGCAGCCATCATGTAATGTCTCATTTTTTGCATTGTTGAAAAGAAGAAACCTGCTTCAAGCATTATTTTTTTCTCTGTAGTGTCTATGTTCTCATACATAGAGTAAGGATCTATTTTTGAGGTTTCCTGAGAGATTTGAGATTTGAGAATTCCCAGTGTGTAATTGTTTGAAATGTCTTGTAGCACGATAAATGATTATGCTGGGGGAGAGCTGGGAACAGTTCTTGACTTCTGCTATAATCACATATTTAGAAATTAATTAATTTGTGTTGTTGGCTATGTTAAGTTTTTTGGTTTTATCTTCAGGAGTGCGGAAAGGCTGTGGAGTCAGGAAGGTCTGTATTTTAATTCTGTCATTCCTTCAGCTAGGCTAATTCTTTTTTCTGTTTCACTTCTACAACTGAATTAATATCTAGCTACACTACAAGCTAAATATCAGAACAAGGAAAACAGAAGCTAATTTCCATAGTTGTATGCCATTGTACACAGTTTGTTCATCACCATTGGATCGCTTCACATGAAGGCGATTTAATTCCAAATGGGTCCAGAGCCAGGTAAGCAAAGGGTCCAGCTCTTTGAGGATGTTGATTCAGTATCTTGGTTTTTAGGTCAAGATAACAACCTTTCTGAGATAAGTGGAGAAGTATTCACATCTTGCTCAGATATATCTAAGTCCAGCATTCTGTGAGGGTTACTTCACAGCACGTTTAACGGGCTGGGGAAATTTAAGGCTCCTGTCTTTGTGAAAGAATAAGCTTATCAGATTAAGAGCCTAATTGGAAATCTCTATCAGACAGTATAAAGGAGAGGTTCAAGTGACTCTGACCTTTTGAACCTACTGCAGAGCACAGATTTGACATTTTCTTAGTACAGGAAAACTCCCTTGGTAAAGGAATCACACAACACTATCTGTAATTCAATAAATCCTAGATTTTGAAGGATGACAGATTTCCTTCATGATTGCTTGTTGTGGAGCAAAACAGAACTTGTAGCATAAAACACTTCAGTTTGTATTTAAAAACAGTACTCAACCTGGGCTGAAGAAATTATGTGATAGAGAACCCAGCAGAATAGCCCTATGATCAAGAATTCTCACAGCTCAAGATTTCCCATTAAAATTTTCTAGATTCTGTTTCAAAGCCTGGTATTTATGACTGTCAAAAAAAATCCCTCCACGGTGGTAATCAAGGCTGTGAGCTAGACAGAACTTATAAGTCATGGTGTGCATGTGGGGACAAGGGGCATGAGTGGACTCCGAGCCTTACAATACATCTTTGATACATCTTTGCACATTTTTCATTCTGCAGAAAAACTGTTTAAAATATGTGTTGAGTAATAACCTCAGTATGTGACGATAATTATTGAAAAGGTAGCGCTATTTCCTTAGTCTGTTTGATCTTTCTCTAGTTATGCATGCACAGACTACATTTACCCTCTTAGCTACAACTTTGCATTAGGAACTCATGTTGAACTGGTTTTTTCAAGGGATTAGCCTTTATTCTATAAGGAATTTTTCTTCTGTTGATAACCACACATCAGAAGTAGCTGTAGCCAACAGGAGCTCTAACTATAGCTTATCCATGTGAAAATCAAGGTTTGAAGGTGTCAGTTGAAAATGTAATGATTTTTACACTAAAAATATTGATTTTTTTCTATGATCTGCCTTTTGCGAATGTAAATTGGAGAATAATATTGACCTTCTAGCAAAGCTTGGGTTAGTTGAATGCTTATTTATGTAACCCACTATCTCTATTAAATTAAATTTGTCGTGTTCACGTAGTGAAGCTGCCGATTCTGAACTTGTTTTTCAAATTAGAATTTCTAACTTTTGAAGGAAAATAGTACATGAAAAATGAAATCTGTTGTTGTATTAGCAGAATATCATATCCATTAGAAATTTACTGATTGGGGACTGCAATTCTGTGTTCTCCATATTGCCTACCCTTGAGCATCTAGCTCAAGACAGGAATTTCTCTTGTCAATTTCTCTGTTTTCACGCATGTTTTCCCAGCTATAAAAAGCCTGTGAGGCTACTAACTGGCACAAGCATGACATGATCTAGCTCTGGAGAACCGTGGTGCTTAAAACAGAACAGTTTGATGTTCTGACCGAGATACTGTGAAGTGGGGCTCGCCCATGGCCCTCCCTGGGCCCTGAAATGTGCTTTCTCCAGAAGCAGTCTCCTCCAGCGCCTGGATCCAGGAGCTATGAGAGCAGGCTGCTGACAGCCACGCACTGAGTGCCTGCAATCATCATGCCACTGAAGCGAGGACTTGTGCCCAACATCAGCCCAGGAAAGCCAAACAAACATTTAGCAGGAGGCAGGACTGGAGACAAGAATTCTTGGGATAAAGCTCAGTCCAGGACTGGTGCCCCAGCCCAGGCTCAGGTGGGCTTACAAACATAAGGCTGGAGTTTCTGGGTGAAGGTTTCTGGAAGAGCCCCATGGCTCTAACAGCACTTTTTTCTGCTTTTCCTGCAGAGCAGATTTCACTTCCCACTTCAGCCCATCAGGCTCCCTTGTGCTGCTTCTCTCTTGGATCTGCTTTGATTCCTTGCTCTTTCTTGGCTCCTGCTCTGCTTCCAATCTGATTTTCCAAGCCTTCAAAGTATCATTACATGGCTGTGAACTTAATGAATGTTAGTATGTCATTGTTGTGGTTATTGTTGCATTCATTTATTATTTTAGAAGTGATCTATATTTGATAAGAATGCCTGTGAAGGGTTAGTCTGAACTAGAGCTCATAAAAAAATCTAGTACATCAGTTCGACACTGACTGAAGATCATGATCTTTAAAGACAGTAAAATGAAATGCCATGGTCTCTTCCTCATGGTGTGGCAGTTCAAAGGGGAAATAAGCGGTGATAATTCTTTAAACATTTTGCCAATAAAATTCTCTCCTTCAGAGGAAGTTTTTAGTGGGGCTTCCTATGGAAGGAAGTGGCCACAGAGTAAGTTCTCAGTCTTCTAATATTGACACATCCATGCCCTCCGGATAATATAGACTGCTCCTACAAATAATCAACCAATAGGGAGCACATGGTTTGCAACTGATATGACAAATAAGACAAATAGGAGTCAAATTATCTTTTATTTTTTCAGGACACAGAATTTCTCAGATCACTGTGATCCTCTTCCTTTTCTATGTTTACCATTTGCAATTCTGCAACCGAATTTAAAAATGAATATTTCTACAAGATTTTAAAATAGTAAGTGGATGTGTATTGGACACATGTGCTATAATCTTGGAAAGGTAAATTATGAACTGAAGTAATAAAGCATCAGAGATTACTTTTTTAGGTAAATGACCTCGTGTCTAACACTGGATGGCACTGAAGTACACACTATGGAGCCAAGTAGGGTGCAGGAAATGGCTAAGTTCCATCACAAAGCTTCATTTTGCATGGAACTAACTGGATAAGGGGTTTTCGTGGTATTAACCTCTCCCAAAATAGTATCTCTTTAAGGTGCTATGCAAAGAGGATTTATAAGTTGTCTGTGAGGTCTGATTCAGAATTAATCCTGGCATTATGACAGAAACTTAGCAGATACTTGATATAGTGATAATTTAAAAATTTATGTTGAGACTTCAAGGCAGAGTGCAGACTCTATCCTGACACAGTGTGGGCCAAGTTTCCGTCTGGTTTCATGTGAAGCTGTCTCACCTACTGACTGACATATGCAGTTTGCCGAGAGTTGAATATATGCCTTCTATTTAAGAGGGATATTTCAATGTTCATTAATATGAAGGATTTGCAGTGGTGCGACCTAGATGAGGAAGGGAACTGAGCATATGATGAATTTTATGTGCCCTAGAAGTCCTCTGGGAATTAAATAGCCTCTTGCTTCAGTGCTGACCATGTGAGAAGAATGAAGAAAGAAGAATGATGCTGCAATGCATCAGATGACTGTCAAGGTCTCCTTCCTGCTTTCTCATATCTGCACCTACTGTGTATTCTACAGAAGAAAAGTCTCAAAACATTCAATTTTGGGGGGATTTTGAAGAAATCATCTAGCCTGAATTTTAAGTTTTGCGTTTTTCTTACTCTTAGAATTTCTGCGTCTTCAGAAGTCTTGTGTTTAGCAGAGCAATAAAAGGGCAGGATCTCTCCTATTTTGTACATGTCAAAGACCTTGTCAAGTCCCTTGTTGTTTGTTATGACACAGAGGCCATCTGTAGGAGTTGGGCTGATTCCTTCATGTAACTCCCTTTAAAAAAAAAAATTGTAGTATTTCTTGATGTTGCAAGGAATACGAGTATTTTCATTGTTTCGTTGTTCTTTTTGAAACCATAATGATTCATTTCTAGTCTTGTCCTTAACTGTGTGCTGTTAGTTTTGATGCTTGTACTGCCTTGGAATATGATCCTATATTTTGTCAGAGATACATAAAATATCAGAGACTGCTCAGTTCATTAAAAAAAAAAAATCATTTTCCTCAAACAGTAAACATAGCTCAGTAATAAAATTAAGAATATAATTTTTATAGCAATCCTTACCTGAATGAGGGCTCCCAACTTCCTGTATATGCAAAGTTTATTTTTCAACAACTTTTCAGGGGCATCCAAAACACCTTTTTCGTTTTGGCTTTGAACTGGTTCTGTGCTGGTGACATAAACTAATCAAAGCCTAATTTTGACACCTTTGTCCACAAATTACTGACATCAGCAAGTTTTTATCTTGTTGTGTGATGGAGACTGGCGCGTGGCAGCAGCATCTGGAACCATACTAGCGTCAGCATCTGGCTAGTAATTAATATTTAAACTCAGTGATTAAAGCCAACACATAGATGTGAAGTAGTAGAAAATCTAGCAGTATTTATGTCTTACATCCAAAAGCTGAAATCTGGGGACAGGACTACTGTGTCCATGCAGAGGTATGGAATGAGTCAGCCATGGTCCAAGACAGACATAAAGACCGGAGCTGTGTTTTCCAGTGCTGCACCACACGGATCACAGACCATAATAAGATATGACAGCCTGTGGAGTTCCTCTTTCCGATGGGCACCCACGCTGCTTTTGCTACATTTTAATTCTCCTGTCATGCTGTGTTGTTGCGGTCTCCTGTGCTGGTGGGGTTTACATCAGATGCCTCACCTAGAAGACTAGAGGTTCTGTTTTGAATCTCTGATCAAAGAACTAGAAGTCTGTGCAGATACTGTGATAAGGATGGGAAAACTGTCCAACAAGGAGATCAACTTAGAAGCACTTTTTAGTAGTTAAGAATTTGTTTCTTACAAACAGTTCCAAGAAAAAAAAAGCACACTAATATAGACTATGCTTTTACAAAAAAAAAAAGTTTAAATAATTCATAAAGTGAGATGGAAACATGTCATAACATAATTTTTAGATTATCCAGTAATAAATTATAACATCAATGACTCATTCCTTCACTTCCTATTCCCTCCAAACTTTTACAAAGATTTTGTGACAGGGACAAGTAATGGCTATTTACTTTCAAGCTCTATTCTTCTGAAACCTGCCGACTGAAAAAAAAGTAGTGGCTCATTGTTCTTGAGTGTGGTTCCTTGCTGCATAATATTTGTTGATAGCGTGTGAAATGCCACATACATAAACCAAAATATATATGCCCCTCTTTATGGTCTGTAGTTTGGAGTCATAAATCCTGAAACAGTGCTAAAAATACAGTGACTTTCCAATGACTGAATGATAAGTGTCTCACCTTTTCCATCAGCTGCTGATGTCCCTAAGTAAACAATTACTTGGTCTAAAAGGAAGAGTAGATGGATAGAAAAACAAGCCTTCCTTCTTGTGAAATATCCAATGGCACTTACTTTACAGGGGTTACACAGAAGTCTATCAAACTACAGAGAGGAAAATAAATCAATTGTAACATGTCTATAGATTGTCCCACAAAATAATCTTGATCGATGCTCATGAAATTTTCAGTATAGTTCAACCCTGAGAAGCCTTAAATTGTTTCTGACATTGCAGTGGTTTATATATCATTTTTATTGGCTTAATGAAATATACATGTGTACATTCTTCCTTGCCTGCCCTTGACTCTTGCTAATGAGCTCATCTTTTCGTAGCCTTCATTTGCCATAACAACCACCTTAAAGCAAAAGGAACAACATAAATAATTTGCCAACTACTGGGAGTTAAACTTGATATTAAGATGTATTCTAGGTATTATATATATTCTAGGCTTCATACAGCTGCCCATTCAAGCTATCTGTCCTAACTCTGCTTATGAAAAAATCGGATTTCACTGATTAAAAAAAAAAACTTAGATAAAATTATTTGACCCCAATTACGATGGTCATCTTATTATTTACTACTTACTAGTATTTATATGAAAATTTTATAACCCACTGTAAACCCAACAAAACAATCAGCAAGAAGAGGCAGTTTTTAATGAAGAGCAGGACTAAGCTTTAGGTGTTGATTCCTAATCAAACTCAAGTCACAGGACAAACGATTGAGTTCATTTTGAATATGGGATAATGCTGAGGTCTTTGAATTAAGGGAACAGTTTATGACCCAAAAGCAGCAGTGTATACCTTGCTGGTTATTCAACCCACGAATTATATTCATTTACAGCATGGTTTTGATACCAGTGATACCGGAAGGGGAAAGTGCAAAGAAAAGAATTAATTTATTTAAATTCTGATGGTATTGCTACATCAGGATAAACTCATTGGTGTATTTTGTCTTCTTTACCATACTTTCTGTTTTGCTGTGACACTGTTTTTGCCTCCAGTGTCTGATGCATAAGTGCCACAATTGCACAGCCTTATTCCATTGACAGAACTCATCTGAGCACGTATTTGTACAGTGAACGTGCTTTGCTGGTACTTGTAAACTTATGAATTTTATTTCTTGGTTGGTTTTCTTGGCTAGTAAGAATTGAGAGAGAAAGAAGGAGGAAAAGGAAGTTATGGCATTTGATCTTCCCAAGTCACTGCTAAAAGTGATGGGGCCCTGCTTTCCTGGAGACGGCTGCCTGCCCATGGGAAGTGGTGAACGAATTCCTTGTTTTGATTTGTTTGTGTGCACAACTTTTGCTTTACCTATTAAACTGTCTTTATCTCAACCCATGAGTTTTCTCACTTCTACTCTTCTGATCCTCTCCCTCATCCCCCCAGGGTGGTAGTGAGTGAGCAGCAGCTTGGGACTCAGCTGCCCACCAGGGTTAAACTTAGCATCTGTCTTCTTCAGATATTGTTTCTTGTCATAGTGGATGCTCAGTTACAGAGTGCTGTGAACTCTTGCATAGCTTCATTACAGGCTCTGACTTCCAGTCCCTGACAATGTCTTACTGTTCTGTCAGCAATTCATCGTGTTCTCCCCACCTCACCTGGTCTGTGACGTCTCTGAACTTCTTGTTCCAGAATCTGCTCCTGATCTGCTCTCTCAATAGGTGTTCAGTCCTTCAAAATCATAAGACTGTTTCTTTTTTAATGAGGTGAGCCACATGCTCTTTTTTGCACTTTCCTTAAAATGGAACTATTTTCTTACATTTCATTTTTTGTATGGAGTGCTTTTCTCTCTGGTTTCATAGAATTCAGTTACCATTGCGCAATAACTAAAAGGCATTTAATTTATCATGTACTTCAAACCCAAATATCATCTTTTATTCTGCTTGCAAAGTGAGTTTTTGTTTAAAATTTTTCCAATAAGCATGTCTGTGACACCAAAGTCTGCGCTCATCTGTGCAGATTTTAAACTATATTTGAGCTTTTAGCTGCTCCATCTTTCCCATTATAGTTTCTTTCCTCTGTAAGTGATGACCAGGCCCTGTGGTTTTACAATCTCCCTAAACAAACAGAATGACTGGCTGCCATTAAAGGTATTGACCTCTCCATCGCTCCCTGCTTTGGCTGCACGTCCTGCTACTGTCTGTGGGCTGGTGCTAGCAGCTGTCTAGATAAATGAAAACTCAACCTTTTTTCTTTCCTTTGGCTACTTTTCAGCTATGTCAGTTTCCTGATCCAGACTGTTGTAGAGATGCAGAAATCCAGCCTGTCATAGCATGGAGGAGAAAGGAGGGAAGGCAGAAAAACCACAGGCAGAAAAACCACAGGAGGAAGAAGAAGAGGCAGAAACTTTATCATTATGTCTTAATCTTTCTGCTAGAAATCTGTTTACCTTGTGTTCACCTTGTATAGCAAGATGCCCCATCCAGACTCGGATGTAATATTGAGGTTTTAAATTCAGGTTCTCCTGTGTGGCAAGAGTGAGGATATGGGCCAGATTCTTTTGACAACAAATGTAAAATCCCTTTTGATTTAAATATAATAAAGATTTCACTTCGGGCGACACAGAAATCAAAGTAGTCCTTGTTGGTGGTTGTGTGCCTAACATCTTTCAATCTGTTTAAGCATGTTTAGATTGCTAGGGTAGGAGAAAATCCTGAAAGCAGAATTAGTGGGAACCTGTATGTCTTGGGATGACTTTATGATGTGTATCCCCTATCGCCTGCTCTATGCCCAGCCATGATTCCTGTGCCTTTCTGTATCTTTTAAACTGGGTGCAAGGGAAAGGAAAAAAAAGAGCCAGACGAACTTTGCAAAAACAGTTTTGCTCCAAGGACATTCACTCCCCTGCTTTCCTGCTGCGGCGGAGCGGAGGAGAGCACCTTCCCTGCTTTCCCCGGCTCTTGGCTCCTTTTCTCGGAGGAGAGAGATGGAGAGTTAAACTCCTTTGTTTCCCTGGGACTTTGGTTTTTTCTTCTTCTCTTCTGGACTGTTCAGAACACCAGAACATCAGAACCTCACTGGGAGGCCTCACACCTCGGCCCGGAGGGGCCCG
>VZTA01024615.1:0-23035 GCA_013398855.1 Mohoua ochrocephala
AGGCCATGCAAAACCAATACACCTGTGATGTCAGGGATGTGGGGGGATGGCCAGAGCTGTTCCCCCTCTCCCCAAAATACAATTCCATGGGGCCAGAGGGCATGTCAGACATGGTGCTTCCAGAGTCCTTGTTGGGAATCTGTGATAGAGGTGATACCCACCACTTTCAGCCCATTGGTGACTTATCTCTGCCCACATGACCTTGGTCACTGGAGGCTATGGTGTACCAGGAGAGTGTCCTACAGGCAGCACCTACCACCAGGGTCATTTATAGGCCACTGGGTGAGTGAGACCTGGGGACTTGCAGACATCCCTGGGAACAGGACAGTCTCAATGTGGGGATAGGAATGGGCAAAATCACAAGTGCAAAGGCTGAGGGAGGGTCTCTTCAGCACTGGGGGGGGGAACACAATGCAAAAGGGGGTATGAACAGAGCCACTTCCATTACCCTCAGCCCCCCAACCTTGTGGTTATATGGTCTGTGTGATGCTGGGAGAGGGATGGTTGGGACCTCAGTGATACTTTCAGACCTGGCCAGCCAGCAGGGTCGATAACATTCCTGTATTACTCCTGCATCTCCACCTTAATCATCTGTTCAGGCTGACTTTGACTCACCAGATTTTGCACCGGGGGCATTTTTAGTCCCTAGAAACAGCAGCAAGTGGGGAGAGATGCCCAGGGCATGTGGCAGTGCTCGTCCTCATGGGAGTTGGGGCACATGGTGAAGCGGGTTACTGAGCAGGGTCTAATGCCAGAGACCTGCCACAAGTGCCAAGCCCCTCTTCTCTGTAGTGGGTGGTCATGGGGATTGTAGCAGCATTGTGATTCCCCCCTCCCCCACCTCAAAGCTTCACACTCACCCAAAACTGGGAGACAGAGGATTGGCTTCTTTTCTCCTGCACCCAGGGTGTCTGTAGTCACCTGGGCTCTTTGCAGAGGGGGAGATTGGCTGGGTGCATTGGGGCCACCAGGTATGGGGCCAGGAGAAAGGAGTTACAGGATGGAGCTAATCTCCTACAGCTGACAAAGCCCAAGAGGACTGGGGTCTTGAAGGGCAGACAGGTTCCCTGGTTGCATGAGCCATTTCTGTCCCTGCACAACGGTGACATCCCTCTCCATGCTTTCTGCTGGCTCCCTCATTATAATGTACAGGCTAACGAGGCTGCAAGAGATAAGCTGTTTTGCAGAGTGCTTTGCATCAGAGTCTGCATGATTGCTAGCCCATGAGGGGACTACTGCATATCCACAGCATACATGTGATACACCACAGACACCCCTCCACAGTGAGGCCATGGCTCAGGGATTCCTTCAGGACCAGGTCTGGGAGAGGTGTTGAAGTGCTTAGATCTCTCTCCGACCCCTGCAGGAACCCCCTGGCATGGAGCACCCCCCCTTCCCTCACCAAGTCAGAGCTCAACCAAGCCTGTGTACTGTGTGTTGGCGCTCTCAGAGCCACGCAATCTTCTTCTCCATCATCATCATGTCACGCATCAGCCCCAAGCTGAGCCTTGCCACTGCTTCAGTTTCCCTTCTGCAGCAAGATCCTGTCCCCTGCTCACTCTGAAACCTACTGATGGACAGAGTTGACACATGAGAACTTGTACTAATGACTGCCTGCCCTGCAAGCCCCAAGCCACTGCAGGGTGCAGCTCCAGGGGACAAGACAGCAAGCACAGACCATGGGTTGTCAAATGCTTTGCTAACCAGGGAGCATGACCCCTCTTTCCCCCTCCTCCCCATGCCACTTGCCCAGCACCGAGCATCCACAACAAGGTTGGGGTAGAAACTCCAAGGTTTCCTCCTCCCATAGCATTTACCTGCATCACAAACTTGTTTTCTTTCCAGAGCTGCAATGGAGCCTGCTCTTTGATGGTCTCTTTGACAGAGCATGGCAGGCAGTAGGAGTCAGTGTAAGTGCTAACAGAGGTCTTGTGTTTTTGAACAAAGAGGAACATGGTGCAGCAGCCCACTAGAATGGGAGTACTCAGAGTCCTGGAGGGTCCTGAGGTGCCCCACTGGATCAGCAGCACTGTGTGGAGCTAGAGGCTCCCAGCCCACTCAGGAAGGGGAATGGGGCCCTGGTACTGCTGTTCTGCCAGCACAGGGTGGTGTCTATGCCACTGGTGATGTCATAGTGTGAGACAAGGGAGATTTGATGGCTGTTACTCCTGTGGCTGCATTCCCAAGAATAGCACCCCCCGGGTTAGGGGGCAACAATTGCTGACTGAATCACTCCATGGGCACAGCTGCACCTTCCTGGCTTTGTCCTGACTCTGGGCTTTCTCCCCTCCTGCAGGCAATAAGCTTATCAATGGTAGGAAACAGTTTCAAGATAATTTTATTTTGGGAGGTGCAGAACCAGCAATTGTTGCTTTTCCAGCCCCTCTCTCTCATATTTCCTTGGAAATACTGCAGCAACCGAGCTGTGGGCACACAGAACAGCATTGCACCCATGCAGCCAGTGCTAGGGGCATAGCACCAAGCACTGCTGACCCAGTCTGCTGGGGTAGCCAGGGGAATTACTGCCTGTTCTATATGCCCTTTTAAATTAAGAAGCTGGATTTGGGTGACCCTGTGTGGCTTGTTTGCTCTCCTGTCCTGAGTGCTGTGATGGGCTCTGCAGTTGGAGTGACCAATCCTAATCTCTCTCATCCCAAAGGCAGCCAGGTCATGCCAGGGAGGGATTTGCATGAACCAGGTTTGCTTTTCTCTGATGGGCAGCCAAGCAGAAACCCTGTTCTGGCTTGGCTCGTCACATAGTACCAACTCAGAGCCCTGCTCTGCTCAAGGCTTCAGCCTTCTGAGGGCTCTCAGAAGCCCAACCCCTGTGCTGTCACAGTTTTGGAGATGATGGGTGAAGACCCATGTCTATCTTGGCTGGGTGGATGCCAACCCATCCCCCTGAAGGGCTGCTGAGCCCTGCTCTGTTGAGAGGAATGGTGGGGCTGGGCAGCCAGGCAAACGTGATTAATGTGCCATTGAAACGAAGAAAACAAGTTGCTTTTGATTTTCACACCCCGCTGGTCTCTCTTGAGCCAGGCTCAGGCTCTCCATCAGTCCTGTCCCCTCCTAGGAGCCAGTGGGAGGCTGTGTGGGAAGGGTGGATGTGATACATTAGGAGATGAGAGACACCAACAGAAATGCGGGTGAATCTAAAATTTATTCAGAAGCGCTCAGTATATATATCTCTACACCTAAAGGCTACAGGCTTACAAGCTTAATCACAGTTCTACAATAAATCTGTCCTCTTGACATCTTCTGCTATTCTCTCCAGAGTTATGGTCAGTAGAGTGCAAAGTGTACTGTTCTATGTTGAAGTACAAACAGTGACTTGTTCGTCCAGTTCTGAGGCACGGGTTGGCTGCCGGTGCTGCTGCTGGTGCTGGTGCTGTTGCTCTCTAACTCCTTCCTGCTAACATGCCTCAAAGCAACATTTGTTACCCCAACAGGTGGACACAGGGATGTCAGTGATGCCTCCCCCCTCCCCACCTCCATGGCCTCACAGCCATCTGGGGCACAGATCTGGGGAGTATCACTCTGCAGAGGGATGGGGTTTGAATCTCTTGATTGGGGGGGATTCACCCTGCACTAGGTCAGCTTCCAGCATGAGACAACTGCATGAGGCTTAATAAGGTGAAGTGTGGGGTCCTGCACTTGGGTCACAGCAACTGCATGCAACAATACAGGCATGGGGAAGAGTGGCTTGAGAGCTGTTTGGCAGAAAGGGACTTGGGGGTTCTGGTTGACAGCTGGCTCAATATGAGCCAGCAGTGTGCCCAGATGGCCAAGAAGGCCAATGGCATCTTGGCCAGTATCAAGAATCATGGAACCAGCAGGACTAGGGAAGTGATCATCCCTCTGTACTCAGCATTGTTGAGTCCACACCTTGAGTACTGCCTTCAGTGTCTTTAAAAAGGACATTGAGGCAATGAAGCGAGTCCAGAGAAGGGCAACACTTGTGAAGGGCCTAGAAAACATGTCTTATGAGGAATGGCTGAGGGACCTGAGGTTGTTTAGTCTCGAGAAGAGGAGGCTCAGGAGGGACCTCATCACTCTCTACAACTACCTGAAAGGAGGCTGTAGTGAGGTGGGGGCTGGTCTCTTTTGCTGTGCCTACAATGAGAGGACAAGAGGAAATGGCCTTAAGGTGAGACGGGAGATTCAGATTAGATATTAGAAATTTTTTTCACTGTTAGGATGGTCAGGCATTGGAATAGGTTGCCCAGAGAGGTGGTGGAGTCACCATCCCTGGAGGTGTTTAAGAGGCATCTGGATCTGGCGCTGGGTCATGTGGTTTAGGGGTTACAGTGATAGTGTTGGGTTCAGTTGGACTGGATGATCTTAAAGGTCTCTTCCAACCTTGATGATTCTATGATTCTATGAGCCAGTGGCTCCCAGTGGCTATCCTCTGTTCCTAGCAACCCCTGGCATTTCCAGCTGCTGATGTTGGACTCTAAAATCAGTGCTCGGCTCTCGTGCCAATAGCTTTAAGGAGCAAGGCTAGAGAAAAGGTTATTTCACCCATTGATGTCGTATAGATGCAGCACCTCCTTCTGCTTCTGCCATTGTTGGCAGGAGAGGCATAGCCTAGATGCAGGGGATGGGTCCTGCTGCCATGAGGAGAAGCCTTCCCAAATGCTGGCTGGGGACTGACTGGCCCTGGCAGGTTTAACTGTGCCATGCAGCACAGCTCCACACCAGCTGCTTCTACTGGACCCAAGCAACTAGTATTTGCCATGGCATGAAGGCTAGTATCCCCTGATTTCAGTATCCGCGATTGCTGGGGGCTCAGACGAGATGGTGTGGTTCATACTCTCTCACCATAGTTTGCTCCAATGACAGTCTGGCAGGCTGGTTTTCACATGTATGCTTTTTAATATTAATTCTGTTACACTATACACAACCAGTAACAATGATAAATACTGCAATGGACATGTTTTTAAAAATTATACATATTTCATGTTTTTGAAATCCCCCACTGTTTAAAATAAATTAATGCATAAAACTGATGGTAGAAAAGAGAAAACCCAAAACAAACCATAACGCAACTGATCTGTTTAAGGCAATACTCTACATGGATGGGAACCGAAGTACAACGGTGTGCTACATGTTCTGAACAGGAAAAAAGAAAGAAACACCCCCCCACCCCATACAAGATGCAGATTGATGTTTCAAGAGTGAAAAATCTCCCAAACCTGGGTAATAAAACCAATGGCCAAGTTAAGTGCAGCATTAATACACTCTGCATGTCAAATGATTAACAGGTTCCTTACATGAACTAAGGTCAAGCTACAACAAATGTATCTTCCTAATTAAAGGGTTATTCAGGTCAAACCCTATATTTAACTGTACTTTGCATTTGGCTGTTTCAACTATGTTTCACTATATGCAAGGACTGCTGGAAATTAGTCTCCTGCTCTGACATTTACAGAAAGGTTGTGAGGTCTCCTCTCCTCCTGAAAGATATTTCCATTAAATACATCCAAAAAGGATCTTGCTTTTGGTGACCCCCAAATGCCTTCCACCATTGCCTCCCCTGAGGCACTGGACACCATACAGGGAAAGGAGACCTGGGAAGTATTTGGGTTGATTTTTATCCAAGCTAAGGGCATGAAATGCAAGTGCAGATTTGATCCAAACTCTGAGGAGTGCTATTTCCCTGTCTGCCAGAAATGGCTCTCTGGAGCCTGCTGAAAGCACTTTGCCAGCATGGGAGAAACCCAGCCTGTATCCAGGCTCTGGATACAGACATGGTGTCTGCCATTAAGGTTGGTGTGAAGCTCCATACCTGTCCGGACAGCAAATTAACCCGTTATTAATGCAGCCCAGAACTTGGCCACTGGAAGGTGGACAATAATCATAATACCAAAAAAAATCACACTCTCTCTCAAAAAGGAAAAGAAAAGGGACAGTAGCTACTTCCTTCTGGTTTCTCCCAATGGATCCCAATCAGCTGCCACCTATGCAAGATCGGCAGCATCAGATCTCACCAGCATCGACACAGTACATTCACAGTAAGGTTCATGTCTGTAAGGTGCTGCCAGGGGGCAAAGAAGCTACTTGGGACATGGTTGGAGCCTCCTGTACTGCCCTGCTACAGTATGTGGGGAGGAAGCTATGGTACATGAGGAAAGAAACCCAAGTGGAGTTACTAAAAATTTAGATTTGTGATGGCCAACAACTGTCCGGGCTGCCTTGGGATTGGGTGGAAGAAGGGAGTGCAGAACTGGGCTGAGAGTCACTTTTGGTGGAACTGCCTCTGATGCTCGTCATTAGTGCATGAGGGAGGGGGAAGATGATAGCTGCTTTGAGAAAAGAGGAGTAGAAGGAGGACGTGTACAATATAACAAAGCTTGTGACTCTAGAACTAGCCACTGGACATGGATACCAAAGTTTACCTGTGACAACTAGCTATCCTTCTACTGTCACTTCTGCTTTCCCCCCCTTCATGGTCTGATTCTTCTTCAATTTGGAAAGCTGCAGGTGTTTGACATGATGGTCAGCACTGATTCTCCCATCCCAGTTCCCACAACACATGGTGACTCAACTACAGGATGTACAATGAGGTCTGGGAGTCCCATCTTAGACACAGACCAACTGCATGCAAGTGGTGTCTGCTTTCAGAACCCTTCAGAAAGCTATTTAATGTTGGCTCATTTCCTTCTTTATTAAACTGAAGGTTCAATAACCCTTGTGGAAGCAGTAAAAATGGTTAAAAATGTGCAAAAAGGGGGAGAATAAATTTTTTCTGAATTTTCTTCCCTGCAAAGACTTCATCATCTTTCTCTCTGCGCAACTACAGCCCTACCAGTGCATCTCACAGCACTCTGCCCCAGCATGGTGAGGACACAGCTGACTGGCTTTCCAACTGTGCCTCTGCTGTGGGTTTCCAGTCTATTTGCACATGGGCTTATAGGCCTGGGACCTGGTGCTTGGGTCCCAGATCTCCCACACTGCTGAGCCTGGGAGGATGAAAGCAGCTGGCTCACACCAAGGTTTTACATTAGCCTAGCTAACCCTCAGCCCCACTGCCTTCAGGTGGGTGAAGAGAAACCCTAGTCTGCTCTCTGTCTCAACCACCATCACAGATGTTGGATGTCCTGCTGGTTTGATGGTTGCCTTGTCTTTGTCTCAGGACAAAGGCAGCTACAAGCCAAACACAGCTGCTATCCCAGCTTTTCCATGCAAAAAACTGAGCCCAGAAATCAGTGAGCTGGGGATGAAGGTGATAAAATCCAGAAGGACTGTTGTGAAGAGAGCTTGTCCAAGTTTTCCAGCTCTCTCAGTGGGTCTATATTACATCTCCCAAAAAGCTTCACATCTCCTAGATCATGTGAGCTTGAGGAAGGTGGGTAACAGATGGAGAAGGTGGAGTTGCAGCTCTTTTGGGACCAGTGCAGAAGGGAAAACGCAGCCCAGGTAAGAGAGCAGTTCTTCCTAGTGAGCTCATCCAGGGCAGCTGGATGGGCAACTATGGAAGAAATGCTGCTCTGGGAGGACGAACATCTCGGCAGATAGGAGCACTTATCTCAGCATGGCCTTTTCTTTTCCTGGTGCCTACTCTGCTGGTTTTCAGTGACACATTTGAGACAGTCACGTTTTAACGAGACTTCTTTTGCACCTTCCACTCCCTGATGCAATCCTATGGCCTGTATCCCCATTTGTTACTTGGAATGACTCCACAGTCCAGGCACAACTGGTGAGATGGGTTCCTTCCAGGAGCAAATCCATCTTTTACTGGAGCAGCTTTTTACAGAAAGAAAAAGGCTCAGTCACCACCAGTTTCTGCTTGCAACTGGGTCTGGGAAGCAATGGGAAGAGCTGCTCGCCACAGGCACCAGGGAAAGATGCAACTTGTCCTGCTGGTGCTCATGTTGCTCTACAACACTCAGAAAGAGTGTAACTGGAATAGTGAATGCTGATGAGAGGGAAGAGAACATTGAGTGGCTCCTTTGGGATATTCCCATGGCAGTTTCATGCTCTTACTTTTAGCATCCATGTAATGATCTGAGGGTATAAACTGGCACTTTTTCCTGGGCTCTCCCTTTACCATTCTCCCTTAGAGCTCACACAGGGTATGGCCACTATTACCTAGAATGAAGCAGGCTTTGTCACCTGGCTGCTGCTTGGCTCAGCAAGCACAGGCTGCATGTGCCAATGTAAATATACCCTGGCTTTGACCTCTACCACCTTCAGAGCTGACTCTTTACATAACCCTATTTCTACTTCTCACGTTTCAAAAGAACCATCTGCATAAATGGGCAGTGCCACAGGGCAAACTTGGCTAGGTTGAGCCTAAGGGGAAGGCATGGAAAAGTGCTCATTTTAAGGTGCTTTTCACTTCTAGAACATGGCATCCTTGTCACTTCCTTTCAAGGCTTTCCTGTGTAAGGGATTGTTCCAAACCTTGAACCACATCTCATCAGACAAACCCACATCTGTTACAGAGCTGCACAAGCCCTGTAGCAGAAGGGTCAGCAACTCAGCATAGAGGAAGAGGTTGTGATTTGGGATTACCTACACAAGATTAATGCCAGACTGACCAGGTGCAGGTTTCTCACAGGGGCTGGCATCTGTATTTTAAGTCCTTGTTGCCCTCCTAAGTTCCTTAACTTCGTTAGCAGTGGATGGTGTTGTTGTGCCACCAAATCTTTTTACACATTCTTTCTGGCATCATGCAGACTGAGAAGTCAATTGTGCAAGAGTCAGCTGCCAAATGTGTGGGAAACACATCCTTGCCAAACATCTGCTTCCAAAGTTGTTTAATCTCTTTACTAACCTCTGCTCTGCAGCCTTCTGACATATGTAAACAACATCAGAAAATGGTAAAGAGAGGGAAAGCAGAGTTGTGCTGCTTTTCTTTGTAGTACTTTGAAAATACATGCAAAATTTCTATAGAATGCTTTTTGCATCTTGCTTGCAGAGCTATCCTATCAATGGTGTCCACCACACACTTGGCAACATCCATGCAGATGGATGCAGGGTGGTGGTAGCATCTTGGGAAGGCAGGTTTCTCCCTGTGCTGCAGAAGGGAATGGATATCAAGAGGAGATGTGACTTGTCTGAGGTTAGAGCAAACATGTAGTATGTGCCAACAGCAGTCTGACACCACCACAGACACCTTCAGCATTAATAAATCTCTCCCATGGGCACCAAGAGATGCAGTGTCAAGACAATATCAACAGCCAAGCTCTGAAAATGTGCTTTCTTCAACTAGTTTTTCTGGCACTGACCTTCAGACTGAACAGTTCTAGTTCTGTCTTGTGCAGGACTCATTTTTTCTTAGCTGAACACACTTTAAGATTTCTGAAAGCACATGGGTCTCACAGGAATGAAGTATTGGCTGAAGTCAGTATACATGGCTGGACTGAACTCAGGAGTATGGTATTCTCAGGCAAAGGCTGAATCCCTGAAGAGCATGGATAGACTGCAGATCGAATCCAATGTGTTTGGTGATAATTTAATGTGGAGCTAAGGACAGAGTGCATTGGATATGACACAACAGCTCTAACTAGTACTGACTCACAGTGAAATGTCACCTATTCGTCCCTTTTGCAAGTAAATGAATTGTGTCATGCTAGTCCTGACCAGCCTTGCCATAAGAAAGGATGTCCTGCTCTGTTCCTATTTCTGTGTCCCAGTTATGGTATAATTACAGTTTTGCAAATGTATCAGGTTTAGTGAATCAACTGACCTTCTCCCACAGGTAAAACCCTCTGACACCTCAGACTCACTCCTGATCTTGTCAATGGATTGGTTTCAGTGGGCAGCAGTAGCTGCAGCTCCATCTGACCCTTCCCATTCTGGAACAGACACCTTACAAAACATCTCCAGTGCCTAAACAAACCAAGGAGGTATCTCTGGACCCCTCTGCATTTGCTCTCCAGACCAGTCAGTTTTGCCAGGCAGTGCCCGGCACTTTGAGCAACTTGCCTTTTGTTTTACCATAGTTTAAAATAACTTATTAACCAATGATAAAATTAAATTTTTGTTTCTTCTGGCTCCATGAACACAAAAAGGTGCACGTCCTACCATAGGAGGAAGCGATGACTGTTAAGTTTTACAGTTATAGTGGAAAGCACTGATCACAGCCTGCCGGCCTCACTACTGGATGTGACAGGCGGTGGAGGAGGTGGCTTGGCAACACATGCAGGTGGGGTTGACCGATTTAGGAGGGATTAGGTCGAGGTCCTCGTCGTCTGGGATCTCATCTAACCGGTACCCATCCTTTAGCAGCTGGATGTTCAAGTCTTGGTTGATCTGCTACAGACAAACAGACAAACACTTGAGACTTCTTCCTTCTGATGGTTGGAAGAGGAAAGAAGTCCCTTATTCTGGAATATATTTCCCTATCATTAGCAGCTGTCCCATCAATGAAAGAGTCCCAGTTTTTGACCACAGGTGAGGGCTGCCTTCTGTTTTTAAAACTTCTTCCAGAATAGGAATATCTAGAGTGAGATATTCCAGAGTAGCAAATCGATACAGTATTTTATTCTGGAATAATCTTTCCATAAAGATAAGTCCTCATTTAAAGTAATGTAATAATGATGATAACAAACTGACTGGCAGCTGGGCAGTCCCTCCTTTCAGTCTGGGGCACTGTAGCAGTTGAAAGGTGGTGAAGCTTCTTGGCTTTTTGTAATCTCAAATTCAAGTGCTGTCTAGCCAGCTATGGGTGAACAACACTTCATCAGGGCCCAGAGATGGCCCGGATCAGATGATCTGGTCCCTGCTCTTGGACATTTTTCTGCATTTCAGAGGTATTTTTCCAAGGAAGGGATACAAAGGGGAGGAGTTTCCAGTGGCTTGTGTGCATAATGGCTGTTCAGCACCTTGGATGTAAAATCAGATCCTGCAGAAGCAGTACCTGGAGTCTGAACAACTAATTCACAAGAGACCTTGGGAATATATTCAGAAACAATGCAAAGGGATTAACAAGCCAGAGCTTCCCTGCCTTTTCTCTTTGAAAGGGCAAAAGTTCATATCTGCAAGTCCTCCCTAGAATTTCTTGTGCTCCAAGTAAACATGCACTGGGTGACCTTGACTCCCACAAGAACTGGAAATCACAGCACACCCTCAGATCCTTTGTGTCCTTGGCATGCATACAGTTTCTGATCTGCTGTGACAGACAAGTTGATGCATTTGCACCACGTGGGCCAACACTGCACGACTGAGCAGAACTGGGAAAAGCTTAAGTGAAGCTAAAGGTATCTGTGAAAACAGTCGACGGGCAGATCTGTGTCTGTGCCATGGAAGTGTGGGGATGGAGCCAACTGGATCACCAGGAAAGACAGAAATATGACACAGTTTCTGCCATGGCCCCTTCCAGGTTCATAGAGTCTACACCACTGGTAAATTCCTTGTGGAGCTGTTTCTGGCAGCACAAGGCCATTCTAAGTTGTTTCTGGCTGTTCAGCTATTAGCATTCATGGCAAGGATGGCAGGAAAGAGTATAACTCACCTCAGCCGATGAGTATCCTGAGGAGGAATATCTGGACATGTCAAAGTCATCATCACTGCAGGGAATGACAAGATGCAGCAAAGAAGGAATCAACAATTAGAGAGACCTGTATTCTCTGGTTAGCCCTATCTTGTGTCATGAAGCTGTACTTCATCCACAGAGAAATTACATCAAGGAAGTCTGGACACCAACTTTCAGCTGTAACCCTGACACCTTTCCATCAAAGTGTTCTTTACTCACATCTCTTCCTACTTTTTTACACACAGACTTGTTACAGCATATGCTGAAGTGCACAGCAAGGAAGAGTGCAAGTGTAGTTTCAGCAGGAATTAGCTTCAGTGCTGCACTATAGCATGAAAACTTGCTTGCACTGTTTTATATATATATTAAAATATATAAAATCTTATTAACCCTTTGCATACCTGTCTGTATCCAGGGCTACCAGTGGCTTTTCATCTGGACTCTGATCTAATGACGAATAGCCTTTATTGGGAATGACGAGCCTGAAATAATTAAATGTTGTCCATTAACCACACAGTAAAGCTCAGTACCACACATAGTCTAGAGCAAAGCCATATGATAGTTGGCTTTCTCTGTTTCGGGGAGGGCTCATAAGGTGCATCCCATAATCATTTGTACCGGGAATTGCCACTGTCCCCCCTCGTCATCCTCCTCCCCCCCTCCTTCGGGGTTTGGGGGATATCGCGAGAGATGTAAGCTCGGCCAGGACCCTGCGGGGGGGTGGGGGTGGTGCTGGGTTGTCTCTTCCCTTCTGGTTCGGGGCCGCATGGGTGGTGGAGTGTGTGTATCTGGCTGGGGGTATTGCTACGTTGTAACTTGGCACTAGGATCGGATCTGCCTGCCTTCGCCATTTCTGCCTGCTGCTGGTTGTGGTACCGAGACTGATTGCTGCCCGATCGGATCTGCCTGCCTTCATCACTCTTGCCCACTGCCAGGGGTGGTACCTAAACCGATTGCTGCCTGTGAGTTTACAAAAGGAGCAATTTCCTCTCTTCCCCTTCGCCGGAACCTCCACCACCACCTGAGGAGGTTGCCGAACTCACATTGGAGTGCCCCCTGAAGCCGCAGGGGAATCATCACACCTTCCCTGCCTCGCTGGTGCCTGCTAGCACCCTCTGCCGGCTGCAAGGCAGTCACTGCAGCTGTCGCCTCACCGGAGCCACCAGCGCCCCCTGCCGGTTTTGGTCGTAACTACACCAAAGGGGAAATCGCTTGGCAGGTGGGAGAAGGCTGTTATTGGGTTTTCCTATTTCTTTTTTTTTTTGTGTTGTTGCTGTTGTTGTTGCTTGTTTTTCTTTTTATATATATGTATTATATATTGTCTAGTAAAGAACTGTTATTCCTTTTCCCATATTTTTGCCTGGAAGCCCCGTCATTTTGAAGTTATAATAATTTGGAGGGAGGGGGTCATGTTTCCATTCCAGGAAGGTTCTCGCCTTCCTTGGCAGACATCTGGTTTTTTTAAACCAAGACAACTCCCTTGCAAGTCCTCCCTTATCAGTGAAGATATTTAAATGGGTGCAATTCAGAGGAAGCAGGCTGTGTCTCTGGATAGTTCAGAGCAGTTTCACAGGGATGAACACTGGACATGCATTGAGAACACACTCTTCCCTGGAAGAAAAAACAGTTGGGACACTCCAGACTTCATTCTGGTGAACCTGATCACTAGCACTGCTTATTGTATCAGATTGCTCATTTTTTCCTCTAGCAATGAGTACACGACACTAGCAATAAATAAATGTGAGAAGGAAGCTAGGGGAAGGCAGAGGCTTGATGCTCCTACTATTCTTCTATTGAAAATCAGAGATTTGGTCTTTCTGCATGAGCTCCTACACAGCCCCCCACAACACAGCACTTTTGAGGTCTCACTCCTAAATTTAGTAATATGAGGAATATGAGCTGGTGGGTGCAGCACAAAAGTCCAGTCAGACTAGCTCTTTTAAAATTCGATTATTTTATAGACTTTTACTTCACCGGAAGTATTACAAAGGCTGATGATGACTTTGCACCTTTAATTACTCCATAGAGTTTGTGTGTTGAAATACAGGCTTCAGAGCTTTTACAATAAGGAAAATACATTAATTCAGTGGTATCCACTTCACAACAGTTCTTTCATCCACAAAACTAAACATGAGTGAACAAAACATTATCAGGGGATCTAGGAGAAGAGCCCTTTGTGGTGCTATTTAATCTGTTTTAAAAAATCACTACATCTTTTTCTTGAGAAATATCTTTTTTCATAATAACACAACTTCAATTTTTCTGCAACAGACAAAAACTTTAATGGTGTCTTTGCCTTCAATCTAAATCTTTCCTTTGCATCCTGATTGTTCTTATGCTTGCTTCCCACTGTCCTTGGAACAAAGCCAGATTGCAGTCAGAGCTGCTTTCATCTGCAGGTGTCCTAGTATGAGATTCTTGTCTTGGTGGTTTTGATCACTTAACATAAAATATGTTATGACAAAATCTGAGTTTAGGTTATCCTCAGAGCAGGCTACAATATCTGTCTGTGCAGAAGTGGTTCAGATGGTGTTGTGGACTCTGCCTGTGTTACCAGATGATAAATGGCCTACACCTGGTGAGCTAACACAATTCTTGTTCTCCAAAACTACTGGCCTATGGAAACTGCACAATGCCCATTGTGTAAGAAGGAGAACTGCAAGTTCACCAGCCTCAGTGTCCTGCCAACTCAGCCAGGTCACCTGGAACACTGGGGCCTACAACCACCAGGGACCACCAGAGAGACCCCCAGGACAGAAGAATGCATGCGTAAAGGGGAGGGGAAATATGTTAATGATTTCAGGGAAATGATTATTATATGTATGTTTAGTCCAGGACAATCAATTAATATGCATGCAAAATACAGTGTATAAACAGAAACTTTCCTGTACTCAGCATGCACGGCTTTTGGGAGGAGCTATCCCCCTGTGCATCCGGCAAATAAAGAATGCCTGCTTCTTAATGCTACATTGGTGTTAAGGAGTTTTTTTATTTTACCGTATTTTTGGTAACACCTGTGCTTATAGTGAGTATGCCAGCAACACCCCAACCTTGTTCACATATTATTTGCTCTTAGGGAGACTGATTGTGTTATGGATTCAGAACCTTTTACCTCTAAGGCCGGCTGTGCCCCTGACCCAGAAGACCAAATAGTGAAGGCTACCTGGTACTAGAAGCTGGATGTAAGAAATTGATACAGAAAATACAGAACAAAAGCCTTAGGAAAGGAGGAGAAGGTGAAGTAGAGACTAGGAGAGGCAATGTGGTTTGCTTGAATGAAGGAAAACATATTTGATGAGGAGAAGAGCAGAACTGTTAAAAAAGTGGAAATGTCTTGAGCTTATTCTCCTCCTGCAGAGACCAGAGGAAGCCAAGTTTAGACTTTTAAGAACTACCATAACCTGGACATTTTGCAGAGGATCCCACTGGAATATATCCCATTTTTCTGCAGCCATTATCTTGTGAAAAGTTGCTTGAACAAGCTTGAGGTATTTCTGCCTTCCTGGGGTTCCCTGTTTGTGGCAAAACAGACAAAACCATTCTGAAGTATTACTAGGGCCATGCTTGTGGTGCTGCTTGGCTCTCAGAAAGCCAAGGGAGCTTGGGAGATGAAGAGACATGGGCCAGTGAGACCCTGTGCCGGACACATCCCAGCCATGTGGGAACAATGGAGCTTGGCTACATCTGCTACTAAAGCAATGACTACAAATGTCAGTTTTGCAGATCCCAAGGGATGCTTCTAAAAGCTGTGTGAAAAGTAACTAAGAAAAGCAAGTCTACTGCCAGCAGGCTCTGCTTGGCAGTGGAGGCATCCACATGTCCTCTGAACAGTGCTCAGGTGTACACAAATGGACTGAACTGGCTGTTCAAAAGCTTTTGTTGATGGGTGTCTTTGCTCAGTCCTTCCCCACCCAAATCACTCTTTTCATTGGCAGCTCAGAAAGAGCAGCCTCTCCAAGCAGAAGTCACTAATTTTACAAGTAGGCACCTGTACTTATCCCATCTTCTCTCCCTTACCACCTTCCTTCACTAATTTCAGTGTTTCGAAAATTCTCAAGCAGCAAATCTACCATTCCTCTTGGGAAACCAGTGTTCAGCCTATTGCTAAAAGACACCAATTTTTTCCAGCTTGTCTTTGGAAGGGAAGGAGAAGCATGGAAAAGCCAGCTGAGAACATCTGCCCAATTTCTTGCTGCCACCAAGGGTCTGGCTCCTTTGCATGATCTCAACAACCAAGCAGAGCAGTGAGCAATGCAATGTGTTCCAACAACATCACAGGGGCTTACAAATAAAACTTGACAAAGTCCTGGCACGATTTATGACTACTATTGTGGAGTTCGGGAATTAATTAATTGACAGAGAGGCTCTGATCTGCAGTTCCTGTTCTACTTAATATATGGTAATTCAAGCAACTTTATCATATTCTGCTGTCATTCTAAGTGAGGTCCTCCACTAAAAACTGCAAAGCGTATAATCCTGTGGACTCAGGGGGGTTTCCTTCCTCCTGAATGCAGGTAAATGATACACTGGTGTACTGAAGCTTCCATGGAAACAATAGAAACACTCTAAATGAAAGTATTCATCCAATAACATCCTTTTTTACAGCAATTTGTGGCACTGTCTGATACTGTCATACAGAGATGTGCTAAAGCAGCTCTAGCAAAGTATGGCCATGCTGTTTCAAGTGAGGAGGAGGTATATAGCAAAGCACACAGAGATGGATTGTTCACAAGCCTTTTTTAAGTCAATAAGTATGGAGAAGGGGTCATCATCAAAAAGGAACAGGGGAACTACTGTGATAAAAGCAGCCAAAGCAGAACTACGCTCTAAACCAGTTTGTGTTACATGAAGTGGCATCATACACTCTCCTGCTGTCAGGATTAGGTGTTATGTGAGACTACCCAGAACATGTAAAACGGTCATATCAAACCCCTAATTTCAACCAGGCTGGGTTGCCTCTGCCTCCTTCAGACTGCATTGTCACCAGTCCTGAGACCAGCTGTCCCTGCACCTCCCCAGAGGATGGGATGCAACATAGCATTTAGGCCTGTCAGCTCTGGGAAGGGTCATCACTGCTCTCACAGTGTGTTTGGCAGTAGGCAAATAGTAATGAACATCATCCTTGCCCATCCTAAGGTCATTAGGGATTGCAGCTTAGAGCACAGAGGAGTGCTTTTCCAGTCCTTTACCTTGTTCGTGCCATCACGTTGTTCTTCTTGGGCTGCTGATTAACTGGGCTCCCCATGTTGCCATTCTTCAGGGAGCTCTTCTGAGCCAGCTCCCTCTGCTTCTCTGCATATGGGATACAAAGGGGGAAAGCAAAATTAGGGCAACAGCCTGGTTGGCCATCATACAGCTGCAGAAACCCAGATTTGATAGCAACAAAAGGCAAAGCAGAATTAATAGCAACGGACATGAACTCTCCATCTCTCAGGAAAGGACACTGTAAAGACTGGATGAGCTGTGTCCCATTGTCTCCAAGGTCACCAAAGGCTAAAGATAACATACCCTCTCTATTGGGTCTGACTGAGGTGAAGTTCACAGCCCTCACAGTGCTGTGCTTTGCATTAGTAGATGGATGGGTGTTGATAACAGACCAGTGTTTTGGCTACTGCTAAGCAGTGCTGTCCCTCTGACATTCCTTCCCCCATCAAAGGGATGGGAGTGGGCAAGATCCCTGGAGGGGACACAACCAGGCCAGCTGACCCAAATTAACCAAAGGGATATTACATACCATATGACATCAGCTCAGATATAGAAGGGAGAGAGGAGGAAGGGGGGAGCATTTGTGATTCTTCAATGTTTGCCTCCTAAAGGAACAATTATGCATGCTGAAGCCTAGCTTCCCAGGAAGCTGCTGATGGGAAGTAGAGACTGACCTTTTTTCTTTAGCTTGTGTGCATGCAGATTCTTGCTTATTTCTTTCTTTCATTGTGATAAAACTGCCTTATCTCACCCACTGGTTGTTCTTCATCTTATTGTCTCCCCTGTCCCATTGGGAAAGGGAGTGATAAAGCAACTTAGTGAACACCTGGCACCCAGCCAAGGTCAACCCGCTACACCCTGACTCACAGCAGCTTGTTAACAACACACACTAAGATGGTCATAAAACTTCTGGATAAGAACCAGCTGGGGTAGAGACCTTGTCTCTATTTGCACCTGGTTGCTGCATGGATTCTAAAACAGTGCTTTGTGCTGGGCAAGGGGATTTAACCTTTTACTTTTCCTACTGAGGCTGCCACTGAGGGGCCCAGTAGGGATAGAAAAGTGGGTCCATCAAAGCATCACCACCATTTAGTGTTAGCCCAGCCTAACTTGACACCAGGCCTGAGTTATTACTGTTTCCCTTTATGGCAACTCAACAGACTAACACACCCCACAACAGAAAATGTTGACCCTGCTTCTATTCCTGGCAACCTGTGATGTCTCCTGTGTGTCTTTCTCTTGTATCTCATATTGATTCTTGGGAGCTTGCTTTCTTTATTTAAAAAAAAAAGTGAAACATTTTGCAGCTGTATTTTTAAATAGCATTGTTTCCTTAAATTTTCAGAGCTTGTTCTACTTGCTGCTGAAATGTACCTTAAAACTTGGACAGTACATCAAGCTTTCTTTGTGTATTCAGTGCAAGAGGGATTTAAATTACCTTCTCATTTAGGAGAGACTATTTTTCTTAATAACTTCTCACCACAGATTCACAACTAGCATTCAGATCCAAAAGTTAAGCCTTCTGCAGGTATGCAGTGTTTGTGCTGTATTAATATGTTCCTGCCTCCAGTAGGGGTAGGAGCCCATGTACGATGGGTTATCATATAAACTGATATTCAGTTTTCTAGTTCAAAGTCCTTCCTTGTTTCTTGTGGGAAATCAGTTGGGTTGAGCTAGCAATTAGCCACAAATGTTGAGCTAACTGCTCCAATCTCATTCTGCAATGCTAGACAAGGCTTGTAGGGAAAAGCCAAGCATGAGGCCAGTAAGGCAGGAAAGGGCCTGGTTAAAAACATTCTCCAGAGTGTGAGAAAATGTTGGGAACTATTTTTGTGCCATGCCTGAATAATAGGGGTTTACCAGACTGCTGGCTGGGGAACCTGAATAGTTAATTTGATTTGCTTCTGCTTCCCTGTGGTGTGTGAAATGTGCTGATATAGTTTTTTTTTCTCTTGTGGATTTTATTTCCTTTGGAGAGAAAAGCACCTTTTCTCACTTGTCTTGGAAAAGTGGCATGCCTACCGGGATGTATAAGTGCAAGATGGGCCAACTCTGTCCTTTCCATACAGGTAAAAGCAGGGGGACACATGTCCAAGGCCACCTTTTTGAGGATCAAATAAACATCAGAGATGCCTAGAGATTGTGGTGATGAGCATGACTGAGGAACCTGCAAAGAACACTACATACTCCTACAAACCCTGCCCAGCTCTGCTCCTGCCAATGGCTGAGTTGAACAAATGCTCATTGAACTTGGCAGGAAAAGGATCAGACTAATAACTCTCTGGGATGAGATACAAAATCAGAGTAATTTCTCAGGACTGGAACTTGCAAATGCATTGGTTACCTTTGTCTCCAGAATAAAAGGCTGGTGTTTTGCAGACCACATGAATTTTGCTGTTCAGACACAGAGGAATAAAGTGGGCTTTAATGGAGGCAAATGTTTACAACTCTAAATACAAACTGACTTCCACCCATCTACACCAGCACTGACCACAAATATACAGCACTGAGAAAAGCTGCCAATGCTTCAGGAGGCTGTATAATTAACAAAAGGCGCTTGACTCAGGAAAAAGGTTACAGTTTTCATTTTCTGCCAAGACATTTAAGGCCTGATGGATCCTTTTAAATGGACCATCACACTTTTCTTTCTATTGAATGCTCTGTACAAGCACTAATGCTCTTTGCTAACTCAGATTACTCAGTCGGTCAATGAATCCGGACTTTTGTTAATTGTCTTTTTCCTCCAATAGATCTCCCCATGACTATTTCTATGCTCTTACTGAGAGCTACTGCAATGTGTGGATCTGAACAATATGAGATTTCTTATTAAACCCCTTCTTTCACTTATTTGGTGGCTTGGAGTGAACATTCCTAAAGCAATGTAAGTGCAGTAGGAACATCCATGCCAGTGTCCCCAGCTAAATATCTTAAGCATGAATCAACAGTTCAGCTTCCTCTTGGATGCTATGAATCCTGAGTCCCTGGTGGCCAAAAAGTGAGGGCTAGCAGGAGGAATGGAAGTCTATCTGTATTGGATTTGCATGGCCAGGTTTTGGTAACGGGGGCTAGAAGGGTGGCTTCTCTGAGAAGCTGCTAGAAGCTTCCCCCATGTCCAACCCCTCCCTGTCCTTATCGCAACTCATGAGCCTTTTGCTCTATTTTCTCTCCCCTGTCCATTTGAGGAGGGGAGTGATAGAACAACCTTAGTGGGCACCTGGCATCCAGCCAGGATCAACCCACCACAGCCCTGGGGTGTTGGGATGAGCTCCTAGAAGGTGGTAGAGATGCACATGAGTCATTTCAGGCTTTGAGGCAAGGAAACCATCTTTCTGAGCCTTAGAAATATTATGAACCACTACTACTTCCACCATCACCCAAAGAAGCTGTTTTGATGACAATGTCCTGAAGTAATTCTGGGCTATAAAATCCATCACACCAACCATCAGGTCCATCAGAATGGGGGAATGAAATTTTTAGTACCCATTTTGTGCTCAGTGCTTCCTCCTGGCATAGCAGGTGGAGTTTGTGAACTCCATTTCTAGGTAGTGAGGTCTTTCCCAGGCTTCCAGCTCTTTTGGTTTTGGCCCATAGACGTTTCTTTGAAGGCCAGGGCCCCAAACTCTAAGTACCTAAGTTCCTTCTAGAAATGTGACTGATTTAGGCACTTCTGAAGATGTTACTTTTGGGATCTGATATTTTTTTAAAAATCTGTGATTTCACAAATTAAAATAGTTCTAATAGAAGCTGCAATCAAACACAAACCAGCACAGTAAAGAGAAGGTGAGAGAAGGAACTACAACCTAGCCTCAATAAGTAAATGGCATTTTTCTTCAAAGTTTGCCCCATATTGGCTGATGATACACCCAAATGAGCATGAATCCCAAGATCACAACCGTCCATTGACCCAACTGTGCTAACCTTTGTGTGAAACCTGGGAACTATGCACCTGGGGAATTCTCAAGGCATGAAAAGCTAAGATGCTCTTTCCCTCTCAGTAATTCCAGACACTCCAGTATGGTAATCAATTATTCCTCACCAGACTGCGTTCCCACATGTCTTTCCCAGCCTTGAGGCCACTGCTTATTGGGGGCATGGCCCCATCAGAGAGGATAGGCACTTTGTCCTCAGCACTTGGCAGTTTCTGCCTCTGGCTATGAAAAGGCTCTCCAGGTCCAGGACTGCCTGTGCTGCCTGCAGCATTCCAGTATGTGCAATGAACTTCCAGGAAGGCTACGTAGCTTGATGGAAAAATCAATGTTGACCCTATGAAACTAGCTAACTCAGGGCAACTCTTGGGCACCAGAAGAATGAGGAAGGGTTGTTAACAGTCACTCCCACCAAATACAGGGGAAAAGGAACATACAAGAACAAATGAAGAAATAGCAAATATCAGTGCTCAAATTATGCTATTTACATGGTATTTGCAAGTATTTGAAATAAGTTGTTTAGTTTTCATTTCACTTGGCTGTTCTACTTTTTATCATTGTACCTAGAAACATACTCACACCTATGTGGTTTGTTGTCCTCCTTCCCATGAAGTGGCTATGGGTAACTGAGCACACTGAGTACAGGTGTGATGGTTTGCAGAGCCAACAGGCAATCATTAGCGATGGCAGCAGGGCTGGTACAGTTTGGGGAGAGACAGCTTCATGAATTGGCTTTTCATGAATTTTCCAGACAGACATTTCCTTGAAGAAACAAGATAGAGCAGAGGAGGCTGAGAGGGCATGAAATAGCCTGCATGTGCCTTTGACATGAAGAAGTATGCCTAATTTAGAGTCTGAAGATCCTGTCTGGTCATTAGCAGGGTTGCTATGTTGGGTAATCTACCTGGCTCTTCATGCTTGAGTGGAGCCAAGCAGGATTAGCTTTGGTTTCAGTGGAGAGCTCAGAGAACAGAGACAGGTGTGCTGTCAGCCTGATGCAATGGGGAATTTGGCTGACCAGTTTCATTTTAGAAAATCCTAGACATTGTGTCAGAAGAGGAACATGTGGAGTGGCACGTGTGTGTTCGTGTGTGTGTGTGTGTATGTGGGGAAGGGGTCCAGGATCCTTTCGATACCACTATACTACTCTGTACAGCATGAGGGACATCTCTTTGTCTGGACCTGCAAACCAACACATCACATCTTGCCCCTCCTCTCTTATCTACTTTGACACTTCATCTTTAAGGCACTTTGCCCCCTTATGACATTAAAATCATTTAAAGACAGAAGATAAATCCACTCAACAAGCAAGCTGCTAGCCTCACACTAGCCTGTTCTGCCTGCTGACCTCACCTGGCCCATTTAGCATCTGCTCCAAGTGCTGCTTCAAGGTAAGCTCTACTGGTGACAAGAAAACAGCCAAGGAAGCCCACAGAGCTTCCAATAAGACCGGAATAACACTGAAGTATACAGGAGCAAATGAAATACATGCTGCAGACATGATCAGGACCATAATCGGATCCTGTCTGGCAATGGTCTCATGATATAGCTGCACACAAAGGTCCTCAACAAGATGGTGCCCCAGCATGCTAAGCACTCAGCAAATCATTCCTGCCTGGTGTGCTTTCACCTGCTTGACTCAGGATGTCAGAGGATGGGCAAATAATAGAGAACTCACTCCCATGGGGAACCTCAGTTAGAGAAAATTGCATGTAAGTCAAGAGGGGCTGAATTCCCCCCTGTCTACTGGGAACAGCTACAAACCTAAGGAATTATTTCAAGAAATACTGTATTACTCAGTGCAGCTAAAAATGGTTAGCTGTTTAACTGGCTGGATGTGTCTAGCTGCTTTATAATGAGGTGAGATAGTAATGGAGCATGGGAAGCAGAATGGACTTAATGTGAATGTGTCTATAGTAAAAATCAGATTTGAATACATCCTGACAATTATTCCTTGGTGTTGTGGTTTGACACTGGCCAAATGCCAGGCATCCACCAAAGTCGCTCACTCACCCTCCCCTTCCACAGCTGGGCAGAGGAGAGAGAAATTTCATGAAGGCTTCATGGAGTTGAGATAAGGACTGGGAGAAAACACTCCAAGGGCAAAACAGGCTCAACCTAGAGGTACAAAGTGAATTTATTGCTAACAAAATCAGAGTAGGATAATGAGAAGTAAAACAAGCCCTTAAAAACACCTTTTCTTCCACCAGCCCCTCCCTTCTTCCCACTGACAGCGCAGGCGGGGTGAGGGGGGAGTTCTGGTCAGTTCGTCACCCGAGGTTATCTTCCGCTGCTCAGGGAGAGGAGTCCTTCCCCTGCTATATCGTGGGGTCCCTTCCCATGGGAGACAGTTCTCCGTGAACTTCTCCAGCGTAGCTCCAATCTCACAAGCAGCAGTCCTCCCAAAACTGCTGCAACGTGA
>VZTA01024616.1:3849-27378 GCA_013398855.1 Mohoua ochrocephala
ACTGGAAAAGTTCACAGAGAACTGTCTGCTGTGGGGAGAGTCCCACGGCACACACAGAAAGGAACTCTTTTCCTTAAACATAAAGAAAGACTCTTAAGAAGTGAATGCACTGATCAAACCCCTCATGTTTTGTTTCCCTTGTGCGATTGGTGGGTTGGAAGGAGGGAGGTACTGGAAATAAAGGTTTGTTCTGGAAGCTTGCTTTAATTCCTTATAATTTCTTTTCACTTTTACTTCTGTTAGTAATAAATCCTCTTTATATTTTTAATTCTGAGCCTGTTTTGCCTTGAAGTTCTTCCATTTTTCCTCAATAATCCTTATTTCACCTCACAAAAACTGAATTTTTGGTTTCCCCTTCTCTGCTTATCCATGGCAGAGGCAAGTAAGTGAATAGTTTGTTGGTGCTTAGTGCATAACCAACCTCAACCCTCTACAATCAGTGATACAAATATGATTTTTGTGAATGTGGCATCAAAAGTTTGACAAGACTATGAAACTCCTAATGGCTCATGTAGAGTAATGACCTGTGGATTCCCCATTTGCTGGAAATTAAGACAAAAAGCAGGATTACTTCTCTATCCATGCCCAAGGAAAGGCATGATGATGCCTGAATGACTTGGCTCAATTTCCAACAGTATAAAGATATCACCTTCCTGATCTGATTCAAAATAGAAGCACAAAATATAAGTTGATTGAAAAGCACGCTGTTCGGACTTATTTATTCTGGTATTTTAAATCACTGCTCATTGCCCCAGACAATTTTGCATTTGCAAGACAGAATATTAGACTAAAATCACTGAAGTATGCAGTAAGAAATCTCGTCTTCTCCTCAGCTACTCACTGTGTATTTGGTTTGTTCATGCTGCAGGGATGGGAACATTTTAAAGAAAGGAACTACAGGGCTGAGAAAGGAACCCAGGAGTTCCTTTCAGAGTGTCCTGCTAGACCATACAGGCTGGTGCCGCTTGTGTCCTTGTTATTGCATGAGTGGTGGGATGTGGATGAAACAGCTTCGTTATGCCAAGATGTACAATCAGGGTAAGAAAGAGCTGGAAATATTACAGCCTGATTATCACATTAGATATGCACGTTTGCAGCTACTTCTCCACTCAGGGAGAGAATTAGGTGCACATATTGTGCAGCTCCAGAAGCAAGGAGATGCGGAAGAAACAGAGGGGGTGGAGCGAAAACAGCATTACCTGCTTCAGATGTTGCTGATGATGAAGGTAGGAGAGATAATACTGGACTTGGCATTGCAACACTGTCAACAGCTGCTGGTTTCCTTCTGGTCATCACATTACAGGCAGAACTTTCCATTTTACCATGAAGTGAAGTCTGGTCTGCTTTTAAGTGGGGACCTGCAATTCCTGGGGAAGGAAACAAAATTTGGGTGAATATTAGTAAAGCAACGTGTCTGGGGAATATCTGAAAAAAAGAGAAGTTGGTTGCTGTCCTTGCTACACTGATATATTTCCATATTTCCTTGTGGATGTATCTGTAATGCAGGGTTGATACTAGCAAGGGTCATCATTGTTATTCATTTTTGGTAATTTTGCTGAGGGATGTATCATCACTGGTCTCTATAAGCAATGGTTAACCAACAAAATAATTCACATTACTACTTTTTCTTCTAAAAAACCCTGGTATATACACAAAGAGAGATATCCTTCATAACTCTGTTTAGTGGGAATGTCTATGTGTCATTTCCTGTGTAGTTCATTCTCCACACATTGTTACACACTTCTCTGCTATAAACACCTGACTTAGTGGGTGTTTCATCTGAATAAGGAGCAGGCATCAGGAACAACCTCAATATGCAATTCCCATCTAAAGCACATTACATTTATTTTTCAGGAATTCCCTTCCTAATTAAATTTGCCTTGCAGCTCTTCAAAGGGAAGTGAGTTAAAAAAAAGAAAGAGCTCTTTGTCATATATCTTTCTGCCTACAGTTTACAATGCAGAATAAATGAGTGCTAGAAAAATGCCAAAGAGGAAAATATTCCAGAAAAATAAAAGTTATGGCTGGCAGATTCTTCCATTAACAGTATTTCTCAAACACTCTTATAGTTTGTAACCATTTTGTTTGCTTGTAAATATGTGAAATTTAAACTGCTGGCACTGAAATTTTAAAACCTCTCCCAGTCTCCGTGGTGCTGGACTTCAACATGATTAGGGCAGCTATTAATTCATCAGAGATAATCCTTCATAAGTTCCTTCTTTTTTCAGATCATATGTTTAGAAGTGCTCTTCAGAATTATTTACTCCACCAAATTCTAGGGAATGAGGTGAGACTGAATGGCCTCTCTGCTTCCTTGATTTTTGTTCTTACCCTTATTAGACTGACATTTGGTCTCTTCTAGTCCTCAGAAACCTCTCCTGATCACCACAACCTTTCAAAAACAACCAAGAGTAGCCTCGCAATGATGCCAGCCAGATCCCTCAGCACTTTTGGACACATCTTGCCAAATCCCATGGACGTTTGCATATTCAGTTTGTTTAACTATTCCCTAATCAGGCCCTCCTCCAAGAATAAGTTTTCTTTCCCCACCAGTCTCGTGGGCTTGGGATCCTCAAAGGCTGAAGAAGACAATCAGTCTTCTGCTGATCTTTTTCAGTCAGGGTCCCTGTTTCATTCAGCAAGGGGCCCATACTTTCCATAGGCTATTCTTGGCTGCTTAGGTGTCTGTAGAAACATTTCTTGTTGATCTTCTGCCCTAGATTCAACTCCAGTTAGACTTTTTCTTCCTAAGCCCATCCGTGCGTGCTTGGATGTTGTAGCTCCAGTTCTCTGGGTCACCTGCTTCCATGACTTTTTTGCTTCCTTTTTGTATCTGACATCATTCAGGAGCTGCTTGGTCAATCATGAAAATCTCATGGGTTTGCTTGCTTCTACTTGCCACTCTGATCTGGTTTTGCATGTCTCCACAATATTCCTCATCCAGGCCAGCAGCAAACCTCCCTGCACAGCAGGTCGGGTCAGCAGGTGGGGGCCTTTATCCCCTGCAGCACTGAACCCCCTCTGCCACCCCTGGCTACACCTGGATAGCACCTGGAGGTTCCTCGAAGACTTTCCACAAGTGCTCTGACACCTACAATCATAGAATCACCCAGCCTGGGAAAGGCCCCTAAGATGGTCCATCCCACTGTTCCCCCACCACTACCGAGGTCACTGCTAGCCCGTGTGCCCAGGTGTCACATGCACATGGCTTTTAAATCCCTCCAGGGATGGGAACTCCAACACTGCCCTAGGAAGCCTGTGCCAGGACTGGATAATCCTTTCTGTGAAGATATTTTTGTTAATATCCAATTTGAACCTCTCCTGGCACAGCTTTCCTCTTGTTCTGTCCCTTGTTCCCTGGGAGTAGAGTCTGACCCCCACCTGGCTGCACCCTCCTGTCTGGAAGTTGTAGAGAGTGAGAAGGTCCCCTCTGAGCCTCCTTTTCTCTGGAGGCCCCCCAGTTCCTTCAGCTGTTTCTGGTGCTCCAGACCCTCTCCCAGACTTTTGTGCATATTATCTGTGCTCAGCTTCTCCAGATACCAACCAAAAATTCCTTACGTTTGCTATTTAGAGTTGCTATGAACAGTCCCTAAGAACCTATGCTTCTGGCACATAAAATAAGAAGTATCAGGAGATCTGTGGGTTGTCTCAGAAGCTGTGGAAGAGATCTCTATGAGATTCAGGCCCAAAATGCTACAGTGAGAGGAGTCTGAAAGATGGGGTTAAAGAATGGGCCATTTTGGGATAGGAGTCCTGATGAAACGGTGACCTGATATCAACTTGTGGATTTAAAGGGAGGCAAGAAAGGGCAGAAATAAGTGAGACAATATTTCAGGTCACAGCTTGGTGGAGATAAACAGAGCAGTCTCTGCCTATTAGACCACACATCTTTCCAGAGCCTCAAATCTAGTATTAAGCATCTCAAATTGTATCCATTAAACTTCAATCTCTCTCTGCTCGGCTTCTCTAGTGCAAATGAGAACAATAATATACCCCTCATCTCAAGAGCAGTCCTGTGAAAATAAAATTATCAACATTCATGAAACATTCATCTATTCATACCAAGGCTTAGAAATGTGGAATAAATGAGACATGATGTCACACACTGAATAGCAAAAGGAAAATCCAGCTCCCAAATAGCTGTTCATTAGGTGAGCTCTATACACTGAATAAAGCAGTGTCCCATAGAATAAGTGAGATATTTGACTAAGTAATTACCCTTTGGAGCTGTGTGTATGCACACCTGAGGTTTCACCACTTCACAGTGCCTGAGTTTGTGCCTTAACACTATTTATTCATGAGTGTAGTGGGTGCACAAGAAACGTGCACATGTGGGTGCATGTATCAATACACACACACATATATGCACGTGCATATGGTACATAATAATGCTAACAACCTCATAAATTCAACATCTGGTTCTAATTAAACTGAAGGGCCTGTGTAAAGAGCCGTATGAAAACATGCAGCTGTAACCTGTTGACCTCTATTGATAAAAAAAAAAAAAAGTCTGTGAAGCTGTGTTTCAACATATCAAGGGACAATCATTCATTTTTTCAAAGGTAATCCCCCACAAACCACTTATCCTCTCAAATCTCTACCTGAACACAGTGTTTGCATTAGGGACCTTGATTTATGGATCCCCACTCCTTGGATGGAGAGGCCAACTTCCTGTTGCCGTGGTTACTTAGATCTTGGTTCAAGGTTAAACTACTCCCAAATCAAAATCAGTGGCAGGCACAGCATCTAACAGCCAGGTTATTGACTACCCTAGGATGCTTAAAGGTCAAAGACTAAAGTGCTGCTTACTGCCTTTGGGGTGAGTCAATATTTTCAATATTTTTATTCTGTTTCTTCTGAAGAAGTAGTTGCTGCTCAATTACCACCTATCTGGGTTTAGCAAGGTCATACAAATCATTGAGGAAAACCCTCCCCCTACAGAAGACATACAAATGTAATGAATTACTTCAAAGTCTACATGGCCCAATTGCAGCTCATCACTGGTGAATCATGGGTTCAGACATCTGTCTCTTGTTTTAGGAGCTTGGTTTCTTCAGCCTGTATCCCTCACCTCACTGAAAATCTCATCTAAATTGAGGAAGAAGAGTAATTTATGGATCTGGAGCAGTCCATGAGGGAGCACCATCAGTTTTCTTTCACGAGTACCAGAATGCAAACAGAGACTCAGAGGCATTGTTGGAAACACAAGGAGGTGCAGCAAGTTGCTCACACGGCTTTGATGCACGCTGCAGTAGTGGAAGGTCTGTCCTTCAGTGGATGGACCTGCTGGTGTGGTATCACCACCATTCATTGGACTTTTTCTTCTCATTTGGAGTGCTCTGTTCAGAAGGCCTTAGGTGAGAGAAGGCCCTAGTTCAACCCATCTATGAATCAGGTGGAAATAAATCATTTGCAACACCATCACAGGGAAGTAAGAGTTTAAAATTCCCACACTCATTCATTAAACCAGTATATTTTGTCCATTGTCACTGCCCCAGAAAGAGAAGATGCTCTGGGGGCTGGGGCACCTTTGCTATGGACGCAGGCTGAGACGAGATGAGAGTTGTTCAGACCGGAGAAGAGACGGCTCTGGGGAGACCTTAGAGTCCCTTCCAGCACTTGAAGAGAGCTTCAAGAAAAGCTGAAGAGTGACTTTTTGAACAGCCAGAGAGTAATAGGACAAAGGGCAATGGATTTAAATTGAAAGAGGGGAGTCTTAGATGTTACAAAGAAATCCTTCCCTATGAGGGTGGGGAGGCCCTGGCACAGGTTGCCCAAAGAAGCTGTGGCTGCCCCATCCCTGGGAGTGTCCAAGGCCAGGTTGGACGGGGCTTGAAGCAACCTGGGACAGTGGAAGATGTCCCTGCCTGTGCCAGAGGGGTTGAAACGAGATGGTATTTAAGGTCCCTTCCAATCCAAACCATTCTAGGATTCCATGATGTACATTCGTGGCCTGATTCAGACCTTATTTATCACCCATCTGTTAATCTTTGTACATTTCCTCCAAATTAGAACCCTTTTCATCCCATGAAAGACCCATACCTTAACTCCCCTGAGTCCTACTGATAGCACAGACAATGCTACATGCACATGCAAGCGAACAATGGGCAGCAAAGCAGGGAGGAAATCAATCATTGTGTATATAATGAGAAAGGGCACCGGGAAAGGACAGCTTCAAAAGCAGAGGCAGACATGAAGGAATTTATCAAGAGCCTAAAACAGTGATGGTATGATTATAAAGAAATAATCACTGTAATCATAAGTAAAAGGGTGATTCACAGTTGAATGAGAAGCACAATTCTAGTTCAGGGCAAACTGGCAGAAAGCCTGTATAGGAGGCGAGACAATACTGACTTGAAACTGTCCTTTCCTTAAAGATTTATGGCATTCTTCATGCACTGGCTAAACAACTTATGATCTCTAGCTGATATTAATATATTAATTTTAAAGACCTGGTAATTATTGTTGTTGTTGTTAAGTGCTAACTTTTCAAGCGATGTGGTCCAACTGCATCGTGCTGGGCTCTGTACAAATGGATTAATTTAGTCGCCTCGCTTTACTGCTAAATCATGATCACCCTGCTTATTGCATTCATCTGTTTTCTCTCGTCGTGTACTTGCCCAGAAAGACTCTTGCACAACGTGCACCTTTTCTTCTTTAATCTGTGTACGGGATCTAGCACAATGTGCACCCAGGCTGGGACTCAAAGTGACAGTCCAAAAGAGATAATAAATGTTAATTTGCCATTGGAAAATGGGGAAATCAGCTGATAAAAAATTGATCTCAGCGAAGCTTCTTCTAGGGAAGATTTTTCTTTAGAGAGTTCATTGGTTTGGATTTGTACTCCCCACAGATTTCTGGAAATCCACAGCTATACTTAAATTGTTTATGCGTCTGACCATTGTTATTGGAAAACTCTTACAGATGTTTTTTTTTTTTCCTCCCAGTGTCTTTGCACAATGAAGCTACGCAATGCAGCTGTACAGGAATGCACATCCAAACATGCAGTTAGTCATAGTATTTACATTTTGATAACTACTCAGTTTGGAATAAAGAACCAGAAGAAGCCTCGTATCTGGTTGAATCTTTTCTTAAGGCTGGTTTCAAATAAATCAGTCAAAAGTTTGGCATTGCATCATGTTCCAGAAGGGAGAACTGAATTACTATGTGATAAATGTAGTTAAGGACAGTAATTATTCTTCTTAAAGTAATATTATTACCTTTCTAACTTATGGAAGTCATTTCCCTGGCTTCTATTTGACGTGTATTATCATTTAAAATAACTGTACTTTCAATGTAAAGCACTGCTTTATGACTTTAAGTCCTTTTATCTTCCTCCCTTTTCCACCACCACATTAAAAACTTCCAATTCCACCTTTTCTAAGAGGGATTTTCTATTCTGCAGAATGTGTGTCCCCCTGAATAAAACCAAGTTCCTGTGGAATAATAATATAGAAAAATTACTCCCATTGCCAACAGGCAAAAATTTAAGAGAAGAAGTCTGCTTTATTTCATTGCAGCTATTTTCCTACTTTTTTTTTTTTTTTTTTTTAATCAGAATAGCTTTAGAGAAAGAAAGAGGGAGACTGAGAAAGCCATCATTAGATAGATCTTCTGATCTTTATCTCCAGTAGCAGAGTCAGAAGAGCTAATACTATGATGATAGCTTTGAAATCTCTTAGGAATTGAATAAAGAGAAGTGATAGTGATGAACTCCCAGCTAATAAACACAGAGTGCTTATTTCTGCAGAATGATCAATTTCCAGATGTCCTGAGGCTTGTCTGATACAGTTGATTTACTCATTCTCCCTCACTTCACTAATAAAGCTCAAGTCCTACATCAGATTAGAGAAGAGCCAGATTCTTAAAGGGGCAGGAGGAGGGCTGGCATCATGGCACACAAATGCTGGGAGACACACTAATCTCTTCTGCCTCCTTCTATAACCACCAAGCTGTCTTAAACAGCTGCCTTCCTCTGCTGAAATCATACACTTTATCCGCTTTGGGTTAGTACAGTAATACAGACAATTAATTTGTTATCTTGTTAGTGGAAATTTAATGCAATGATCTAAAAGAACTCTTACATATTGTGATAAACTTTAGTGCCTCCAGGGCACTTCTCCTCCATAGGACTCATTTCACATCCCATCCATTATGTAAATGAGATGTGGAAATAGTTTAGTTCCCCTAATGTATCTGTACACTGATGGATTGCACAAAGTCAGCCCTACTGAAACTAATGAGGTTAAATGCATCTTGCCATTCCTTTCTACTTGGGTGAATCTCTGTGCCTGTGTTCAAGAAATGCAGTGCGAGTCTTCCTCTTCACTTCTCTATGAAGATAATTGTGTTTCCTGACAGGGAGCACAGTGGCAACTGCTGCAGTACCTGAAGCCTGGCAAGGCATCTCTTCAGCTGCTGTGGCACTGTGCGGCTGTGGGATTGTCTGGAGAGGCTTCAGATCCTCTTCCAATTTGGGAACAAGTTCCCAGAGCCACATGGAGCTGCAATTCAATGACATGCAGTATTTGATGACTACGTAGTTGTCAGCATTACCAATGAAAGGGTTAAACCCCAGGGGGAAAGGGTAAGAAAGTGTTATTTTTCTGATCATCAGGATGAGTCTCAAAACCCCATTGCCCAGCCATAGAATGGATGCAAGACTTTAGACGTCAGACAAAAATTCTTCACTGAAAGAGTGATTGGGCAAAGGAATAGTGTGCCCAGGGAGGTGGTGGAGCCACTGTCCCTGGACGTGTTTAAAAAAAGACTGGATATGGCACTCAGTGCCATGGTTTAGTTGATGAGGAGGTGTTAGGGCATAGGTTGGACTTGATGATTCCAAAGGTCTTTTCCTACTTAGTTCATTCTGTGATTCTGTGATTTATTCCTAATATCTAACCTTACCCTGCACTCTGTCAGTGCGAGGCGATTCCACCCTTGTGTTGTCACTACAGGCCCTTTTCAAAATCCTTCTCCATCTCATTTGGAGCTCCTTTGGGTGCTGGAAAGGGCTCTGTGGTATCCCTGGATCCTTCTCTTCTCCAGGTGAACACCCCCAGCTGTCCCAGCCTGGCTCCAGAGCAGAGGTGCTCCAGCCCTTTGGACTCCTGGGACTTTTTCCAACAGGTCCATATCTTTCTTGCGCTGAGGGCTCCAGAGCTGGACACATCACTGCAGGTGGGGTCTCCTCCCAGCAGAGTAGAGGTGGAGAATCCCCACCATCAGCCTGCTGCCCATGCTCCTGGGGTTGCAGCCTAGGAGGATGATCAACTGCAACTTGAATTTTAAAAGGCCAGTCTCCTGTCTTTTTCATATTGCAGTGAATTAGACTTCCTGGCAGATGCAGTCTTGCTCTTTGCCTTTTGGTTTGGCTTTGGGTTTACTCTTTCCTGTACCTGTACAGGAGGAATCAGGAACCTTCCCTCCTCCTCTGCATGTTGCCAGTGTGAGTCAGGAGACAGAGGGAAAAGGGACATGCAGCCCCAGTCGCTGGAGATGAAGTGCTGTGTGTCTGGAAGCTCGTTTTTTTGTGAATTCCGAGGTGAACATTTAATGGAGCTGGTGGGAGCAGTTCACAGTCCAGGCACGGGACAGTCACACAAGGTGACTGCAAAAGTGCTCCTACACCGTCCCCTCCAGCCCCACTGTGTGCCCTTTCCAGGCCCCCAGCCCTTCAGAGTGGGACTGAGATTCCAAACTATCATGGAAGAAGCCACCAATTTTTATTTTTCTTTTAATGCCAGGAGGCAATGAACACATGAAATTAGGATTTTTAGTGGAAGTTGGATCAAAGCAGAAGAACACGGTAGTTATATGCAGGTGACAGCAATAAATAAATTTAATGAAAGAAAAACTCAAGGGGTCAAAAGACTAATTCAGAGTCAAAGGCTCTGAGTTCCCAGGCCTTGTGAACAGAGTTTTAAGGTAAAGGGTTCAGAATCAAAGGCTTTTCCTGCTCAGAGACTGAAACTTTAGGTTGAACAAAAAATTACAGTTTACAGTTGTTGGAGACTCACAGAATCAAGAGGGACAGACAGGGTTGGAGAAATTAAATTTGCCATTAAATATCTCAGCAAATGAATCATTTAATACACAGTGATGAAGAACTAAATTCTCTCACAGAGGGGATAGGACAAAAATTAAAATCTGTGAAAGAGGTGAAATGAGAAAGCGTTGTTTGAGGGAGGATGGTTAGGTGGAAGAGTGAGACAAAGGGCTCTTTTTTAAAAAACATGAAAAGCCATTAGGTGCACTGAGGGGCAGAAATGAAAAGATCTCCAGGTAGGAGCAAGGAACTACCTAGAATGAGTAGTCATTGCAAGATGAGCTGTCACATTGGATGAGGATTTGCTCGCTGGGGAGAAAGAAAACAGAGGACAGGATTTCTTTTTCAAGAACACAGCTGAGGAAAGACAGATGGGGAAATTTCAGTCCGTAAGTAATGAGGAAAGTCAAGGGTGGTATTTTGAGTTGTTGTTTTTCTAAACAACAGGGATGATCATTTTTAAATGTGGCAGATAGAGCTGATATCCCCTAGGCAAATAGGGTTGGGAGCAGTTTGTATTTATCACAGATTAAATGGGACACTGGCAGCTCTGGTAGGAGAGTGCTGACATGAAGCATAGCCAGAAGAGTCGAGTTGCCAGTGGGGGGAGGACGAAGGATGCACAAGGGCTGGACTGGTGTAATGATGGGAGTCATTTTTCAGGCACATCCATAGTACAAAAAGTGATGAAAACTAAGAGAAGTTATCAAAATAATTAGCAAAAATCTTGCTGAACAAGTTCAGCTGAGACCTTCACTAGGGAAACACGGTGGTGTTCCTCCAGAAACGGCTTCGTTCTCTCTGTGTATGCATTCAGCAAAAGAAAATATCTGTTTGTTGTATGAATTCAACTGATATATTTTTCTCGCTAACATAAATGTTATATTTGCACTACACCAACCTAAGCAGTCCTGTGGTGATGTCTGTACCAGAGAAGTAAATTGTGTCAGGGAGGTTGCTCGAACACAGAAATCCCTCTGGTTACACGAAAGGAGAAGAAGAGAACCAGGTGAGCACCTCCACCATGGAGCTTAGTACAGTAATATCTGAACTGATCCCCCGAGGGGTCCACGGCTTTCTACTCACTGCAGCTGCAGGTGAAGGTGGCTAAGAAACCACAAAGGTGCTTGGGGACAGGTGGGGTGAGGATGAGCAGAAAGTCACGGGGATGATAAAAGCATCCAAGGCTGCTGATTTCTAAGTTAGCATTTTCCCTGCTGGGCAGGGCAGCAGAGCAATTTCATTTTTCTTCTTTATCTGTAATAAGCTGTGTCACAGTTCATACAATCAGAAATACTCTATGACATGCATTTGAAGTGAAATCTCAGCACTTAATAGGAGTCTCCGTAGACCCTGCAATCTAGAAGAGGTAAAACTCCGCTGTAACAGAGGAGTTTTTATTTTTAGAAGGTCTCATGTTGGCTTTGTTTTAAAATCTGAGTCCATTCATCCCACTTTAATGCTGATTTATCACTAAATGAGTGCTTGCTTTATCAGCAACGGAGATGAAAAATAATGCACACTGGGAGTGCATCTATCGTTCTTCTTCTCTCTTTTCTTCTTTATTTCAGATCCATAGATAAGGGGTGTTTTCTTACCTTTCATGAGAAAAACTGCAGTAATTGACTTTAATATGAAAAATGAAATCTGTTTAAACAGATGTATAGGTAAGCTCGTGAGTATTATTGACAATTAAACTCAGCACAAAGAAGTTAAACAGCATTTGAAAACTACTAAAATATGTGAAAGTTATCAAATACAGTACAACGTTTGGCTTTATTTAAATAGCCCAATGTTCCTATGGAGAAAAGACAGTCATTTATGGAAATCAGAATTTTTCTTGAAGATCATCCTTTTGTTTTATCCTGTTCAAAAGCCCAGTGACACCCTGTAGTTCTGATATGAACCTTAGTGTAAAATCTCCGGTTTTACATTCTTTTCAAAGGAAAATTCTGAAGGAAATACGTTACTGAGAGTGTTTTTCATTAAAATTCTTGCTGGAGACTGCTTCCTATAACGGTGGAAGAAGGATGACAGAGAGACCACGTATAAAAAGGTCAGAGAGTGCCTCTATGGAGCAGAGACACGAGAGGGGATATGACTGATGAAGAAAAGGTTAAAGAGGTGAAGAGTGCAAAGTGGAATGAAATAGGGAAATAGATGGAAATAGGAGACAAAGAATAGATTGGAAAGAAGTTGGAGGAGGGAAATCACTTATTACAGACATGTGTGAAAAGCAGATTGACAAGAACCAGAAGAAAGAGCATACATGGAAAAGCCTAAATGCTCTTAACCACTGACATTTGGAGTTATGCTATCAACTTTAAGGTTGCACATCTATGCTTGAGTCACTCTAAATTTGCAGAGAGCTTTTCTTCGTGGCTTTGGTGCAAGCTTGTCTTCAGTTTTCACATTTACTGGAGCCAAAACAGAGTATTTTAGGTTCTCCAAGCAGTGAACTGCTCTCCCCATAGCCTTATATGCTTATTTTATAGCACCAGGCAGACAAAATACAGACTGGTGGATCAGGGTAGGAATATGTTCCCTTTAAGCATCCACTCTGACAGAGCATCATGATGAAGCAAAGATTATGCAAGCAAAGATTTTTAAAAAAAAATTATGACTGCTTTTCTGGGGTGGCAGAGTTTTATTGTGCAAAAGCAAAGATGGAACAGAGACAGAGTCTGCTGAAATTCTGGCCCTCACTGAGACTTTGGTCAGGTCATAGCCCTATGGAAAAAACAATGAATGTCAGGAAACTGACAAGCACAGGCTCTCCAACCTTTATGCCTAAAATTAGGTTAAGAGTGTACTTTCTTTTTTCAGGACTCTGTGTCCCAGTACAGATTGACGCGAGGATAGGTCTCGGTTTCAGAGCATTGTTTGTAAAAGCTGGCCTTGTAAGTTTTGCAGAAAATACAGAATTCTGGAAAGAAGAACTCTAAAGGGACTTTCTTTAGCAGTTCGAGTGTAAAAAGGCACTCAGGCCTTGTTTTTTCCTACTGGGACAAGTGCCCAGGAAAACAGCTCAATCAAATTCAGTGTTTTGAATTTTCTCTTCATAAACAAATCTATGGATTCGTACTTAACACCCTCCTGACAGCGTTTTCTTTTAATAACAAAGGGAATAGCGGGTTCATCTCACTTTAGGTGGCAGCAACTCATGTGTCTACATGAGAGCTATGTATTTAAGGCTACAAAGATGAAATTAATGCAGTCAGAAGAGTGGAGTGGGCGTTTCAGCTGAAAAAGTGGGGCCTACTTTAGTGCAAGATTATTTATGTTCCAGGCTCTGTTAGCTAAACTTTCACTGGCCATAATGAAAGCTGAGAAATCCAACTCAGGCAGCAATCTTACGCTGTGGATACCCAGATTTAGGTGAGAGGACCCATCCTCCCCCTGAAGCTCTGTGGCCAAATCACCACTCAAGTGTAAATGCCACCCACTCGAGAGGAGAGGCTCAAACATGGGTGGTGCATCTCTGGGCCGGGAGCCTGAAGTCTATGCAGGCACCTGGTTGTATTTGAAATGCCCTGAGGTATTTGAAACATCCGAGGGAGGCTGGCAGATATGATAAAGGGCTTGAGACAAGACCTCTGCCCTTCTGCAAGAGCAGCTGGAGGCCAGGCAGGATATTCCAGGCATCTCAAATGACAGTTGACAACTACGTGCGGGCAAGTGACTCGAGCTCTGAGCCTTCATTCTTACTTGTCCCAAAGTCTCCTGTGGGTAGGGAAATATCTCATCACAATAAATAATCCCCTTGTCACCTCTGAAGGAGCAGCACAAACGTGTCCTGTCAACTCTTCCCTGAGCGGGAGGTAAAATGGTTGTGATGCAAGGCATCAAGGTGTATGGGCAGGGAAATTTAAACCATGGAAACATCCTCTGATCCTTTGGGATGGATTTGTTACCCAGGCTGAAAATTAGGAACATTTTTTTCTGCCCCATGGCAAGGGTCTTTGGCTTCACATTATAAAGAAGCGAGCATATATATTTCTATTTCCAGTAAAGAGAGAATAAAAATTAATAAGAATAATTTAAAAAAATCCTGTCAAATCAGCAATTTAAAGTTGCAGGTGAGAGAAAAACACAGGAGCTTACGGGATACAACTCCACAATTTCTGGTCTGGACAGCAGAAATCAATGAAGCAAATATAACCTATCCAACTGATAGAAGAACAAGCCATTCCTAAGTGCGTAGTTTGCTTTCATCTGTGTTTGAAACTACCTCAAAGCAAAAAAGGCAATATGTCTCAGAATGATGGGACAACTAACTAAGCTTAACATTTCCTCTCCTCTCTTGTTTGTCCATTCTTCATTGTTCATTTAGTGTTGGGAAAATACTCTGGAAGCAAAACTATCATGATGACTTATGCACATGTATCACTTAAATCCAGCTCAACCTCTCAAAAAAAAAGCCTCTCAAGGCAGCCTAAGTTATGGTTTTGTCTTAAGCTGGGTTTCTCCGCAGGAATTTCTCTCCTTCCCACAAACAAAAGAGCCATTTCATCTAGAGCTGTGAATCCTCAGAGATAGAAAAAAATCCCCCATGAAATGCCAAAGACGCATGAGTAAAATATCTTCATTGATGAAGATTAACTGTTTCACTGAAGAAAAAAAGTGTTGAGCAACTGGTGGGCATTTCCAGGGCTTGCTGTGCTATTTCTGCATCGCTGTGCGGCTGTTTCTCATTCCAGGAGTTAAAGAGGGGGGAAAAAAAAGTCTTCTGTTTTTTTAAATGATCTGGAACTACTTGGCATGTGACTTCTGAAGTGTTTAGCACAGACTTACAAAAACGTCATGAACATTTATCAGCCTAGGCCCAAAATCCACTTGCCTGCCTTGTATCATCAGTCATCATGCTAATGAAAATACTAATGGCATTTCAATTGCGTTTCAAGAGAAATGAGCTGTTTCGACTGAACAGGAATTAGAAAAAAAAATTAAATTTTTGTACAAAGAGTATATCACTCTCCTTTTTTATTATTATTAATTAGATGAAACGTTTGGCTTCAATGAAGGCTGGGGTCCCGACTGTGCAAGTCACAATAGACATAAAAAATGAGAAATGAGCCACATCAGCAGACAGAGGAAGGAAGAAAAAGAGTTAAGAACAAGAAATGGAATAGGAAACAGAAACACACAAAATGCTTTCGAATCACTCAGTGATGTCTAAGCTAAGTTATTTTAGTATTTCAGATGATCAGCAGAGAGAAGGAGACATCTCCAGAGGTCAAGTCATGCCACTAGGGCTAGATGCCTGTGCTTGAGTGCAATTAACTGCCCCTGAGTTGCCCACACTGGCTGGCTCAAAACCCACACAAATTTTCAGAAGTCAACACATGAGTGGCAGGCAAAGAACCTCACCACCACCTAACAGCAAGTCAGCAAGACATGCAGCTTGGTGATAGAACAAGAGGAAATGCCCTCAAGTTGCTTGAGAGATTGGGATTGGATGCTGGGAAAAATTTCTTCATTGAAAGGGTTGGCAAGACCTGGCACCCAGGCACAGCTGCCCAGGGCAGTGATGGAGTCCCTATCCCTGGAGGGATTTAAAGGCCACGTGGATGTATCACTTGGGGACATGGGTCAGCGGTGGCCTTGGCAGTGCTGGTGGAATGGCTGCACTCATGGTCTTGGAGGGCTTTTCCAATCAAAGTGTTTCTGTGATTTTATGAGTCACACTCCTGTTCCCCAACCAAATTCCCTAACACAGCCTCCATCTCAGGGTTATTGCTAAGATGGGTGCAAGCCATGCCTCTCCTTTGGAGCACAGGGCTGGAGACACAGATGGCTCAGATCTCCAGGAGGCACCACGCAGCCTGGCCTTGTGCTGTCAGGATGGAGCAGGACAGAGGTGCCTGGCAGATTAAGATGTCAGTAGGTGGTGCTGATGGCCAAGGGGTGCAAGCCTGGGTTTCATTGCAGCAGTGCACCTGGATCATGTGCTGAATTTGTTCCCTCCCGCAGCTCACATTTTCCCTGGAGGTCTTACACGTTCGTCACGTCATCTTCAATGACGGATAATGCCCAATGCAAATTTTGCCTGTTAACTTTTTTCAATTGACATCTTTACAAGTTTTTTTTTCCACTTTTTTTTAATCTCCCCGTCCTGTTGAAAAGTGGGAGTGACAGCACAACTGAGTAGGTGCAAGGCAGGTGACCGAGGTCAACCCACCACAGATGGGGACAGGGAGCGAGTGCCCTTAGGAGGTCTTGTAATGGGTGTATATGGGTGCCTCAGTGTGGCAAGAAGCTGGGACTGGTGTGAGACAGAAAGGAGGGGCACTTGCTCCCAAGCACGGTTTCTGTATGGCTTGGGAAAGCACTAATGCTTGTGCCAGTGGGTGAGCAGGCTTGGCAGCCCAAGTCTGATCCTAGATCAAATGCTTTACATTTTGGAAACGTTGAGCAAAAAAGATGAAGGGGTGGGAGATGAAATGCTTTGTCTTAAAACAAAAAAACAACAAATAAAATTTTAAAAACAGTGACCGTGGAAAACCCCAACAGTTCCTAGGTTCCGATCTGCCCTGCCGTGAAACCAGAACAAATAGGCTGCGGCACAGTTTTAAGAGTCGATTATAAAACACCCCATCAGAACATAAACATCCCACATTGACAAAGTAATCTCTGTGGATCTCAGTGGGCCTGACCTGGTGCTGCCCTCTTCCTTGTATAGTCATGAATACAAATGCAAGGTGAATGCTGGCTGCCTTCTGATCGGGTGACATTTTACACCCATGTTACTGATGTCAACAACTGCATGAGGGAGCAGAGAATCAAACTCAGGATAACCACTTGCAAAAAATAGAAGAGCAAGCTGAAGGCATGTTTCCAAGCACTTTAGGCATTTCAGGACTGACACTTTACATGGCTAAGTCGATCCCTTCTGCACTCCCACATTTACTTAGGGAAAAGCCTGGTGCTTTATGTTGTGCTATAATACATTGTTTGAGCAGACGCTGCCCTAGCTCCACAAGAGAGCTGTTCTCTGCTCCTGCCATCTCGTTTTGTGAGTACTAAATCAGTGAGAAGGAATACCCCGGCAAAACCATTCAGATATCTCTGAGATCAAAGCCTGAAACCTTTGTTTCTGGTATGCAAAGGGAGAAAAATTACGACTTGTCTCTCGTTCTGTTCGAACAGTCCTTTCTCTTTCCACGCAAGCAAACAAATAAACAGCAAATGCCCTATTCCCACCTGGCGTTGCTGCAACGTTGTGTTTGAGGCTTTAAAAGCGTAAAAGTCAAACCATTCAAAATGATGGGTCCCGTAGCAAATGTAACATGGTCCCAGGGGTCCCTACGTAGTGTATGGTATTGCTGCACATGGTATTAACTTTTATGCCTTCGTCTATATATGCAATGTGGCTCATTTATGGTTGCTCTGGGAACCACTATGTTTACATAAATTTTAATTTCCTGTCTTTTGTTTGTTCTCTTTATCATCTTTCTAAAACAAAATTTTCCTTGTGAATTTTAGTGCTCAACCAATTACCCGCAGATGGAGGCACAGGAGAATTGACATCCTCTGTTTTTTCCATGTGGCCCTGGCAAGGCGCCTCCACTTCGGTTTGGGCCCACTAGGAATGGCGGAGCTCCAGCAGTGACACTGTATTTCTACCAGAGCAGGCCTGTTCCCACGGGTCGTGGCAATTTTGGTCCTGTGTCTCCTGGGATCTGGCCAAAACCTTCCTGCTGAGTTGACATGGGCCGTATTTACTATATCATAACTCATTTTCCTTGTTTTGTTTTCCTCCTAAATGCATGCAGCTTGTGAATCGAGTGAATCTGGTGGTTGACTTTATACATCCACACTTGAGTTATATGCCTTTAGATTTCGGCGTGGAAGCCTTTTGTCACCTGCTCTGATAACTAAAACAAGGTGTTTGCAGCTGCTTGAAATACATCTTTTGTTGAAGCTTGCAAAACTAGTGCCTTGCTCAGCGCAGACCTTGTTGCAAAACATCACCACAAATGATTGAAACTGTAGAGATGCCAGTTGCACAGAAAAAAAATCCATGATGGTCCAGCTACAGATTAATGCAGTGATCTTCATGAACTTGTAATTAAAATTCAGCGTTGACAGGACCAAGCCCTGCTACTATATTTTAGGGAAACAAAGAATAACAGATAAAGCTAAATTATAATAGGTCGATGCAGCAAATACAAGAAAAATATGGCAGTTCTCAGCAGCTGTGATAGGAATCCTTCCTCTTCTTGAATAATAAAGGCTTTTGCTAATTTTAACCAGAGCCGAATCTGAAAAACCTGCAGTCGCATATGACTCACAGAGCCCCAAGGGAAGGGGAGGTGGGGGGAGATATGTGTGTGTGTATGTCTGTGTGTATAATCTAACAGTGCCCAGAGCTTTTGAGATCCTGGACCACTTCAATCACACAGGCCAGATTCATTAAAAACCCTGGCTACATTCCAGCAGTTAAAATTGAAGCGGCATATTTATTGCATTTTGCTCAAATAAATCTGAAAACGTGTGAATCATATCCCTCGGAGAGATGGAGGGAAGGAGTAAACAGTCCCGGGCTCGCACTCGGGAGCGGGGCACGGCGAGGAACAAAGATGCGGGAGGGTCATGGTCGCAGGGCGCCGCAGGATGCTCGAGGAGCCAGAGGGTTTGGGAGGCCGAGGGCTCCCTCAGTCGCCATTTTCTGCACTGCTGCTGTGCTGGCCTCGAACCCTCTGCTTGGCTTTCTCTATTTTATTTATACCCCTGCACACACACACACTCTCTCTCTCACACACACGGAGATGCATGCATATATTTTAAAGAGCTCCTCAGCTTATGCAACTCCGCTCTGCGGCTCTCTGTGGTTTTCCAGATGCTGCTCATGATGCTGGCACCTCACCCCACTTGCAGCTGCATTCAGCTGGGATTCAATTACAGCCTGTCTTGCAAAGGCAGATTGGTTTTTCAAAGATAACATAGTTTGGGGAGGAATTTTATTTATTTTTTTTTTCTGCCTCCAAAAAAGTAATTTTTATTAGGAGGGGAGAGGCGTGACTTGTAGATTGATCTTGCCAGGTGCTGAGGGGCTCCAGACAGGTCCTTAGCACCCTCAGTATTGTTTTACTTCAGCCCTTTCTTAGAGAACAGGCAGTACCCTGCAGGTTTCAATTCTGTGAGAATAAAGTGCTGGCAGAGCAGGCTCCAAGCTGCTCCCACAGGGAAACTATCAGAAATAGTACATAGATAACCATTTTTATCACCACTGATTTTACAAACAGTAGTCAGCTTAAAATTAGCAAACCTGAGTATCGATTTTCTTTTTCTTTTTCTCTTTTTTTGGTGCAGAATTTTTTAGGAAGGAGGTTGATTTGGTGTTACCAAAGCAGGAGGTGATTGAACTGTCCTCCAAAGTCCACCATGGACCTTCTCGTTCAGGCAATGTGTGGCTCTTCCCAAGATGATGCTGTGCAGAGGGGGGTCCCATGTCTTGGCAGCAGGTGGAAGGGAAAGGACAGGTTTGCAAGGCTCTCCGGCATTGGGGCTAAGAGAACTCCAAGGAGCACAGGGGCTGAGATGACTATTTTCGAGCTTCAAGTCGATGTTTTCCACTCATCCTATTCAATTATTAGTTGCACTAATGAATTAACAAAGTTACTGCTTTCTTCCAGCTTTGGATGGTGCTCAGAGGCTGAACACAGTAATGGAATGCAGGACAGAGACACCACTGCTTTCAAAGAGCTTTGAGAAATCAAACACTTGTTCCCGAGACTGTGGAAGCAGCCTGATATTTGGGGATGACATTTGCCCGTGGTTTCTGGTGGAATGCTTGGGAGCAGCCAGTAGCAGCAGCCTTGGCAACCCAGGAGATAAATCATGGAGTTTTGATGACTAATGTTGTACAGACACTTTGGCAAGTTGGTCTACTCCCTCCTGCCTCAGTTTCCTCTGTCTGTAACAGGAGCTGAAAACACCTTATCTTGGCCACAGGGCTGACAAAAATAGTATGCAATATGAGGATGAAATAAAATTGCTTGCTCTAAAGAAGAAATCCTGTCTATTAAATGAAAATATGGAAAGGCTGTTTGCTAGTTCTTGGATCAGACAGGGAAACAATAATAGTCTTATTTATTAGATTAGCACAGCCCTAGCTTTCCTCAGTCCTTCTATATGTGCTTTATTTGCATGCCATTAAATCTAAATACTCTTTTTCAAAGACTTACTGGAGTCTGTTAGTTGCAGAGGAAGCAGCTTTAGCACAAAGGAAGAGAGCAGACCTGGGAAATAGGGCTGCACGACTTTGATGAAGGAACTTCTTCAAATTACAATAAAGACGGAATAGGTAAGGCAGGGAGAGCAGCGAGGAGGGCAGTGCAGGTGTGGTGCAGCAGCAAAGGCCCTCAGTGTGTGTCCTCTTCATGCCCCTGAAAGGCTGATGGAGCACTGGGCTTTCACAGGTCTCTCCCTGCCTGTTTGATGTATTTAGCTGCAGTGGGAAAGCTTGCAGGGGCCGTGAAGGAACCGCACTGCATTAAAGGGATGCGGGAGGGGCTTGCGGCTGAGAACAGCTCAGCACAGCTCCCCCAGGCCCACCTGGGGAGCTCCTCCTGCCAAAGGATCTCATGGGCCCGAGCACAGAGAGAGAGGTGAGAGATGGAGCTGGGGTTTGCCTGGCTAAAAACTTCCCTGCTCTGGGTCTGGTTTTGGGAAACAGCATCCAGCGGTGGTTCGGATTGAGCTGCTGTTTGATCTAAGTCCCAGAGGTTAATGACAGCTTTGCATGTGTCTCATAATGCCATTTGCTAGAGCAGTGCAAAGGGTTTTTTTAATATATATTAACAGATGTGGTTACCCAGAACCCCTGGAGGTGAGAAACTTGATCCCCGTTTCTAGTGGGTGAGACTAAGCAATCCCATTGGTTTTGTATCATGGTTTCTCTGGAGTTTTAATGGGGAGGCAAACTCTGTATCTTGAAGGCAGAGTTTCTATACATATACATATACACACCAGTGGTACTTCTGGGATGAAGACAGAATGTTTAATTCCCTAAATAATCTTTCTGTTTCCAATTAGTGAATTTGGAGACACAAAGAGCAATTGGAGGTCCTCTCCACTGATCTTAGGGGACCATCACCATCATGGCAGGGGGACACTGGCATGAGATGATATCACAGAGACTGCAGGATAAATGAGGGATTTGGTCCATGGAGGACAACACTGAGGGCCTTCAGCGTCTCTGAAGTTCCTTCTACGTAATGAAAGGAACAGCCATTGATAACTATTTTAATGACCTGATCCTCAAGTACACTAAATAAAGTGTAGTGAAAAGAAGGAAAAAGGGAGGTCCTTTACCCTTCCCACACAGGGCACTTTTAACCTGTATCTGTGTATCCCCACCTGCATATTGCTGACTACCTAGCAGGCTGCTGAAAGTGCTCGGTTGTTACATGTTTTTCCACATCAGAACATCTACCTCAACAGTTTTATTTTGTAAAAATAATATTAGAGAACAACAACAACCAAAAAAAAAAAAAAAAGCCAACAAACCCTCAACCCAAAACACAGGGTATGAGTTCTTGCTTGTGTTAACAGGGAGGAATTCAGGGTAGGTAAGGAAATGTTGTCTAAATATTAGCCCATCTGACTACCAGAGTGTGTTTAATAAAGACATTGTTCATGATAGCACGGTACAGTGTCCACTAAAGCCTTGACTGGATTTTTATTGACTGCAGTGTGCTTTGGATTGGTCCAAATACAAACCAAAATAAAATAATGTAATATAATATAATATAAACATCTATTTTGTCAATTTGATGAATGTGTATTTAGTTGAAAGATTTCCACTAAATGGAGTGAGAGTCGTGAAGCTAAATCTCCAGGCCTGACTTCAAAGATTTGGCTGGAGAAACATATTTATTAAGGCTAAGCAGGACTTCAACGAACACAGTTTAAAAGTAAAAGCACGGGCCTTGAAATGCAGCGCCAGCTCCCTGCTAATTCCCTCTCCCCTCAGCACATATATTTTCCTTTAAGGAAAAACAAGGAGCTCGCAGACCACTTGTGTGGCGCGTTATTTGCCGCCTGCAAATAGAAACAGGCATGTGGCAGGCCTCCGAAAAATGCAGTTTGTAACTGTAAGACCAACTGACCCTCGACTGCGGCAGCACTTTGTGGCCCCCACATGCAAACAATCATCTATTGATTCCCAAGGCATCCAGCTTCAAACCCGCCCTTGTTTTCCAGAGACCTCCAGTTGCAGGAAAGACACTGTCCTGGCTAATTCCCCCTGCCCGGGGGCTGCTCGGTATTTCTGCTGCTCGCTTGAAGTGTTATCAAAATAACAACGGCTTGCAAAGCAGAATTACTGAATGTTGGTTTTCTGCTGCTCAGAGGAGAGGCGATGAACTCTCGGCTGCACAAATGGGCTTTTATTGCCGCCCTTTTGGCACATCTGCCAGAAGGAATATTGAAGAATATGATATGGGAAATATACAGCACCAGGAGGAGGGATGGAGTAGATCAGCCACCCCTGCAATGTTTCGCAGGGCAAATTTCAGTGAATCAAAGGCCATCAAGGAAAGCTGCTTAAGCCTCTGTGTTCTCTATAAGCACATTACTGTATGTTTGCAGCAAACAAATCTGCTTTATGGGCTACAGGGAAGACAGGGAGGGATCTTAAAAAATGAGACTGGAAAAGTAAATGCTCTTGAACCGTATTTCAGATTGCCATGACCACAGCAAAAATCAGTATTTCCATTGCCTCCATCAATAAAAGTTTTAATTATTTAGATCACTTTAATATGTCAGTAGCTTGAGGGTGTGAGGTACACAACAGTTGGGCAGCACACACCACACCTCTTCACCAGAAGTTTGGGATGGTCTGTGATCATAGTACAAAATCAGGGAATCATTAGGGTTGGAAAAGCCCTCTAAGATCATCAGCTCCAACCATTAACCCAGCACTGCCAATCCCACCACCAAAACGATATTTTAGCTTGGAGAAGGTGCTGTGGTCTGTGATAGAGAGGGATGAAGCTGGTGACTGCACTCCCTCCCAGCCAAGGCAGCAACTCGTCTAGTCTAAGCAGAAAGGATTGTGTTTTCACTGGTACATTTAGGTAGATTGATATCAACTAATTGAAAGTGCCTGATGGACACAGTCAGAGCTCGTGACTCAGCTTGGAGATGTGTATCTCAGGATGGAGATTCCATTGACTCCTCTCCATGGACTATAATTACTGACCTATCCACTTGTCATTGCCCTCTCTCATCCCGGATGAAACAGTCCTTAATCTCTACCACTGAATGAGATCCTGATGGAAGATGGTGCATTATTCTTAGTGAGTCATTCCAGCAACCCGGAGCACTGACCTGGCACGGCCTCTGGGGAAGATGCAGGATCCACTGAATCTCTAACAAAACGAGTCACAACCCTCGCTCCCTCGTGGAATTTTATCCAGGTAATTGTGGGGCTTCACTTCACTAAGCATGTGACAAATTAAACACACACACAC
>VZTA01024616.1:27442-49097 GCA_013398855.1 Mohoua ochrocephala
GGGCTTGTGCAGAGCAGCTAACAGGTGAGCCCTGAAGGAGAGCACCTCGTGGGCTGGGGAGTTATTAATTGCTGCTTAGGGACCTGAGCTTCCTAACTACTGAATATCTCCCAGCAGATCCAGTGAAGGCTTGTGGTAGAAAATGGTTGCCCTTCCTTTCCCCCTGAAAGAGACATTCAACAAGCTCACAAGAATAACAAACAACACGGTCTAAAGGAGAGGAGCTGTGGCTACATGCAAAGCAAGAGCCATGAGGGAATTTCCTTTTTTTGTCTGAATCTTACTGTATTAAAAACAACTGGACAAAGATTGCAAGGGAAGTCCGGGTGGTAATCTGAGCATCCCATTCTGACCAGCATGCAGAAAGGCTATGGGAAGAGAGAAGCCACACAGGCAAATCCTGCCAGCTACTGCAGCCATAACAGCTTGTAATTTCATTGCAACATATTTTTCTTAAAAGCGTAAACTTCATGAAATGAGTGATGAGTGCATGTCAGATGTCTTTAAAAAATTTTTTTAAAAAACCCCAACGAAACAAAACAAAACAAAAAAAAGGCAGAAAGAGTTTCTTCTGTTGGGGATGAGAAAAAATAACTTACTGCTCCCTGAAAATACATGAAACAACAAGTTGAACACAATGGAAACTATTTCATATTTGTAAATATTGAGAAAAATTGAGTCATTCCCCAAATTGCTGGTGTCTGAGAGCGTTAGAAGCTTTTGGGGTGTTACAGTATTGTTAGAACATCGGGATCATGTCTTCAGATGATAATTCAGGAGAAAGAGGATGACTCAGTGAATGTTTTACTGGGAGGCCGTGGGAGGAATCAGTGCTGAAGTTAATCAGTGCTGAAGTTTTATATTTATGGGGTTCTGACAACCCCAAACATGTGGTTACAGAGAAGGTACATATGCAATGACTTTTGAGCTCAGCAGCTCAAAAAATGGACTTTTACAGGTTTTGAGTGATGTACAGTCAGGTCTTGTCCAGTGTGACAGATATTACCCCCTTGAACTAAAACAGTTAAAAACTCTTAGATGAACACCTTATTACTTTTCCCTAAGAACTTTCCAGGGGCTAGCCTTATCCTTCAGCCTGGATCTTGTTTCTTAGAGCAAAACCACACTCCAGGACTGACTGGAGTCCAGGTCTTCGTTTGTCTCCAAAGGGAGCAATTATTGAGACTTTCAGTTCATTTCCCACATTTCACATCCCCATGCTCTTTTGCCCTATAGGAAATGAGGTAGAGAATACAGGCTGTGACCAGCATTACACATTGCTAAGGATAAATCAGGTTCCAGTCTGCAGAAAAGTAGCTTTCTCCTAAGAACATCTTTCTCACTCCTTATCATTCCTGCAATCGTTGACTGACTTGTATTGAAGGGTTATTATGCCAAATCTCTGATACTGGATCTCTGCTCAAGATGCAGCTTTTGATGGGGGAATGTCTGTGTAATTGCTTGTTGTAGTAATCCTACAGCACTTATTTTTTTCCCTGAAAGAATCTCATTTCATTGCAGAAGTTAGCCTAACACAATTTGTGTACTTAGTTTACTGTCCAAGCCAAACTTTCAGAGGGGGAGGATGATGGAACTGTTGCAACGATATTCCTCAAAGAATTTGGGTTACAGAAACTAAAATGAAAAATGCACACTCACACACACACATATATACACACACACACACATATATAGATATATGTACACATATGTACCCATACTTAGAATCATGCATATCCTCAACAATTACAATGAATATTAAGTAACACTTTATTTACTTAGACTCCACAGGCCATGGCATGTGGGAGGAAAAAACAAGTTATGTCTGTCCATTAGTACCTGTGTTTCCAACTAAAAGTTTATTTTTCCTTCTCAGAGTGATATTTGTCACTTACTTAAAACCCAAACCATAACAAAGCGTACATTGATCTTCCAGTACATTTTTCCTTCAGTGTTCCTTCCATAGTCTCCTCCTTTCTTTAACTGTTTCCCAAGTTCCCAAACCAGATTGCATCAGTTCAGGAGCAGAAGTCCTGAGTCTTTTCTGCTTTTGGAGAGCAAAGTGACTTAGCACAGAAGTTGGAGAGGGAAGAAGACAAAAAGCCACAACTGAATGTCCAGGGATCCTGTGGTTATGACTTGTCTGCCTACTAAAAATGCTGTTCCTCATTTTCTGGTGTGTTCCTTGAAAGCACGTCTGCCTGCGTTGGTGGGTCTCGGCTGTCCAAGTTTAGGTCAGATATATTAGAAATGGAAAAGCCATATTAGCTCAGCTAGCCCATCCTTCCAGCTGCCCCAGAACAGGTCAGTTCATTCATCCTTAAATGACTGGGCTTCCCCAGCTTCCCTGGGGAACACTATTTCAAAGTCTGATAGGTTTTCCTTCTACAAGCCTCTCCTGATGTTAGATTAATTTAGTTTTGGATACTGAAGGGGAGGGCTTAAAATCCGTTTTCTGATATGAGAAGGACAGTGCTGCGGGTGCTTAATTTAAAAGAAGAGATCTTTTAAGCTGCCAAGCATCTGCAGAAAAGGGTTTTTGAAGGACCCTCAACTGGCCGAGTGAGGCACGAGGCATTTTTAAAAGGTTGTTTTTGCATATGCATATCTACAGATGGATAAACGTATGTGAATACATAGACACGTGTATAAAACAAAAATCAAGAGTTATTAAAAGCTGGTGTCAGGTCAGACCTTATCTGAAATCTTTGTCTGAAATATTTCTGAGGGGTCATCTCACTGGTCCTTCTGTCACAGGCTTGTCACTGCCTCCAGGGACAGACAAACAAGTGCCCTAAGTAGAATGGAACACGACACTTTGCTGTAAAGTAAATATGTTACATAGCTTCTTTTATGCTCTTTAGCATCACGCAGTAGGGCTTAGCTGTGGAAAGAGCTCTTCACAGCTGTGATGAGCACCCTTCCAGGCTGTACATATGTGTTGACCTAGATTGTCTAACCCTGCTCTGTGCATGAGAACAAGAGCTTTAATTATAATGGTACAAAGTCCTCCTCAAGCTGCCCGGCGCTTGCTGCAATGACAGCAGACATGCTCCTGTGGCTGGGAAGATGCTGGAGGAAGCAGGAGGAATGGTCTGGCTCTGGCACAGACCCATTCAGAGTGACAGCCTTTTAGGGTGGTTTGTGCTGAAGCCAGTTCAGCACTATTGCCCACATTACCACTGTTTGTCTTTCTCTGCAGGCACTCGGTGCTGTTACTCCCTTGTCCTGGCTCCAACATGCATTACTCACTGACCTCTTTTCAGTCTCAGTGGCTCTCTTCAACACTGGCTTTGCTGGCTTCAAGAATCAGGATTCCAATTTCCCTTACTGGCCTTGACAAAAGAACTGGCAGTTCAGCTCCATTTTTTATCTGATCTTGGTCTCATGTGTTACCTTCTCTCCAGAAATTTGCCTCTTCCTGCCCATCAACTAAGCAGCTGATTTACACTGGGGCCATAGCAATAATTAATATTTAAAAAAAGCTTTTCTCACCGAACAAATGTTATTGCCCTCTGTTAGAGGCAAGGAAAGAAGAAAATGTTTGTTAAATATGATGCCACTAAGTTTTTAAATTACAACACCAAGGCTGCATGTAGGCTGAGAAGGAAGGGGGATTAGAGAGACAACATGTGCACAACATCACGACATATTTCATGGGACTGAGGGTCAGAGTCCGTGATTCATCCAGCACAGCATGGCTAATGGATCTGCCAGCTGACCTGGTCAACAAATATTTGCCAAAGGCAATGGATTCATGTTGGAGGTGACCATGTTGGCTCTGCACCTGCTCAACAGGAGCCCCAAACTGTCTGGGCTACGGATGGCTCCTGCACCTTCCCACTGACAATTTTCTGGGAAATGAAGCAGAGAAAAAAAGCATAAAAACATCCCTGAAGATTTTGTTGAGGTCTTCTTGTCAATCTTTCTGTCATTCTTTTGTCTTCCAAAGTTTGTGTGGTTTTGAGAAAGATCAAGTAGAAATGCATGAACTACAAGGGAAGGGCAGAAGAGAAACATTGTCCTTGGCCCTTGTGCCATGGGGGAAAAAATAGGTTTTAAGGTGCAAATTAGGCGCTTTTCTATCCTTTTTAGCCATTGGGGATTCACTGAAGTGGAGTGAGAAAAAGCATTCACTGCAAAGCATCAAAGAAAGAGGGCGAATGATGACTCCCTCCAAACGAGCAGGGTTTGAGTTCCTGGAGCTGTGGAGCACTGAAATTTTTGCTGCCTTCTAGTAAACAGAGATATTACTCCATCCAGCTGGCAATAACGTGACACAGCCCATGGCTGTGATATTGCTGCCATTTAAACAGATCAAAAATGGGCCAGCATGACCACAGGTAGCAGACAATGGGAAGGATGAGGCTGTGAGAGCAGGCAGGTAGATAAACGGGCAGGGAGAAAGAGCAACAAACAGTGCCCTCTAATCCCAAACTAGAAATGAAAAGTCACGAGGGTGGCTTTGCCCTCCTCCACAAGTTCATCCTGAGGAAGTCACCAAGTCTCCCATTTCTCACCACAAATGCAGGGCAGAATCTGCAATGATGAGCATATAGGCAGTTGGCAAAGTTATTCTCTGGAAATCATAAAATACTGAAGCCTTTTTTTTTTTTTTCCAGCCATATGATTTCTGCTGATGGGAGACCTACAAAGAAACAGACCAGCACCAGAAGAATGCCTGAGGCTGCTGCAGATGGCCAGGTCCCTCAGGATCTCAAAACCAGCCGAACAAACAGGCTGTGGCACTCCAAAAAGTTCACAGCATCTCCATATCCTGAGCCACACTGATCTTAATACCAACCCCTGCTCATCAGAAATGCCCTCAGCACCCCAGGAGCAGCTTAAACCCAACCATATGCAGCTCTCTGTGTGATCTCTCCACAAACAAGTGTTAAGATTATGCTAAGACCCCATGTGTTCAGCAGACTCCCTGTTCCTGTGGATCAATCAAACCCGAAGCTGTTAATTTTACAGATGCTGCTAAGCCAGAACCTGAGTTATGAGAATCTCTAAACATTAGCACAGCTGTATGCTTTTGCCCGGTCTTTGCAAATATCCCTTCTCTTTTTAATAGACTAGTAGGGGGTTCAGAGCCCAAACTCAAGTCAGGGATCTCAGCAGGATGCCAGACTATTTTGTGTATAAAGGACTTAAATGATACAATATGGATTCCTCGGTTGGTTTCTTTTCTTTTTTTTTTTTTTTTTTCCCTTTTCTTTCACATAATTTCTTTCCAGCCTGCATCCTCTGGTCTGGGTGGCACACAGACTTTCCCAGACACTTTTGCTCTCACTTGAGCATTTACTTACACGTGTTTAGAATATACTGATAGCTTTCGAGACAGAAAATGTAATCAAAACCAACCATAACCCATAGTAGCAAAAATCAAGTGTCTTTAGCTTAAATATTTGCTTCCCCAGAAAAAGTTGGGAGAAACAGCTCTTGCACTTTCAAGTCACTGGTGGAGAATTGCCACCTACTACAGCACAGGGAAAGACTCATAACATATCTAATATATTATTCCCAGTCCAGCACGATACGCCTAATTAGTTGGAACACAAACAGCTGAAGATAAAATGCCAAAGACAGACTTTGACTGCATAGCTGTGAGTTCAAACCACATTGCCATGTTTCAAAGAGCTTTGAAGCAATAAGGATTGAAGCAACACAAACACTTTGTTGCCCTACTGAGGATGGGAGGCTGAAGAAAAGGACCTGAGATTACAGCTTTGCAGCTGACTTGTTTTCAGATTTTGTAAAGTATCAGGAAACCTCCTGATTTCAGTAAAGTTTTGCTGATTAAAGGATCAACAGATACATCCAAAGTGCAAGCCAAAGGTTCATTAAACAGGAGCTGGGTTTATCCAAACCCTGGATTCAAAGCTATGCTGCTGTCTCTCCATTTAACAGCAAGCAGAGACTCCTTTTTATTGGGAAAGCAACACAACTTTATGATAGCACTAAACAGATACAACTGTCTCCTTATCTTATAGAAGAATGGGTGCCTGCTGAAATAACTACATTATTGAATAGCTACTGTGTTCCCACAGCACAATAAACTCAAAGTTCAGATCAGTGCCATGCCAATAATGAGTCAATAGCAGTCATATATGAGCACAGATAATCAGGAGAGCAGGCAGACAGATAACGCTAAACTTTTATGGCCCTCTTCATTCAGATATAGGGGAAAATGTAATGACTTCAAAGAATCACATTAACGGCTAAAGAAAGAATAGGAAACCTCTGGCTGCTCCAGGGGTTTTGCTGAAGCTCTGGAGTGTCCCTGCTCCTGGAGCAAATCACTCTGTCCCCATGCCTCGGTTTCCCTCCTGCAGCAAGGTGCACCAAGGACGGCACTTTAGTGATGTTTGGCTCCTTCTTTAAGATCTTTCTCCAGGAAAAACCCTGAGGATGGGTTGGGAGAGCTACGTTGATATGGTGACACTGATCCCAACCCTCAGACACTGAGAGGGAGTTGGGGCTCCCAGGCTGCCTGGTCCCTCTGTGTTACCTGGTTGAGTGCCAAGAAAAGCATCTTTGACAGTTGACACTCCCTCTCCAATACTAGTTAGCCAGGAGAAAATGGGAGACAAAAACTCCATTTGGACCCATCCTCCAACTCCTTTGCCCTTTTCAAACCTGTTTGGTGCCTGTCTGGTCAGCTCACATTCCCCTATGGACACAGAGGAAGCCCACTGCTGATATGACAGCATTTACCCAGGAAAATGGGAAATGTGAGCTTCACCCATCCTCCCTCTCTGGGGGACCCAAACCTCCCAGCTCCCAGGACAGCCTCAGAGCACTGCCAGCACTCAAAGGCAGTCCGCGGGGGACCAGCTCAGAAAGATGTAGTGCTGTGGTGAGCAGCCTGCCAACACAACTCATTTATCACCCAGGGAGGACAGACCTGCCTTGGAAACATCCCTCGTTGCCTGTTCCCAGAAATTAGGACTCATCAGACTGAACACAGTTGTTTTCTACAAGGGGAAACACTGATATCTGGGCAAGTCCCTTATCAGCAGCAGAAACTAGCCATTGCAGCCAACAGAGTTCAAGGGATGTCACTGCTGCCCTGATTCCTTCCTCACCCACCTTTCTCAGCCCATGCTGGGCTGGTTTGCCCGGTGGTTCTGGGTTTGAGTCCACTTGCACAGTGCTGCATTTTAGGTGCTGCAGCCCATCACCTGTGGCATCAGCAGAAATGTGCAGTGCAGATGAATTATCCAGAGTGGTACACCCTTTTACCTGAAACTGTGCACAGGCCTCACCCATGTCAGCTACAAATGCACAACAGGGGAGGACGAGGCAGCCTCTGTCATCCCCTTCCCCTACCCTGAGCCTGCTGCATGTGTGGTTCTTGCCTCACGCTCTCTGTAGGCAGCACAAAGGACGAGAGGCCCTGGGAAATGCCTCAGCAGGCTGCAAAAATATCTTTCCTCTTTAAACACGCTTAGTGCAGAAAGAGGGCCTGATTCTCATCACCACCACGGAGTAACATCCTTGCAACCAGGGGGATGAGATGAAAATGAGCCTGGGAGACAGGGACTGAATGCTTGATTGATTTATTGCATCAAAATTTAAGCTTTCAAAGCTTTTCCCTTCATTTTTGGTTTTACCTACTAAAGGGTAGTTACTCCAGTCTAAAATAATCATAATCATCATAAAAGGAGTCAAGCTGCTTCTCCCCTAAACGAGTTGATTTTTTTTTGGATGCCTCTCTTATAGCAGGAGGATTGAAGCAAGGCAGATAAAAGCTGGAGGCTGAGAATAGAAAGGGTAAAGCCACCCACACATTGTAATAACAACCAGTATTTTAAATCTGGCACTACCTTTGGAAACATTTACGGTCTTAAAACATAATTATAAAGATACGGGGGCTGAGGGGGGCGGTGGGAAGAAAGACACACACTGAAAAGAAGAAAAATGAGTGAAATGACTGTTTTATTTCTTGCTGTCATTAATACCAGAGTATTAAATAAAATCTCGCAGATGAATAAAATGGCTCTGCTGAGACAAAAACAAAATTCCATTGGACTGGGCCTGGTTTTTGCAAATAGCAATATGTGTATGCAAAGGAATTCCTTGTCCCTGAAAATGTTTACAACTCAGAAATAATTGAAATCAGAAGCCAATCCTTTCCACAAAAGAAAAAAAAGTCCTTTTTTTTGTGCATTATTCCTCTTTCCTTTTCTCCCTCTCCATTTCTGGAGGTAAGACTCCCTGCAATTTTAACCCCTTCCAGCTCAGATCAAAGCAAAAACCAAAATTGCCTTTGTGATCTGACAGGTTTTCCCTCAGCGATTTTAACATTAACAAACCTTTCTGCCCGGGTCACTGTCACAGAAGACAGGTGTGGCAAATCTCTTCATTTTTGTTATTTTACGTTTTTCAGACAAAGACTGAAAAACAATTTAAGTATTTTAGTGAGTCAAACCTCAAAGGGCCTCTGAAAGAGGCAGAAGTATCGGCATTCCCCAGTTGCTTTAGACACTTAACAGACACTTCTTAACAATACTTAGGAATTACTGAAGGGTGTGTAGAGAAACAATTTTATTAGAAGAAAAAATGTCCTGGTGACTCCTGTTTTGCCTGCTTTCCACAACACAAGGACTGTACAGCCCAAATTCCTCTGATTTCCCCCACCTAATCCTTTATGGGCACCTTTAGTTAAGCCTATAGGCTGTGAATGCAATAGGGATTTCATTTTTCTTTAAACTTAGCTTGTTACTTCTATTACTCCTTTTTAGACATACATGCTTTCTATCAGAAACACCAAATTAAGCTTCAATTTTATTTTTTTTTTAAATTGTTTATTGGAAAGCATTCTATTTTCAGATAAAAAAACCTAATGTGCACAATGGTACTTGGACCAGCAGCAAGCTCTAGGAGGGTTTCCTGAAGGACCAGCTGCTCCAGTTATTAAGGTGTTTTGATATATTCCTAAGAAAACCATGGCCTGTTTTCTTTCTTTAAAGACATGTCACAAGAAATAGAGTACTGTATGTTAATTGTGATGTAACCTGAAACTTTCAGTTGGCTCAATGGAGAGAGGGAGAGCTTGCTGAGGACAATTCTCTCTATATAAAGTCCCCAGGTTCTTAAAAGGGAAAAGCAAACATGGGCAACTGGAGATGTTTTATTCTGTTTCTCCTGCAAAAACACCCAAAAGTGTAACATGAGCTGTGCTCCCTTTGTGTTCTGGAGGATGACATTAGGAGGAGGCAAGTTTTCAACCTTGGAGACACCTTGGAGACACCTCCCATCACATTGCTTCTCCAACATCCAGGAGATCACCAAAGGCTTTCACTAAAGATAGAATCACAGAATCATTTAGGTTGCAAAAGATCCCCTAAGATCATCGAGTCCAACCATTAACCCAGCTCTGCCAAGCCCACCACTAACCCCTGTCCCCAGGGGCCACGGCTACGTGTCACACTTCCAGGGGTGCTGACTCCACCACTTCCCTGGGCAGCCCGTTCCAGGGCTTGACTACCCTTTCAATGAAGAAGGTGTTACTAAGATCCAATCTAAACTCTTCTCTGGTGCAACTGAGGCTTTGACTTCTCAGAAGAGGAAGTCCTACTCACTGATTGTGTCAGAGAAACATATCCATGCTCGCACCCTACTTGGCTCTCACACATAACAGGGTGAAGGGATGTTGCCATCACTGGATTCAGCATCTTGAAGAAGTGCTTCAACAGTTTAATTTTGAATAATTTTGGATCACACGCTTTTTTCAGAGTTTTGTAACTTATATGTGGCCTCATTTTTTCATCTGAGAAGATTGCAATGAACCTTTGTGGTCTTTTACTTAAATTATGGGAATCATTCAATGAACACAAACTGTTTGGAAATGTAGAAGCAGGGGGAAAGGGCACTGGCACTTCCTTCCTCCTGATTTACATGAGGACATTTTTTGTTTTCTCCAGAACAAGATCTCTTTCTCATGTTCAGTTACCACTGGGCCTGAACTTCAGCTGTCCTGTCTGCAGAGAACTCAGGTATGATCTTCACAGGCAAGAAGAAAGCCTGGGTACTACAAATGTCAGTCCTGCACCTGTGCACGGCTTTTGGGCCAGACTCACAGCCCCAAGGAAAGCAGGTAGGGGGTGGTGGTGGGGTCAGAGATCTCTTGACAATCTGAGCACACACACAGCTGAAAAGCCAGAGGGTCCGACGAAGAATCCGAGATGTCAGAGTTACTGTGCCACTTGTAGGGTATTTTAATTAATTAGTAAATTAATTAGTGATCTCAAAACAGTGTCAGCTGGAAAAGGATATCGTGTAAGCACAAACTAGACCGTGATTTGTTCCAATTCAGTTTGGTTTCAGGGCATATGAGATTTTCCAATAAGATCAGGTCATGCGTGTCTTTGTCCATGAAGATGGAGAGTGGCAGCGCGGCAGCAAGGCAGCAATCTCTTGTAAGATCAGTGTGTGGCTCTGTCTCATAAGATTGTACTGAAAAATGCTTAAGATGAGGTGAATTTATAGTGAAAAGACACAAAACCAGAGGTCTGTGGATTTCTTTTACTGTATTCAACACTCACTGACCGCCTACCTTGAAATTACTACATGCGGCTGAATGGAGGCTGTACCTAACATCATATATTTTTAGTGTCATTAACACATAAACATTGTGTAGCAATTGCAGTCTGTTAAACAGGCCTGGGACTGGCAAAGATGCTGGCATGGAGATTGCCTCCTGCTTCTGAAAGCGAAATGGTGCTAATGACACACAAAGCAGCAGTGGAAAATGTATGCTATTGCATGACACAGCCACCGACAGACAGGAGTGACCTTCAGAGGTAATGATTGTAATATTTAAGTGCCTACATTTCCCCAGATGCTTGCTCCAAATAACAACAGGCATTAAGACGGGTCAAAATGGGCTGAATTGCAGAAGTACCGTATTTAGCATACAGTCTTGAGGCTTGTGTGTTTGACATTTCAGCTGGATCTGATAATACCTGGCTCAGGTCTGTGTGCAGCCTCTTACATCTGCAAAAATCCTTATCTAATGTCCCTTTAGGTAGCATTTGGTGCTGAACGGCCTCTTACTGCCTCCGAAACGTGGTGCTAATTAACGTGAACCAAGTTACAATATGTGCTAAAGATTCCAGCTTTGTAACTTATTTAATGAGCTTTGTGGGATTTGAGCATGAGGCTCAAAGTAACAGGGGAAACCTCATAATTAGTTTCAATTAGAAGAAGTTCCTTCACATTACAACTATTTGATAAACTGCAGAGAACTACTGAACAGATACAAATCACTGGTGTTGTTTCATTTGTTATTATACTTATTTACTTCTTAATTAGTGCTGATTGGCTTATGATCCTAATTAATGCAAAGGAATTTGGAATGGTATACAACGGTATGGTTTAGAAGATGCCAGAGTGTACAACTGCTAAATTATTGCTAATTGTTATTTACACGAGGACAGGAAGACTAAGCAATGTGCTGCCTAATTAGCATTAAAGATATGCTTTCCATTTCCAAATTAAATGAAGGCAAATGGGATAAAATCATTAGAGTTACCAAAAAAATCCTCATCCTTCTCTCTAAAAGTCAATAGTTGCACTGCCAACAATTTTTAAAACAAAACCAACAACGCAAACTAGCCAAGAAATAAAAGACCTTCAAGAAAATGCAGACCCTTCATCCAAAGTGGACACTGCTGAAACCTTTTCAGCTGCCACTTCAGAACGTTCAATGCTGTATCCATTACAAGGATGTATTACGAGCAGCAAGGACCGTGCCAATCTTAATTAGGGAAGACTGCAGTGATTTTAGCAGCCAGCACAGGTGTACCCAGCCTACAGAATCGCTCTGCTTCAGTGGCCACAAAGAGCTGCTGTCTCCAGTTACTCCCTCCAGAGCTGCGTGCGAAAGAGTGCAACCCTGAAACCAAAGAAAATTTGACAAAACTCCTGAATTACCTCCTGGTTTGGCCACTGACTCGCCGGCTGGCCTTCGTGTTTACTTCACCTCTGCTTCGTCTTCCTCACGGGCAATGCAAGTGTCTTTAGTCAATCCATTGGCACTGGTAAAGAGCTCATCAATACAGATTTACATACCCTTGACAAGGGCTCTGTAAGAACCGCTGGGTGGGTTCTTTAATACATAAAATGCTGTGTCAGTGCATTGGTAATTATCTCCCCCCCCCTTTTTTTTTCTCTTTTATTTTTAATCACTCAACATTGGAAACAAGATAAAAAAGTCTCAACATTATGGTTTATGGAAAACTTGTTATGTGAGAAAGGAAAAGCCCAAGGCATTTTAAAGAAAGCTCCAAATTCTTTTTTCTTTCTTTATATCAGTTTTGACGGGTCTCAAACAACATAATGTGCAGTGGCTGTCGCAGGACTTCTGTTTGCACTGTGATTTCTGAAAAAATAGACATTTCACAGCAGACATTTCATAGCTTTAATGCTTTTTTTTGTTTGTTTCTTTCTTTTTCTGCTCTCCTGTATCTCAGCACCAAGGGAATAGCCAGGATGATCTAATAGGTCTTTTTTATCTCTGATTTCCATGATTTGATGAAAAACTATATTCTGCACACTTCTCAGCCCCATACACAAACATTTTTCTTGGCCACTGGTGTATGTTTAAGGATGTCATTCACTTCTCAGGGTTTCTAAAGGTTACATTTTTATACATACATAGGCAAGCATATATTTGTTCTGTAGTACCTCCAATTTTCTGGTTTTGAAAGCATTTGAAATTAAATTTAAAAAAAAAAAAAATCACCCAAAATACCTTAAAGTAAGGGGGACTGTAGATATTGGATGTTTTCTGACCAAATACCTGTATACACATACACATCTATGTTATAAACATACAGTTGCATGTAACAGGGCACTGCCACTGCTTGTCTGAGTTGTCTTGTTCCAATTTGCTTCAGGGCTCAGGGAGTTTGTGCTTCGCTGCCAGCAAGGGGCCTTTCATTTACCAGATCAATGCAGATAGCTCAGCACAGCCCTGCAGTGCTGCTGAATGAAGATGCAGGCTTGTGCATGAAAAATACACAGTTTTCCTGGAGAAAAAATGAGCACCGGAATCTGAGCAACAGACATTTTTGTGACCAGCCTGCACTGAAGGCTCCCATCCAGCAGCACAGACCAAGTTCACTTGGACTTCAGTCTAACTTACATGAAGTCCTCTTTTAAATTATAAAAGTGGCACTTTTCCCTATTAGTGTTTTAGCCTTCCAAACCTACCAAAACAGGGCTTGCTGGAAATGAGAACTCAGCCTGCAGGCTTTACTGGTGCCACTCGCATGCTTGACGCTGAGTTTGTGCTTAGGTTGCTTGCTGAAGCCTGAAGGCCTTTAAAAGGTTTAATTTTTGTCTTGAATGCTGTTCACTTCTTTTATCCTCACTGGAACTCATCCCTTCCCTCCTTCTCCCTATATGAACAGATCCACTCTTCCTCCCAAGCACCCTCAGCACCCTCTAGCACCCAGTACAGCTGCTGGGTGCCATCCCAGACACAGTCTTGGTGCCACTGCTGTGGTGAGTGACGCCAGAATCACATGAGTCTTTGAGGACCCATTCAGAAAGATGTCAGCCCTATTCCCTGCTGTACCTTTTCCTGGACCATCATCTCATCACATTTCAACAATGTTTTCCCCAGATGAACCATTCTAAACACTGCAGAACTACGTCATGCTGGGATGCCCCACCCCTGGAAGCGTTCAAGGTCAGGCTGGTCGGGGCTTGGAGCAACCTGGTCTAGTGGGAGGTGCGCCTGCCCATGGCAGAGGGAGTGGAATGAGATGATCTTTAAGGTTTCTTCCAACACAAACCATTCTGTGATTCTATGGTCTCACAGCTTTCAGGTTTTATGTCTTCTACATGTCTCCTCTGCCTCACCTCTCTGCCTGCAGACTCATATATTTTAACCTCTCTCATCTCTGGGGCTCTCCAGGCACAACCAGCTCTTGCTCTTTGCCTTGCAAGCATCCTCAGAAACCTTTCTTTGCTTTGCTGTGGAGCTGAGGGCTGCCAGCCATCCTCTGTCCTGCTGCAAAAATTCACCAGCTTTCAGCTCCCACCCTGCACACCCCTGTGCATCAGCTGACCTCCGTTTCCTCACTGAAACCTCAAGGTCTTGCAAGAAGAGAGCACTGTGGGAGACGTGAAAATGTGAAGGGCCTTGAGGGGAAACTGCACAAGGAGCACCTGAGGTCGCTTGGTCTGTTCAGCCTGGAGAAGAGAAAGCTATGGGGAGACCTCGTAGCTGCCTACAACTTCCTCGTGAGGGGAAGATGAGGGGCAGCACTAAATTCTTCTCTCTGATGACCAGTGACTGGACTCAAGGGAATGGCCTGAAGCTGTCAGGGGAGATTTAGGTTGGGTATTAGGAGAAAGTTTTTCACCCAGAGGGTGATTATGCACAGACACAGGCTTCCTAGGGAAGTGGTCACGGCCCCAGTCCTGCCAGAGTTCCTGAAGCATTTGGACAATGCTTTCAGCACGTGATGGGATTCCTGGGGCAGTCCTGTGCAGGGCAGCATTCGATGATGCTTGTGGATACTCTATGATTCTGCGCTGAAGACAGACTTGTCAGCTAGGCTCGCCTCCAGCCCACCGTGGCAGTGCTGGCACAGGGGAACAGCACTGGGCATGCCAGGCCCGAGATGAAGCGAGGTGTCCCTGTCACCAGTGTGCCTTACAGGTCCTGTTCCTGGCACACGGGGCCCCCCGTGCCAGCAGTGCCTCAGCGCCATCCCGCACGTCCTCCCCTCCAGGAGAACACGGCACAGGCGCAACGGGAGGCAGCAGCAGGGCTCCCTGCCTTGCCAGCCTCACAGGTGAGATCCAGCACATTTCCAATTCCCATTAAATTGTCTTCTCGTCCTGGCCACGGAACAACTGGATTTTATTTTTCTCAATGGGTTTTGCCAAGTTAGAAGCCTTTTATTGTCTGGTTTGAAGCACGATCTGGCTGCGAGTGAAATTAATGGCTGCTGCATTATTCATTTCACCTGAAGCAAGAACAGGTCTATGTATTTACCCAGGACCTGGTACCAACACTTACCACAGGAGCTTCTGAGAGGCATTGGAGTCCTATACCTGTTAACTTGGGTTCAGTCAATTGACCAACATTAAGGAGTAGAAGAGGAAAAACACTCTATGTTCTTCATTTATGGGCTGGTGGGGGAGAAAAAAAGCCTCGGGAACAATGCGGATTAAAGGAGACATTCAAATTTGGAGGACATTTCCTAAACCTTATAAGAAATTTATATAAGGTCACATTGAAGAACTCCTTGAATATGTATCTTTCAAATCATTTGTACCTCTCCAATTGACAGACTGACAACATTAATAAAAATCAGAGACTGTGAACTAAAATCAGAGCCTGCCTCAGACTCGCACATTTTCAATTCACAGAGCACTGCATGCGGATAGCTTGCTGGACTCAACGCCTTAAGCTAAAAATCAGCTTCACATTCTCCCTCCCAGGCTGCTGCAGTTATCATAAAGTTGTTCCCATCCAATGGCTACAAAGCAGCCTCTGTAAAATGAGAATATTGCCATCCCTGTTGCTAGTGGAGATGATCCTGTTAGAAGAACAGCATGAAACAGGCACTAATTCTTTGAACTGCTTTCTCAGACCTTGATGTAAGGGTCGAGGAAGGCTGGCTGTAGAACACTGTGGATGTTTGCTCTGTTACGGATTTACTGTCCTTGCTAAAGAGAAGGAAAGATGTTTTTCTGACAATGTTGCATCCCGTACTTTTCTTGTAACCATTAAGCCCAATTATCTTTTCACTAAACACACGGGAGAGCCTTGGAGGGGGCCATTTGAACTCGCGCTTCGCAATTTATCTTGGATAGATTTGTAAATAGATTAAAGTACTACTTATATTTTATCAAACACTGCGATTTTAAAAACAAGCATCGTGAAACTACTCTGTTTCTCCTCGATTTTAGTTGGGATTTGTTGACCTTGTGTGTGGCAAGCCTCGAGGACTCACTTCACCGCTGTGACCACGTCACGTTGGCAACTTTCCACCGCTCAGGGAACAGAGTGAAACCCACCAACCGAGGCACAAGGCGAGGATGANGGCAGAATCATGAAGGTTGGAAAGGCCTTCTAAGGTTGAGCCCAATCATTAATCCGGCCCTTCCAGGTCCACCACTAGACCATGCAAGGTCTGTATATCCATTATCTAGGCAAACCCCCGAAATATCCTGGAGAGAGTATCTCTGATAAAGGCATCAGCCACCTCATGAACAAAAAGAATGTCCTGATTTGGTCCTAATGCATAATTAGAAACAATAAGTTATTTAGGGCGAAGGCAGCCGCAATGAAATAATATATACAACACACACATGTGCGGAGGTGATGTTTTTAAGAACCACATAAAAATATGTAGAAATATGCAGAATGCATGCTACTCTTGACTCTTAATGCACGAGGGCCTTGAGATCTACGGAGGAAAATTTCTCCGGCAGAAAAAAGTCTCTTTTTATTACCACAATTATTGATCCAATGAGTGCTTTTTTAGAACAACACATGGCCATTTTCCTCATCTTTTGCTGGTAACCAAATCTCCCTCCTCCCTCTTACCCTCAGTTTTACTGTTATTGGCTTTAAATTAAGTCAGCAAACGATGGAATTTTTTCACAGCCTAACCAGTAAAATGGTGAAGCATAAAAAGAACGGTGTCAAATCATATCCTCAAAGCTGATTAAAAGTAATCCTGCAGATGCTAAATATGGATTACCACAGCAATTACTGAAAATTCATAACCTTGCTAAAAAGGCATTCTAATGGAGTTCTGCAGCATGCTGTAGTTAAGGGCTGTTTGCTTTTTTTAAAACAATTTGCAGTAAAATGTGTGGAAGTGTGGTCTCATGCAAGCTCCATCCAGTTCTGAATCAAAAATTGTTTATGGCTGTTGAGAGCTCTCCTGTGGTATTTGAAACAACCACAAACAGTGTTTTGGCTATCTCTATCTGCTCTTGGACCAACTTTGACCCACATTATGTCCTCATTATATCTCTTTTACAGTTTAAAAAGGTTTGAAATAAATATATTTCATTCCTAATTTAAGGCCATTTCACACTATAAGTTGCTCTAGGAGAACGACGCTCATTGCATTAAGGTCTGTATGTTCAAGCCTGTTACACAGACTTTATTTAAAACACCATTATACCCTATCGCTGGTGATAAACTAATTAACAAGAATCTGGCCATTTTTAACTCACAGCCATTAAATAATACGTGTGAACGTAGTAATTACGAAAACCTTTTCATAGCCATGCTTTAAGATAGATCTAGCATTATTTTCAGTGACAGGCAAATCTCTTTCAAGCTTCAGCAAGCTTTTATGTTGGCAACTCCACTACAGCTGTCATTTGCACCAAATATCCATGTTAAAAGTTGTCTTTTCCATGGCTGAGCTCAGACGGCAAGAGAAAGTCATCTCCCAGCTTCAGAAATGTAGAAAAAAACCCACAAGTATGGATAAGTGCTCCTCTGTGTTTTGCTGACTTTTCTGGCAATGCAACTCTGTTGACAACAGCAGAGAACGAGGAATGTAACTGCAGTAGACTGTTCCTGTCTTCCTGAAATTAATTTTTCCTAGACCGAAAATTTATGACTTTTTTCCAATAACAAAAAAATAGATAAATTTGGATTTCACTGTATTTTGTCTAAGTGATTTAATTTCCCATAGACCTTCTTTTGCAATACATGAGGAGACGTTACAGCTGTAGGCTTTTTTCATTCTTATCATCTCCACTTAAACAGCAAAAATTAATAAGAATTATCTACACATGAAGAAAAAGCTGCTTAAGTGCAACTTACAGCTTTCCTAGAGGAGAACGTTACAGAGTGTAAGCACAGGGATAAAATAATTTGATCTAAAGTTTGTTTAAGGTTAACACATTCTTCTTCCTAGTGACTTGGAGGCAGATGGGATATATTTGCAAGTTTTGAAATCAGATGCCTCAATTACTTTTCCATTCCTCGATAAGAGAAATGTTACTCTGCATATGGGGGAATCTGATTACAAAAGTTCAAATATTTTGCCCTTATCTAGCATTAATCCATGGATGTCACATTGAAACGTGATCCTTCTACTTAGGTCTGATATTATCAAAGCAAACAAGAAAGAAATATGTTTCAGCTGATAAAACCATCTTTCCTGTAACAACAAATGAATTTCACGAATCATATACTTAAGAAATAAAGAAAAGAAAGAAATAATAAGAGAGGGGGAGAGAGAGACAGAGAGACAGAGTCTCAGGATTTCTTTCCACACTTTCTGCAGTCTCCTACTGCCCACTGGCTACAATTATGTGCTCCCAGCTGATCAGGTGGTGATGGTCCCAGTCCCACCAGCAACCATCATGATAAATAAGTTTTTTCCTTGCTTCCACCAGCTCGGATTCCCAAGGAGATTGGGCACTAATGAGAACTTGCAACACAGGCTCTAGGGAGAGAAGACCCAAAATTGCCCTGCTTAAGAAGGATCTGTGCTTCTCTCTACTCTCTTCCAAAGGCACTAATCAATTTGAGACCTGAGGACTCACTGTTGGACTGTTGGACTTACATCCTGCTCTTTCCAGTCTGTGTTCAGTCTCCACTGAACAGAAGATGCAAAGCTAATGAAGTTAAAAAGTTAACTTAGATTTTTTCCAGGCTGCTGACGTATTGCCTCAGAAGGGTTATCTTTTCTGCCTGCGCCTGTTGAGGGAAGAGAAAAGGCTTTTAATTATATCTGTAAAGGATTATCCCCATCTCTGCAGAAGGGCTCTTGACATTTTTGAAGTCTAGGCATCTTCTGTTGCGCTAGCAATGGAGTGTGTATGATAGAAACAGAGCGTGTTGCCTTTCCAAGTTGGTAAAATGACCTATGCTGCTAATGGCAAAGCCCTCAAAGCTTTCTGTTTAGCAGGATCCTACACAAATACAGATCAATAGCTTCAATTTGATTCTCACCAGTCCATCTGTAAAAACAGTATCATTCATATGTCTGCTGTCAACACACTCGCTCTCTCTGATCCAAACAATTTGTTGTTTCTATTTGTTTGGAAAAAACCTCCTCTGAACATTCAGATTAATTTGAAATAGCTTCTCCTTTTCAACTACTCTGTGCTTCATCCTACTTTAGCCCTATCTTCTATTCATTAGAGAACAGTTATCACACAGATATTACATTATTCTTTCTCCTCTTACCAAAAAAAAAGAATCATGGAGTGCCTTTGAATGATTCTTTCACTAATACCCTAATCATGACCTTAAACTAAATAGCAGATAGATTTTAATAGAAGACACAGGTGGTACTTGTAGACGGTAAGAGCACTGTTTACCAAGATGAGGACAATGCTGGAGTGCTGTTTGGTGGTTAAGGAGCAACTAGCACGGGAAGAATGATGGGAGGTTTGATTTGCCGGGAAATATTACATGAATTACTGCAGCCTAAGTAAACGACGAGTAAAGGTACAGAGGATAACAATCTGCAGGTGTTTGATGGAGGCAAACATGGAGGAAGAACTTTTCGTAGGGTCATCCAAAGGGTAAAAGTAGCAGCAATGCTAGATGGACAAGATAAATTAATAGGTTTTCTCCACCTCTAATGACTATGATTCTATTATATTAAAACAGAGGAAAAGCTACAGAGAAATCCTGAAGCCATTTCTAATCCAGACCCTCACTGACAGATTACACAGTACAGTAGATTGCAATTTCTTCTTCTGTAGTCAAATGTTAATTAGATTCCTTGCAGCTGTCTGTATATCCTGAGTTGGCTGATGAGCACATTAACAATATGAACTGATTCAAGAGTAGAAACGAAACTTCCTTGTGAAGGATAATGACACATTTGAAGCACAGACTGGTTCACCGAAACACAAACCCCACCAGAGTGCAGTGGCTCTGTTGCATATTTTATACCCTGTGCAAATGGCTCTGCTGCACTGGCAGGGTCCAAATAATCAACGAATCTCAGCCCCTCCGTTAATGTAGATATACTTAAAAAAAAACCCCGGAGAAACTAGAAGTGAATAAATAATTTTTTTCCATCTTTTGCAAACAGTCATAGAAAACAGTCAAGTCACCTGAGACTTCCAAGCGTTCCTCACATATCTGTAAAATGAGGAAACATTATTTCTCTTCTTAGTTTATTTTTGGTAAAACCTCGTAGTGTCCTCGCCTGAAGAGCGCTGGCATGCAAACCATCACACCACCGTATCAGTGTCAGCACCATTAACTCCCAGACATTTTTTCATTTTCCTGAACCTCTAGCCAAGTGTCTAACTGGAGATGGGGAACTCTGTCCTGTTATATAAGCTCGTCTTGAAAATGGTTCCTCTACACAGTCAGTTTTGTTTCAATTATTCCAAAGTTAAGAATTAAAGTTCAAATTTGAAACAAAACAATCAATTGAATTCTTCTCAGAGACAAATAAATAGAATACTAAGAATGTGTGTCTGACTCCACTTTGGGCTCCTTCTTTCAGATTAGATTGAAATCACTGCTTAAACATGCAATCTACCCACCTAAATCCTAAGGCCAGGATTTTGACACATGCCTTCCTGCTAAAATGAGTGAAACTTCAAAAGTAGTGTTTTGCTTGGCTTTGAAAATTCTCTTTTATTTTAAAACCTGGCTGAGTATTTACATAACAGACTGAAACAGCTCTAGTTGTAACTGTAAATTTAGAATAAATGATGTATATATTAAAAATCTGGGGCAAAATTTTAAAACGTCTCCTAGTGTACCCTCATAAATTAGGGCAGATAGGTGAGCTGATATCACCTCCAACTCAATCAAACAGAAATCCACTTGCCATATTTCCACCTGCTGTTTATTCGACAGCAGTTTTGTGGGTACTGCCTAAAAATGTCCTTTGAAGGGAAATACTGCAGCAGTTACATTACTTTCTGTAAGTCTGATGTTTTGTCCTTTTGAAATAATGAAATTAGACCTCAGGTCTGAAAAACAATCCTGTAATGGAAGGAGAGTGGAATATATGATCTAATAAGTCCTGTGATTGCTACTTATGATCTAATTGCCAGTCAAATAGAAAGTCTTCTTTAAAATAAAATCTGATCTTTTTTTCATTACTTCAAAAAAATTGCTTGAAATGCGACAAGAAGAAAAAAAATATATATATATATATTTGTGCTTTACCGATGCAGCCTCCATTTGAGCACTGTTCTTATGATAACCACATAAAGCATTCCTGTTCACAGGTTCTGTTATTGTCAAGGAGATGAATTATAAAGCAACTTTATATTGTGCAACCTGCAGATTTTATTGACAAAGTTGTCAGGAGCAGAAGAACTGGGAGTCTCTCTGCTTGTCATGGGATAAATAAGAGGATCTACAGAGCTCTCAGCTTCATTCAATTTGTTTAGATACAAGTTGACTGGGAGCATTGATTCGATGCGAGACCAGTTATGGATTTTTAGGTAGGAGCATACACAGTGGGGAGAAATAGATGGCTCTAAAGTGAGTACAAGGCTGCAATTCACTTGGGAGGCTGCAGAGATCNATCTACAGAGCTCTCAGCTTCATTCAATTTGTTTAGATACAAGTTGACTGGGAGCATTGATTCGATGCGAGACCAGTTATGGATTTTTAGGTAGGAGCATACACAGTGGGGAGAAATAGATGGCTCTAAAGTGAGTA